>JAQFVV010006358.1:1125065-1727565 GCA_028023455.1 Epiperipatus broadwayi | reverse complement strand
AGCTCATGGCTTTCATCAGTGAGGAACTTTGCATCCGAGAACACTGCACCTAGATCTTAGGATCTAATACAAGTGCTCTCAGATCCAAACGCTTCTCACTGATGAAGGCCACAAGCTATGCACAAGTCTTCTGGCATCCATTGATTACTCTGGCTTGCACTGAGTGGCACTACTGTATGGAGTTTTGCCTGTTTTTATATTATATAATTGTTAATTTTATCTTTCTTGTTGCATTGCTAAATTTATATAATATTAATATCATTTACGTTCTTTATTACTTTTACAATGCTTTATATAATTACAACCCACTATTGATGGTTTCGATTGCTCCAGCAATCTTCTTCAGAATTATAGCAAACACAATACAAATACATGAATACCAATATACATGAACATATAATTTTACATATATGCATATGCCATTATTTTAAAATTAAAATAAAGGGAGGAATAAATCTTAAATAAAAATTGATTTATTAAAAACAGAAAATTAAAAGAGTTATGTTTAACATATATATATCGCATAGATGGAAAACTTTAAAAAAAAAGTATTTAAAAGTTTTTTGTAGAAAAAATAAAGATCTAAAGGTTGATTAATATTTTTATTAAAAGTTATATAAAAGAAAAGAAAAATAAGTGTTAATTAATTTATATTTTAAGAATCATGTTTAATCTTAGTAAATTGGGCACTTATATGATTGTAAGTCAGATAAGAGATATAAAAAAATTAAAGATTGACCAATGCAAGCACCAAGCTATGCACGGGCCAGAAAGGAAAGCATCCGGACCTTAGGATCAGTGAAGTCAGGTTCGATGGATCCAAAAATTTAGTGATAAGGGAAGCCTAATACTATAAAAAGAAAAATAATTGATTGTTTGAATCTGATTATTAATCTTGCTATGTATTACATCCAGTTTTATAGTGCAGACTTCATGATGTAGGACTCTGACACAAGATTTAGTTTCTTTCATTTGCCCTGGCTGAGGCTTCCCCGACCATGGTTCCAGAAAGTGGCTTGTAGCAGTTGTTTCCTGAAAGTATTGGCAAGCAGTGGTTCCATCTCTACACAAAATGTGAGACTTAGGATGGACTTCCATAAACCTGCCACAACCAGGATTTGTAAATACTTACTCTGGGAAGTATACATTTTTATCAATATGAACTTATAAATTGATCTTTTAAACAAACTTTCAATTAGTAACCTAAAGTATGAACTATTATCTGACTTAAAGAATTTTGCATCCCTTATTAATATTTTTTTTATGTATATGTTTGCTAATCATTTCCATTTTTCTTTTATTTATTTTTATCTGTTAACTAAATTATTAAATTTAAAGTTGGGTGTAGATGGTTGCATAAATTCATTTGTTAGTTTAAAGGGGGTTAATTTCAGACTATTTGTTTCGTAGTTGAGTCGATGCTGGGGGAGAGATATATGGGTGTTTATATCAATGTAATGTGAAGTGTGTTAGTATACAGAGCAAGTGTGCCCAACTGAATGCATGGCCCCAAAGGTGTAGCCATTTCATTGCAATAGACGCAGATGTATTTCCTGTGGCATTGATTCCCTTTTTGCTCTATGAATAGGGACTATAAGTCGGCAATAGACCACTCTCCCTCCATATGTAGCATTTCTTTTAATGATTTATATATATGATTCCTTCACCAGACAGACGCACATTCTTGTACTGGACGAGGATCATTTCTTTTAAATAATATCATGCCGCAGATGCACATTCCTATCAGTGTGTTTTTATGCTAACATCTTCGTATTGCATTGATTGCATCTGTATATCAGGAAATGAGCATTGGTTTAGCTACGAACTTTTAGCCTGAGGTTGGATGTTTTGAAAAGTTTTAATTGTATAATCTATGTAACTTATCTATCCCCAACATTATAAAACAAAATTATACAAACTGTCCATCTGTGCGGATTTTAACTAAAATATAAAATAATAAAGTAAGATTAATTTATTCCTCAAATTTAAATTTATATATATATATGTGTAACAATAAATGTTTTTGTGTGTTATTACTGGAAGTGGCTTATTTTTTTTAATATTAAAAATACATTTAAGAAGTTATATATTAAATCTCTGCTACTCCTTGAGCTTAGTGACTGGGGCATAACGGTCAATAAAAAAATAGATCTTAGCAATACGTATCTGCCGACCTTATAAATTTTCTAGGTTCAAACAGCCTAGTGGTGCCCTGTATGACAGATAGGGTAAGAGTCTATTTTTCCCGACCATTATAATATATTCTATCTTATAATCATTATTTATATACCCACATATATCTTTATGTATCTCTATATATAATTATTACTTTTTTATATATATTATACATTTTAACCTTTTTTATATTTTATTTTTATATATACATCTGTGTTCAAGTTTTTTCTTCAAGTTTTGTAATTAAATAAAATTTATGTATATTTAAAATAATATTGTGGGGAAAATGTTTTTTTTTTTTTTTTTAAAAAAAAAAAAGAACTGCTACTAAAGTACTTAAGTATTAAAAATAATTTTCCAATTATTTAGATTAATTCCTGTCATTCATCTCTATTGCCATTGTCAAATGTATTATGCTCTTAGTCATTCATGTTTTACCCAGACCACAGAAAAAGCAATGACTCCCAAGTGAAAAAGACTAATAAAGTTGTTCACTGAAAAATATTTGTGCTAAAAACCATTCCCTCAACAATCATGTATTAGAAATGAGAGAACAATCAAAGAAACATGTAACCTAGCTTGTAAAATCATCAAAGCAATATCAGAAATTATCACGGACTATCCCAATTTTGGAATCCTTACTGATAAATTCACAATATTAAATGAACTCCATAGTTAGAATGGAAATTTTAAAAAAAAACTTTTATTAATAAATTACAGATTCAATGACAACAGACTATAATGGAAAGAATATAACTTAAAGTCTACCAAAGCCAAGTTCATTTAAGTGCAAGAAACTTTAGTCCAGTCATTTCAAGATTACTACTAGTGAAATTGATAATGCTGACTAGATAACTAAACTTTAAAAAAACCATTTGATATGCATAGGGCTTATCTTAGATTTAAATTTAACTTAAATCTATAGTGATATTGCTTAAACAGAAACAATATTTTGAAAGAGAATGTATAAAAATGTTAGTGAGAATTATAGTTATACAATGATTTTGGAAATCTCAGATCAATAACCTCTTTATGATTATAAACAACTAAATAATATGTAATATAAGGTAAAAATAATATTAATATTTGTAGAATTTAGATGTATTCTAAGACTTTGTTTTTTTCACTCCAAGACAATAGTAAAAAAAAAACATATAAAAGTGTACTTCTTTTAAAAATAATAAGAAAAGTTACAGAGTTCTATTAAAAGATACAAAGATAACAAAACACGGTAATAATGACACTTGATATATTAATGAAGATTTTATAAATAAATTGTACGTGAATTTTATATAAAGCCAAGCTATAGTTTTAAAGCTTTGAACGGATATAAGATTTTTTTAAAAAATCAACTTGCAGTTAAGAACTTCTGCTTTTTTGTGATTTGTTTTATTTATAGTGTGTTTTACTATATGTATATTCAAATATTAAACAATTCAAAATACAGCAAAACTCTCCATATAGTAGTGCCATCTTGTGCTAACAAGAGCAATCAATGGATGCCAGAAGGCTTGTGCATAAAATCCCTATCTAGTGCCTACTCATCCAATATCCCCAGACTAGTTTCTGGCTTGTGGCCTTCATCAGTGAGGAGCCTTGGATCTGAGAGCACTGCACCTAGATCTTAGGATCTAATGCAACCCTCCAGCACCCACCTTTTAACTCTATTTAACTACAAAACTATGAGAATAAAATTGAAAACACTATTAATATTTTCAATCCAAGCTCAGTACCTTATATAGTAATATGGGTCTGAACTCAATTCAGTACCCATACATTTTGGTGTCTTTGACTCTTTAACAACCATAGCTACCACTATCCTATTAGGCAGGATTGATCATGTGATATATTCAAATATATAAAGCAATTAAGTTTTATTACTTAAAATAATTTTTGTTTCGAACAAAAGTATTTATGTTAATTTTTTATATTTTTATGATAGATATTAAAGCTTTTTTTTTTTTTGAAAAAAATAATCATATAAAGCAGGGGTCCCCAATCTTTTTGCACTTAGGGGGCGGGCACCATTTATTTTTTCAATATTAATTTATAGTTGGATATTGTTAATAATGCACATAATATATAAAAAAAATATTTATTTCATAAATAAAATTTTAACATATAATTAACGTTTATATTTTTATGCTGTAAAAGTATAGTATGCCCTACAATTTGATTACAATATAATACAATAATTCATAAGAAATTTTAAAAATTAAATTTATTCGTAACAGATAAATAATTTTTTATCGTGTTCGGATAGCTGCGGGCACACATAAAATGGTCTGCGGGCGCCATGGTGCCCGCGGGCATAGGATTGGGGACCCCTGGTATAAAGTATATTGTTCATAAAAGGTCATTTCATTTTTTTAAATATTACAAGGGCCAATCATTTATTCTCAATCATCCAACTTAACCAGAAAACACTGCCCTCTAGTATGAAAAAAAGAACAAAAAATCATAACGGTTAGTATACAGTATTCTAATAATATTGTGGCTCATAATCTAGAGAATACTATACTATAGTAGATAATATTTTAATTTTTATTTAAGCAATAGATAATTATGTACTTCTTTTAAAAGTAAAATGCTTTTAATTTTTCTATATATATATATAGCAGTGGCGGCTCGTGAGTTGTAATCGTGGGGATGCTACCACTTTTAAAATAAACATACAATAGGGAAATTATTTTTGGATTTATTCGCAAGAAAAATTTTATAGTAAAATAAAAATAAGCATAATTAAATATTACTTATTTAAAATGACTTAAGAATAAAACCCATCCTTCTTGTTTTGTTTTGCGGGAAAAGATCAATAACTTTTTCCTTGATATTGTGCCTATTGAAAAATGTTTTATTTATTAAAATAATTGCAAGCGTATTTAACCTATCCTGTTTCATAGTGCTTCTCAGAAAAGTTTTTTTTTTAAAAAAAAAATAATAATAACGATTTATTTAAATGATTTATACAATTTTATACAATGATGATTACATGAATACCAAGCAATGTCCATAGCTAAATGAGAAGTGGATATATACATGAATGTTGGATCAACGCTTCAGTAGTATTCTAGATTGGTCCATACTTTGTCCCAGTTGAACAATTATGTATGCCTCATTGAGCATTGAAAGGCACGTCTAAATTTATAATGAGTATAGGTTTAAAGTCAAGATGCGAAGCAGAGGCTAAATGGGCTGGGAGAACACTGACAAGGTCATCGATTCACTCCCAATCCGTCAGTCCGAGCCCAAGCATCCCGAGATCTGTCCGGCACTTTCTTATAAGTTAAGCCATTCAGAGTTTATTTTTAATGTTGAAAAGCAGAGTTCAGGTTCTGATGTAGTCATGGGAATTGTCAAGAATTTTTTTTTATCAAAATAGCAATTTCACAAAGAACACAATCCAAATTATTTTCTGTTACAAATTTTAACAAATCAATTAATTTGCAATAGGTGTGCCAAATCAATTAATTTGCAATAGGCGTGCATATCGATCTATTGTAAAATACTTGAAGTTCAGTTTCAAGTTTTTCTTTACTGATCACGGGATACGCTTCTGTGGTTAATTTTATTTTTTCTGTAGGAAATTTGTTTTTAAAACTAGCAAATTCATCCTTGTTAAATAATTTAGCTGCCACTACATGTTCAGTAAAGAATATCTTTCTTCATTATCAATACATATGCAATCACATATGTCTTTTTACTCAGCAGTGAGTGTCTTTGAAGAATTCTCACAGTACTTTGGAATTTCTTATTTTCAAAACAGTAGATTTAAAATTTGCTATATATTCCTGTATTTTTAAGACTTCAATTTCAAAAAACTGCATTTCATTATAAATTATTTTCAACATGTAGCATTATTTGATGAAACATTTTCAATGAAAACATTAATTTCTCTTTATTTAAATAATGCAATAGTTCTGTAGCCTCTGAAATAGAATCTACATTCATTGTTGGTTGAATTTTAGCAAGACAGCTTTTTAAGTGCTGCAAATTTGTGTAAACTTTGTTGACAGTGTGTATGTTAAAGTTCCATCTTGTAGTAGATGAATGCGGAATGATATAGTTCGCACATATTTATGAACAATTGTTACATGGTGTGGTAGCCATAAAAGAAAGGTCGATATATAAAAAAATCTTTGAATTCCCTGTAATACTTGCTGTATTTTTCTTTATAAGACTGAGTTGATGAGTATAACAATCAATGAAATGTGCATTGTTATAAAATTCTTTGATTTTAGCTTGAAAACTCCTCTTTTACCTTTTATGACATCAAATGTTTGAGTTACTTGTTTTAGTCTATTGAAAGGTAGTATCTAACTGCTCTAAAATACATTCAGATAAATTATCTGCAGTTTGATTTTCAAGAATATAGAATCCCCAAAAGCGTTCAAATATTTCTTCACTTAGTATATATCAAAGAACAATTACACTCTCGGAATGTTCAGATACATGTTGTTAGAAAGACCTTTAAAGACTGTATTGGTTTCTAAATGATTTTTTCACTGTGGATCTAATTTAGATGCAAAATTTAATAATCTTCTAGATAGACCTGGATTTACCAAATCACCTGTTTCATCATTTCCATTTAAAGGAATTTCAAAATTTCCACAAAATAAAATACAGTCAATTATTTAAAATTTCACGATTTTTAGATACACTTTCATTATGTTTATTAATTGAAACTCTAAAAGCCATACTTAGTTTTTGTTTAATATCTCAGTTTCTAACAGTGAAAAAGAAACAGCATTTTCCATATGTTTTTTTTTATGTTTCATGTTCCTCAGTTTTTTATTTCATTTTATTTATATTTTTAAACCATTCTTTATCCATTTTGCCTTGCCTCCAAACAATAAACATGGAAAACAAATTAGTGCATTTTTCATTTCATAACCACATACCCAACTTTTCTTTTTATATCACTCTATATTAAAAGTTCTAATATACTTCTTATTATTGCTTATTCCTGACTGAGATATTTAAATATAGGATAATGGATGACCTCTAATTTTAATAGAAACATTTTCAGCAAGAATCAATTTTGAAAAGTTTAGTTTTTATAATTCACTTGAAGTCTCAGAATTCACAAAGCTTATTTCTTGTAGTTGGATTTTTGAGCCCATAATTTTCACTAACTCAGATATTTTAAATAAAAAATAAAGAAAGTATGTATGTATTTTATGATTTAAGAAAATTTAACATAACTTCAACATTGATATAGAATCACTACTATTCTGTGGTATGATTCATATTTTATTTTATGATGTTGTATGCTTACATATATGAATGATAAACAATGATGGCACTGTTCAACTAATAGTGACGGACTGCAGACATAGCATATGCCTGGAAAAGGTGCACATAAATATGGACATATGACTCATTTTCACAGTATTATTATCTTTTATGTTATACGTCATAACATATGAGAGAATGACACTGTGAATAACAGTGCTGCTAGAATTCTTTACTAAAAGTATCTCAAGAAAGATTTAATTTGTTTTTATACAAAATAAGAAAATTGTGCTAAATTGTTGGTGATAATTTAAATAACAAAAGTAATAAATTTATTTTACACTGATAAAATTTGGGGTTGCTGCACTTCTTATACATTAGCCACCCCTCATGTATATAAATGTGTGAAATATGATGGAGAAATAATATTAATATAGAAAACTGATAAATATTATATCTAAAAAATTTAAATAAAAATAGTGTTAATAGAAAGATTACAAAAAATACTTTGATCTAGTTTCACCTTTAAGCAAGACTCCTCGGTGGTTATTGATCAAAATTTTCCTATTCACTTAATGAAATTCAAATCCTTAAAAGTGTTAGTACAACTGCAATAGTTTTTTCAAAGCATAAAATTGATTTTGATGGTGACTCTTTCATAATGTTTACATAATATATTATATTACATATTATTTAGATGGTCAAAAGAACTTTAGATTTAAAAATAGTGAATTGTGATGTGAACTTTAATCTTTATTCATTATATAAATATTGATGATCATACAAATTTGAACTGATTTCCTAATGTATATTTGCCTAGTGATTTGAAAATAAATTTTGTAATTACACTACACCTATAAAAATTCTATTGAATGAATTCCATCAAGGAATTTTATTTAGATGCGAACACAATTGGAATTTTTTTTTTTCTAGCGGACAATTAATTCACTTCCCTTTAAATTTCCATTTGTCAATAGTATATATGCCCAAAGTCCACTTCTACAGTTATTATTTTCTTTGCAGAATTCATCCCTGTTTTAATAAATATATACTAATTCATGGTAATTTGAGGATTATATTACCTTTCATATCGTTTTTGTTTCAAAAACTTATGATAATACCTATTATTGTCTATTTTAGGAAAGACATACCAAATATAAATTTGAAAGTGCTCTCTCTTTACAATTTGAATTAAATGCTTTTGATCGAAGTCTTTTTTTTATAAGAGAATTATTACTTTATGATAAAAATTTTTTATAAAAATAAATTAATTTTATATGTGATTTCTTAATATCAAATGGATACAATGTCTAAACTATAATCAAAGCTATTCACTGTATTTGAAATAGTATTAAAAATTTAAATGATAAAACATTTACAATTAAGCTTTTATTCCTTACATATAAGAAGAAAACAACAACATTAGTCACATCCTAAATCACTAATCGTAAGCTTAAAAATATTTGACTATCAAGAATTACAATTCCTATGAAAACATTTGTGAAATTTGTAACTTTTTTATGTGACATGAGTAATTAATGTGTCAGTGTTAAAGAGATTAACAAGTTAATGCAATGAAACAATACCTATTATCATCACACACACTTATTCTAAATTTTAGAAATAACGGCTATGATATATACATTGTGCCAATACTAAATTCTTACCCCAGTATGATCAGAAAACCATTAGAAGCCATTGAAATTCTAAAAAGATCTGACTTGTTGCATTAATAAATATAATAAAATAACAAACATTCCATTCACATGAATTTTTTTTTACAAAGCTTGCTTATGAAAAAATAAAAATCTTCAAATTTATCATCCAATGACATTCCTTTTTACATCTAATATCTAAGGTCTTGTACTGGATAAAATAATCAATAGTTAAATCATATCACAGGTAATTTGCATATTTTCTGCTAGAAACCAACATTACAACTTAGATATTGACACTCAGAAACAGTCAAAATGTTGATATTATAATACCAATAAAAAATTATCATACCCATAGAAGAACTTGAAAACATATATATGGCCATATTTATCAATGTTGTAAATTAGTATTACAATAGGCTGAATTATATAAAACATATATAAGAAATAAGTTTACTATATTTGTATATATTTAATCTAAATAATGTTTCTTAATCTAAGAGTAAATATATAAAATCAACATTCGTCATTTTTATTTTTAAAACTTGTTTATTCAAACTATAATTTTATTTTTACTGCATACAATGTTTCAACTACATTCTGTAGTCATTATCAAGTTTCTTTAAGCAATATCTTTTGATTTTTCATGTTGATACTCCGTGGTGGAATATAAATTTTCTTATAATACTTCTTGCTATGGACTAATTCTTTGAATTTATATTCCACCATGGAGTATCAACATGAAAAATCAAAAGATATTGCTTAAAGAAACTTGATAATGACTACAGAATGTAGTTGAAACGTTGTATGGAATAAAAATAAAATTATAGTTTGAATAAACAAGTTTTAAAAAGAAAAAGAAGGAATGTTGATTTTATATATTTACCATCATGGAGCCACAATTTAAAAAGAAGAAGTGAAAAGTTGCATATATAATTATATTAATCTAAGAGCATAGATATGTCAAATCTAGAAAGAGTAAATACTTCCATATAGAAATTAAGTGCATGAGAAATAAGAAAAAATGATGTAATTTAGATACCATATTATTTCAAATATAAGACATACTTTTTTTTTCCAAATTTTGGACCCCTAAAAGAGAGGTACATTTTAAATTCAAGGTTCGATGTAATACGATAATAAAAAATAAAAAAATTACGTTTTAAAATCTCAAAATGCTTTTTTTTTTTAATTTTAAGATTTTCTTTTTTATACAGTTATGTTTACTTAAAATATTAATCTTTAATAGGTTTAAAGTTTATTTGTAGGCTAGGAATAATATGATAAATTTTAGCCTAACAAATAATTAACAATAATCATTCTATCTTTTCCAAAGACTTTATCATGTGGTTGAAGTGTTTAGTATTCATTCATTTATATTTAATATCCAAAGCGCATGTGCAACAGTTTAATGCTGTTTAAATATTATAGTTAATAATCATTAATGTATTTATCTAAACCATGTGGTGTTGAAGATGTAACTACAGAAAGTTTGATACTTGTAAATCAAATTGTAGTAATTATCAATAAAATATGACAGATATAAATATCAAAATTTTTGTAAAGAGTTCATTTTAAAAAAGAGCTAACATGAAGATGCTAACTTTTAATTATTTACAAAAATATAAAAATTTTAAAAAAAAAACTCTTTTATAATTATTTTTATCTTTGTTTATCTACTCTATGTATATAAAATGACAAGATGAAATGGAAACAATAGCAAATGATGTATTTCATTAAAAATCCTGGATGTGCATTGTTAATATGCAACCAAAGACCGTCCTTACAAAAGGAACAAACTGTTGTTAAAAATCTGACAGAAAAGAGAATCTACAGTAAAAAATACAGTACTCTGAAAAAATATTAAGAATTATTTATGTAACAGAAAACTTTGTTTTGGTGTTATTACATATATGTTAAAGAAAAAAAGTTGCATTTTATAAAATAGTTATGGATTTTATTTAATGCAGGAAAAATAGAACTTATAGAAAACAATACTTTATTACAAACATTTTTGGCAACTCTTTTATAAGATTCTAATATATATGTTTCAAAATTTAGTGTGGGTAAAATAAAACTTTTAAGTAGAAATATCACCGTCTGTAGTAAAAAAACTAATAATTATTATTTATTTAACAGGAAATTTGCTCTGGCCCAATTAATAAAAGACTAAAATGTAGTATGTGTATGTTAAATATATGTTAAAAAAAATAAAATCAATGTTTCATTTATTTATTCTTTGTCTTTGGAAAAAAAAAATGACAGAATTTAGTTTGCTGCAGCATAGGGGGCTCTGCCCCCTAGAAACTCTTTATAAAATTTTAGATACTACATGGCATATTTTAATTTTAAAAGCAATCTATTTTCTAGTTGCAAGCATGGTAATCATTTAAATTGCACATTCACAAAATATAATTATTTAAAAATGTAATTTTCTTTAGAAATTATTGAAAAAAATAGAAAATATAATCCTGTTTCAAATACCGATTCAATTTTTCTAATGAAAAGTTGAGATCAGTAGAAAGCAAGAATTAATTGCTTTGACAGCTGAAATGTGATCACTTGGCTGTATGTTTTCAATAACTATATCTTCTCATTATTACTTAAACTTTTCATTCTTTGTCTATGGAACTTTTGTCCTTTTTCTTATAATTCTCAATTTTTGACTCTATAATAAATAGCTGTTTTCAATATGATTAAAAATAAATTTTTATTTTTACAATATTTATTATTCCTTGACCATGTATTTCATTTTCTGGGAATTGCTTTCAGATTTACAAAAAAAAAACTCACCTGTTGAACTGAGAGCATTTTTGCCCTGATCCCGTGCAATAACTTCTATATGATAGAAAAATCCTGAATCCATGGTGAGACTTGTTCTAGCTGTTACAATTCCATCAGCGCTTATCATAAACTTTTGATGAGGATAAGTAAAACTAAAATTAGTTTAAAAAGTTAACAATTAAAATATTAATTGTTAAAATATGTATGTATGTATATAAAAATAATAAATTTAACGGTAATAAACTATTATAAACAATCCTTAGATCCACAGAAATACTTTCCGTTAATTTCTTAAACCTGCCTCAACTGCCATTAAATTCTATGTATATATAAATATAATAGCTGAAGTAATAATCTAAAATAATAATAATGATGATGACAATTTAAATAACTAGATATAAAATAATAATTACTAAACTAAATGATCACTTCTCTTCTGAATGCAATATTATAATGTATTATACATATATAATAGATAATAGATTTTCATGGAAGTTTTAAATGTAAAGTGTTAAAACAATCCTTATATTTGTCTAGATAAATTTTAAATGTGATTTAACCAGACAAATAATGAATCAGAACTGGTATTTAAAACTGAAATCATGCCATCTAATAAGAGTAATAGATGGATAAGATAATTTCTACTACTACTGCAAAGTAGGGTGAATGCTACTTTAATTGGTTGTTTATCATAACCGAAATTTATCTAGATAAATAAATAAATTCCTGTTAAAATTGCAATATTTCACATTTATAATATATAGTATTAATGGCCTATTTTAATGCATATAACTCTCAATACTGTTTCATAAAAGCAATTGTTATAACATATTAGATATTGTACTGTTTTATTAGGTATACTAATGGTTTTAATATCATATATATAATTTAATAAATCAATGCTTTGATAAGTATAGTTCATTTTTTCGGAACTTTGGGATTAGTACTGCCATGATGTAATCGTCTGGCAATAATTATTCTAACTTTGCAAATTATTTTAGCACTTTACCCCCCCCCCCCCATTTGAGAAGGTATGGTATTCTGCTGTCACAAATATGGGGAGCAAAATTATTAGGAAAACCTAAAGGGCTAGAATAATTCACCAAGTTAAAATAATTATGGCCAAACGATTACTCCATGGCAGTACTAATCCCAAAGTACTTTTTTTTTTTTCGAAAATGGCTTATTAATTCCAATAAATAAATTATTAACATAATTTTTCTTAAGCTTGTTTTATTTTATTAACACCCCATATTCATGTGTACAATACATTAATCAAATGCTTATTGTAGGAGATGATCAAAATATAGATTGAGAGGTAAAATAATATACCTATATATAAATATGAATATGGAAAAGAAATAGTTCATAAAATTAACTTTAGAATATTTATATAATCCTATCTCATTACTTTTTTTTTTTTTGGGGGGGGGGGCTATTTTTAATTTATTTTTCAATAATTACTATACATATTGTTGCTTATTTTTTGGATTCAACAAAGGAAGATTTATTTTACTATTAAAAAAAAAAATCACAAACATCAGTCACTGCCATTGAAAAATATAAACAGATAATCATTATCATTTAAAATAGTTTAGTATTGTATATTTTCTGCAGGGAAAAAATGGCAGCGATGGGGGGGGGGGTAAAAAAATCACAATGGAAAGTATGCAATAGCTGAATAATATTATGACTAATAAATTAGACTATTAAAAGTAAATTAAATTTTAATTTTTATTTGTATTTAAACAATAGATAATTTTATTTTCAAAACTTTTTTTTGATAACACACTATATACAACATGATAAAACTGAAGTCAAATAAATAGAAAGATGTAGCAGTACATATAATTACTTCAAGAATCTATGTTTTTGTGGAACATTAATCTCAATAAAAGTTCAAACTATGGTATTGCACAATTGAAAAAGATTGTAGATTGCCAAGTTTTCTTTTATGATTTTTCTCTGAATAAGAATCTGAAAGAAGTGTAAATATATATTAAACTATACTTGGTTATTTCTTTTGAGTATGCTCTACTTTTTATTTTTGGCTATTAAAGAATGTTATAAATATAAAACTCAATTAATGAGTAATAATCTATAATTTGGTTTAAGAGTAGACTTAAATATTCCTTTAGTTTCAAAGAAGATCTTCTTTTCCCAGCATAAATAAATAATTGATGAATTAGATGTTATTCTTTTATTAAAGAAGAAAATGAACATATTTTAATACAGTTTATTAAATTCAGATTAAATTAAATACAATAATTTGTGACTGTCTGTCACATGATGCCAAAGGAATAGAAAGAAGGCATGGATACTTAGAAAAATATACAATATGATACCGATTTTTTTTGGTAAGCAGACCAAAAAAAAAAATAATATTGTGTCATCAGTTTAGTTGCATATACAGAAGTGCACACTCTTCTTGTATATATAGCTATCATTGGTAGTATAGTAACCTAGCAATTACTCCTACATTGAGAAAAAATACAAAGTTAAAACTTAATTTTAATACTTATTAAACATGTCAAAATCTAAGCATGTATAGTAAATCAGGAATAAAACTTAAATATTTGCTATTAGTGATAGAGATTTTTGACATGACTCAAATAATCATTATCAGGCAAAAAAAAAAAAATGCCACTATTGATTCCATTAAATTTATAGAACTGAAGCCAAAACATCATTTTATTTGCAATATTTCAGTCACAATGTAACTTGGGGAGGGGGGGGTAAATAAAAAATATATCATGATTGATTGTTTGAGCAGTAGTAATTTATATAAATGAAATTAAAATTGAGATATTGTAGCTTGGAATTAGTTTTAAGCTTAAACATATAGAAAAAACATTCTGTCAGCTATCTAATAAATATTCCCTGGATTGATAAGTTTTTGATCTAAAAATTCAATTGTTTTAAAAATCAGTCAGATTACTTAGATATCAAAAGTCAGTATTGCATTACTGACTTTTTATAAAATAAGACAATTACTGTTTTCACAGTGTATTAGATGGCTAGTATCCATGTAAATGACTATGCTGCTTGTTTTAAATAATATTGTGTATTTCCACTTAATGATTGAGATTTGAAGTCATGTAAGATTTGAATATAAGTGACAGCTAAAAAGCCCAACGTTCCAGAATTTAAACTTCTGGTGCTTGAATATCATTATGACCTCTAGAACAACTAATTATTTAATATTTTTTTATTTCATCTTAATATATATATTGAACTATAGTGGCATCAGCATTGGTATGTGGAATCTGTCTGTGCATTATGTATATGTGATGATATAATGAATGACCCTACTGCCACCTTGAGGTAAAATTTTCACCGATGAAGATTTTTATCTGCTTTGAATTTTAAGATATTTGTACAGCAATGACACACACAATGAATGTCATTGTAAATGTTTTTATCATACTTTTATAAATGAACCAATTTAATTACTTTTTATCATATAAAAATATATCTATTTTGATTATATATTTTATTCATAAAGCAATCGTTCTCAGGATGTTATGCTATAAAAGTATAAAAAATACTTCTAATATAAAATGCATTGTATGATATACATTCTTATAAAAAATGTTATTTCTTTATATATGTACATGTGTATAGTGCTATATGTACATAATAGTCATTTATATTGAACTGTAATTCCATTTATTACTATTATTGAAAGTTAAAAATAAAAATAAAGCTATTACAGCTCTCATAGGAAAAGTGGATAAAATGCTGGAATCTGATTCAAATTTATAGACCTGTAAGGTATAAGATATTACTCTGCAAGTGGCTATTTACTTCTCTTGAAAAAGATTAATGATTGGAGATCATTAAGCATAAAGTGAAGCAACTTCCTTGAACTTCAGCAAAATAAAAGTAACATTCCCAGTATATCATGACAGAAATACAAGAGTGATAGAAGATGGTAAATATTTTAATCAATCTGATTTACAAAATATTATTATACTATTAACTAATCTTGATAATTATTAAAAATGAATATAAAGCCAAAATTTAAATTTACCTGTATACTACCTGAGCATTTGGTCCCTCATCTTTATCATTTGCCTCAACACGCAAAATGTACTGGCCTAGATTGTGAGTTGGTGAAACTTCAGCAGTAAAAGGAATTTGAGTGAAGACAGGTTTGTTATCATTAACATCTTCAATATTAATAACAATTTGAGCTTTTTCTGAACGAGGGTCATAACGGCCGCCATCTGTAGCACGAACTTCAAACACATAAGAACTCTTCTTTTCTCGATCAAATAAACTAATAACAAACAGATATAATGTTAGAAACCTAATTCATAGGTTATTTTCAGTATTTAAAATATATAGTGATTAATATTTAAGACTACATTATTATGTTAATATATGAATTCACTTTTAAATGTTTTAAAACAACAAAATACACTGATCATTTTGAAATTATCTTTTATTACATTTTTGACATATGTTTAACATAGAAGATGTTTAAATACCAGCCATTCAGTTAAACCAATGTAAAATATAATCTTCTTTCAAAGTTTGTTGAAGAATACAAGAGTAAAAATAAACCCTGGACATAGTACTTGTAGGATTATGAACCTTCTACAGCAGAAATGAAAACTGCATCATATTACATTTTCATACGGTCAACCAGATTAACATGAGACTTTTATTCTCTAGATAATTATCCATTTATAGTCAATAATTAGCTCTAAATGAATATAATAAGAAAACCTAATTTAAAATAGAAGAAAATATCAGTTTTGAAAGTTAAGAGAAACCATTTTCTCAGTCTGCCATTATGAACACTATAATCATTTGATTTTCTGAATAACTCCAACTGCCATAGTTTAAAAATTAAATAAGATGAAAAAAGTTTACCAGTGAAGTTTCCAAAATCAATTTTTTGTCTAAGAAAATTGTAAAATATATGTTTTTATAATTTTTGCATATGATCCATTTAGTAAACACTTTATTAATTTTTTGATTTTATTTTATTTACTATTAAATTAAATAAATTCCATTTTTATAAGATACTGCTTTTAAACCAAATGACATTCAAGTGTCAAAGTGGTGAAACAAAGCACTTCCATATCAATTCACAAATCAAGATTTTAGAAATTGAATCAGGAAATTTTGATATCAAGCAGCTATTCTTTTTATAAAATCAACTGTCACTGCATTTAAAATGTGACATTGCAGTGAGACACATTGTTTTTGTATTTTCTTATCGAGTAGTTATTGTGTTAGGCTTTTAAAAATAATAAAATCCTACGCCTGAAAACTGTTTAAGATGATTAGAAAATATTAAAATTATTCTTACAAATTTATAGTCTAGTGCATAGATAAAATCTCATTATTTGAGACTAAATGGTCTCTCTCTATCTTTGATTATATAAACTTTTAATAAAAAATTTCCATTCAAGTGATATTATGTCTGTACCAATACATATAATAAAAATTATAATAATTTGAATTCTGAAAAGTCTAACAAGAATATGCAAATGTAATAGTATTAGTGAAATCAACTAGGTTTCAGTAATTATTAAATATTTATAAAACTTATTTTTCCATTAAATGAAAGTAAATTAACTATTCATTGAATATGATACTCAATGATTAAGTGGAAAGTTGTTTGTGATTACTACTAATATTTTATATAGATAATTATGTTCCTTATAAAATAATTAATTAAATAAATAAAATTTAAAAAGGTTATAAAACAACTAAACATTGTGTTATTTGAATACAAAAAAAGCTTCTTTCGAAAATATTTTATTGCCTTCCTCAGTGATTATATATTTGTGTGGGCATGCGCATACATGTTTGAAGATTTACAGAACATTATACAGAATAACATCTTTTTTTTAAACTGCAAAGCTTTTTTTTCCTTTCTTTTTTTACCTTCTTTCTGTTTATCACAGAATCATATATACTATACAGCAGTAAAAATAATAATAATAATAATACTATGACCATACCAGTAAACTAACAATGATGTTTTTTTTTCCTATTTATAGTTTATATTATTATTTATTCACAAGAATTTTTTTCTTTTATAATCATACATGTATATTGTAATATAACCTTTGAAGTTTAGTATAGTGGCTTTCCTTAAAATCATTTAATCATCATCATGTTGGTATATCAAGAACTATAATGGTATATAAAATTAATAAATGAAAATCAGCTCGAATTTATTTTGGGAATAACTGTAATTATTTTTAAGGATTCCACCATTTAAATTTCTAAAAGATCTGGTTGACTTCACTGCAAAGTTTAAAACATTTTCCAATCTTGAGTTCACATTTATATCCCTGATGGTTCTGTTCAGTTCTCAGAACACAAAACTATTATTTCTGACAATTGTAAGATCATGAGCAGATATGGAATATTCACAGAAGAATAAAGAATTCATACAATTAAAATTATTTTTTTATACAAAAAAATTGATACTTGTAAGTTTTCAAGTAAACTAAGATGGCAGCCTGTATTTTTAATAAATCTACAGTTTCAAGGGCCCTCAAAAAATGTTTACAAAAAAATTCCTGCTAGGAAACATAGTATTTAATAATTGCATTTTATTTTTTATTACTGTTATTTTAAAAAAATAAATCATTGTGGGAAAATGAATTACAATATTTGTAGTTTTTATTTTGGATTAACATTATTAACAGAAAAATTAAAAAAATATATAAATACAATATTTACACTTTATTCATGTCGGCAGCATGCAATCATATCATGATCATTAATGCACACTTTGCGGGTGGTAGGATCCCATACCTTTGGAAATAGTCCACTGTATAATGTTCTGTGATAGGAAGGTCCCAAATTTTATCATTATGACAGTTTATCAAAAAAACTGCAGATAAAAAGAAACATGCTGAATTGAACAAAAATAGGCAATGTTAAGAGAGTCTTCTTGCGTCCCATGTTATAATACAAGTAAAAAAAAAAAGTTGAAATAAAGCTCCTTAATGAAATTTATTTCTTTTTTTGAATTTAACATTTCTTTTTTTGAATTTAACAATCAATTTATCAATTTTGTTTTAATTTAACAACTAACATATCTTCAGTAGATTATAGGCTTTCAAAACTGTACACTTATCAAAAATATGCCATTTGGACTTACTTGAAAACTCACAAGTATCAAAAAACTAATACTAGGAATATTGACATTATGATAAATTAGCAATATTATAGATATATAAATTACTAAACACACCTTTTCATAACTATCAATCAATATTTACACCCTCTTCTTTTACTTTATTTAATTATTATTATTTTAAATTAATGTAATATCAACTAATTTGGTGTATAGAATAAAAAGGAATATTTTAATAAAATGCAAATGTTAGAATAAAAATGAGTGTAAAACATTTTTAATCATTAGAATTATATTACAATGGCTGACTTAGTCATTTTAAGGTTAAATAGATCTTTACAATAGTGAAAACTTCACCTACAATTTTGTAACAGCAAAGCAATGTACATACATTTATTTACTGGATCATTATAGGATACAAACTTTTAATAATGAAATTTTCAATTGTAAAAAACAAAGTCTATTTCTATTAACTTTATTCTTGGAAACTTTCTATTAGATCCAATTACAGGATATACATTTTTTTCTTTTTTGCGCCAACAGATTGGATCATAACAAATAAATATTTTATTCAGGCTTCAGAAAAATTTAGTTGGATTTTTTTCTTCATTGAATGGGTTATCCTAGTTACATGCTCAGAAAGAGATCTATAACTTAAAAGATAATCAACTATCAACCATAAAGCAGATATTACCCATAAAATGGATGATGTTTATACTTGTCTAGTCATAGCTAATACATTTTTATAACTTATAAATAATCATTTTGTTTTTCATGGATATTGGTATTTTAACTTCTCCATTAACAATTTCACTTATGGCATTTTAACCTTTCACAGTTTAACTCATTTTCTGTATCTTTCTAATTTAGCATTGATATTAAATAGCTCAGGAGCTAAACACAAATGACTAAGTAAAATTCAGAATCTAAAATCTCTAATGAATGCATGAATGAATGATTGCTATCAAGAAGTCTTTTATATATCTGATAGTTGCTTATATCACATCTATTGATTTTAAAAACATGATTACATGTTTCTATTTACATTTCACAAATATCTGCACTACAAATTATTTTTAGTTGTTTATCAAAAAAACCAAGATATTTACCCCTTTCTTTACCTATTTATATACAGGATTAATTATTTATACAAAAATTTAGTAACTTTTCTTTCAAGTATAAAATAAAATGAATCTTTAAATAAGATTTTCAAAAATATAGTTTGATTCTTTTTTTTTGTTTTCATATTTACCATATTTGTTTTCAAAATTTATTCAAATCTATTTCAAACTTTAATCAGTTTTACTATAATGAAATTATATAATTCAATAATTAATTTAAGGGAAGAAACAATTTGTTTCACCTCACCTCTTACTCAAATAAAATTCGATACAATTTCTCTTTACCCCTCCGCCCCTGAATATTTTAATTCTTATATAAACTATTAAAGAAAATTATTTCTTTTTTCTTTCTACATATTAGATATAATACACACACAGGCTTAAAATTGATATATATCACTTTATCCTTATTTTCTCTGTAGTTCTGTTTGTCATACCATGTTTAAACTCAAGTCTACCTAATTTATATTAGATAATGAAATGACAATAATACTCATTTTTCTCTATATTTTATTATAATCATCTATGTTAGTGATAATAATAATGCAAACTATAAATAGAAAAAAACATTGCTTTCCTTATATAACAGTTATACGATGTAGGGGAAGGAAAGAAACAAAAAAAATTATAATTTAAAAAAAAAAATCTGATTGTCATTATGAATTATGGTTTGCAAACTTTCTAATAATATATTAGAGGTGATATGTTGGACTATTTCCATCATCTATGATTGTATGTTGAATGTATAGAAAATTTTAAACTTTCCAAATACAAACAACTTGTTAGTAATAACACACAAATAGACAACACAGGTTAGTAATTACACAACATTTCGCCTATATGCGCAGTGATAATATTAGCTTAGAAGTTGAACTCGCACCTTTAGATTCTTGAATATCGAATTTAAGGCAAATGCTCTACCAACTGAGCTATTCTGTCAAAGACAACATGTAGTAGAAATTTTATATATGAGGGTTGTTTCAAATCCTACTGAATCCTTCAATTTTTTTTTTTATATGAGCAATGCTAATTAGTTGTTTTTTTAATTATTATTGTTTAATATTTTTTCTAAGTGCAAGGTTAATTAGAGGCTTCCATATATTGTGAATTGCCACATTGGGTTGACTTATAGGATTATTTACCATTGTCATATGAGCAGCTTTCTTGAATTTTCTTCTATGCATTTTTTCCTCTTTATCCAATATCTTTATATTTCCCCGATTAAACATATGGTCATTAGTACATACATGATCTGCTACAGTAGACACATCTGTTTTTTTCTCTTTTAACCATTAGTTTGGGGAAATACAAAGATACTGGGTAAAGAGGAAAAAATGCATAGAAGAAAATTCAAGGAAGCTGCTCTATGACATTGGTAACCCAGTGTGGCAATACACTACGTATGGAAGCCTCTAATTAATCTTGCTCTTAGAAAAAATATTAAACAATAATAATTAAAAAAAAATTGAAGGACTCAGGGGGATTGGAACCAACTCTCATACACAAATATATCAAATTTCTACTATATGTTGTCTTTGACAGAATAGCTCAGTTGGTAGAGCATTTGCACTAAATTTGATATTCAAGAAGGTGAGAGTTCAACTTCTAAGCGAATATTGTCACTGTGCATATAGGCCAGCAACCCCTGAAGAAGAGTGGAGAATAATACTACTCGAAATGTTGTGTAATTACTAACCCGTGTTGTCTATTTGTGTGTTATTACTAACAAGTTGTTTGTATTTGGAAAGTTTAAATAAAGTTTAAAATTTTCTATACATTCAACATTCACTCATAGATGATGGAAATTGTCCAACATATGATATCTAATAATATACCATCATTACAAACCTTCAGACAAATTCCAATAATATATATTTCAACTGAGAAGAACAATGCTAAAAACCCTTTTTGGGGAATTAAATAATACAATAGTTATTGTTACATAATCTTTTGTTTTATTTACTTATATGTAAAAACAATATGTTATATTTATTTGCATTTTATGATAATAATCAAACAATTTCTTATTAATTAGTTTTAATTTAAACTTCATAGAAATTTTTGAATGGTATCAAAATTAATTTTGAATTTAAGTAAATTTGAAGTTTAAATATAAAAGAATTGATTTATTTTATACTTACCCTGCAGTAGTAATTACTCCAGTTTCTTCATTAATTCTGAATAACCACTGGCTTTCATTGGTCAGAGAATAGGTAATCTTTTTATTTTCCCAAGTGTCTGCATCAGTAGCCTGAACAACTAGAACAGTACTATTAATAGGAATATTTTCTGGAAAAGATTTTACATATTTATTTTGTGAAAATTGTGGGTCATTATCATTAAGATCCAAGACTTTGATGGTGATACTGCAGGTCCCACTGAGTGGAGGAATGCCATGATCTTCAGCGATAATAGTGAGATTGTAAAAACTGACTGTTTCTCGATCTAGCGGAAGTCCAAACAGTTCTCCTGTCTGGGAATTGATACTAAATTTATTACCAATATTTCCATCTATAAATATATTTTTAAAAAGTAAGAAGAATATTTAACTGAATATAAAATATGAAAAAAGATAAATCTTAAGTTAATTTTATAAAATTTATTATAAAAATACTAATTATATAAATAAAGATTAAGGTATAGGTAGCTTATGGTATGTTCATAATCTCCAATAGCATACATATACATTAATCAGAATGACCATACTCATTTATGATCATTGATATAAATATATATCTACACACACATGTTTAAATAATTAATAATAATGTAAAAAAAATTATATGATTATGTCCAGGAGCTGCAAGTTCAGTGAACTATCTAAAATTGGTCAGTAAATGAGTATCTTGCTATTTTTAGCTGGAAAATAAAATTGAAATAGTAACTATGAAAGCTCTCTTTATCCAGCATTGGAAAACCTGGTGAGAAATGCCAGCCCTTTAACTTAATATAAAATATATAATAAAACCAATATTGAATATATAAATAAATATGTAACTTCACAATTCTCCAAAGCATATATATTTTGTTTTCTAATTTTTAATTAAAAGATTTGGTGTATGTTATAATTATTCTATTATACCATAGAAATCATTTATCAATTTATATACAGTGGACATATGAATAAAACTAGCTATATAATTAATATATTGTAGAATTATGTCTTATATTATTATTAAGAATGAGAACATTTTTCTGAATTGTAAAGTATGATATACAAGACACGAATGATTGTTTCATGGGAATCCCTTTCATCAACTGTGCTACATCTTGATATCATTAACTATAAATCAGAATAAGCTTGAATTTATTTATATTATGCAGATTTTATTTGCTTTATTTTAAAGTGTGAAAAACTAAATGTACATTATCATTAAATGTGATTTTATTTATAGATAACAAACATACATATAATTATATTCTGGACATTAAACCATCAAACATCACATGATAACCATTCTTTATGCTTACACAAGCTGTTTTTCACAGAGACAAACTCTCCATGTAGTAGTACCACTCAGTGCAAGCCAGAGAAATCAATGGAGATAAGAGATTTTATGCACAAACCTTCCTGCATCCATTGATTACTCTGGCTTGCACTGAGTGGTGCTACTGTATGAAGAATTTTGCCTCTGTGAATATATTCTGGATACATAGAAATAATAAATTTCATTTCTTACAAATCTTATCATTAACCAATGGTTACAATGTCATTTGTGTGCTGTAATGGCTACAATGGTATATGCTACTGCTTTTAATAATAATATTATTTTATGATATAATTAATGTTCCAAATTTGATTTTTTTTATAAGCATTATCTATGATAACTATTGTAATATGAAAGTAAAAAATATATAGCCATAGATTGCAAAAAATAGAGAAATAAAATTACTTTTGTTTATACTGCTTCTAATTAGATTGGTTAGTTGCCTTCTTTTAGTAAAATTATTATTACAATGAAATATATTTGATTTTACTTATTATAAACATTACTTACAAAAATATAACCATAGATCACAAAAAGTAGAGAAAAGAAATAAAATTACTTCCATTTAGAATACAATTGATACTGCTTTTAACTGGGATCAATTGGTGTTTTCTTTTAGGAAAAGAATAATCAAGTTATTATAAGAAAATAAATTTGATTTTTTTTTTAATTGTAAACATATCTTACAAAAATATTATAATATTTGTTAAAAAAAAAAAAAAGTTAAAAGAACAACCACTATGGATTACAAAATATGGAGAATAAAATTACGTTTAGACTACATCAGTATAGATACTGCTAAATCCCCAAAAAGTAGCATAAAACTTACATTATGTAAGCTAAATTCAAACTAATTGTTTGTTTTTTGTTTTTTTTTTGTTTTTTTTTTGCAAAATACAGATAGATACTGAAGCAGGCAGCTGTTTAATTTATTATATTCTATGAAATTATGGCATATGAAAAGTTCAAGCGATATCACATACTGATTGTAACTATTGGGGGTTAATATATATGGAAAAAAAAAAACAATATTTATTTTATGAAAACCATAATTATTAATGTGTTGTCTTTTATAATTAATAAGAACATGCTCAAATATATTCTAATAGTAATTTAAATCTATATTAACTTTAGTTAAAGAATGGTAAATGCTCTTATTTATGATATAAACATTCTCTTTTCATTAGAAAATTGAAAACAGCAGATACACGCATCAAAAAAATAAATCATTTGTTTACTATTCACAAATATAGTAAAAAGTATAGGAAAAATCTAGCAAAAAAAAATTTTTTCCCACCATTCTCTCTTAAATATTTATCTTATTTATTTAAATTAAAAATAATACTTACTAATTATTTTGTAAGATATATTTCCATTCTTTCCTTCATCTTTATCTACAGCAGCAACAGTATGAAGTAATGAAAATTCACTATTTTCTGGAATACTTAATTCGTAGGTAGGATCTTTGAATTCTGGAGCATTATCATTGACATCAATAATTGTTATTAGAATAGTAGCAGTGTCATACTGTGCAGGAAATGCACCATCACGGACATAAGCTATAAAAATCCACATACAATATTAGATTTGCTTTTTCTTTTTTAATATAAAGTATTATATTATTAAAAAAATAATAATAAAACTCTAAATTGGACATATTCAACCAGGATAAATATAATATTGTTGATCATATTAACAGTAACAGTTTTAAAAGTAAATCCACAACCTGGAACATTTTGACTAAATTTCTATTCATTGATCTTACTCTTAAGTTATAGTGACCTATTATCTATATAATCCAGCCTGACTTCAGCTAGAGATGATCTAAGATAACCAGTATAAGACTGGATAATGAGGATCATAAGGGAATAAGCATTCAAATGTGATATAGACTGTAAAAAAAACACTGCCTTCTTCCTCCATTTTCATTTTAACTTTTGATGTACAGAAAAACTATATACATATACAGTATATATATAAAGAGAATAATAAATAATCAGAATATGTCAAATACATTATCTTATCCTGGGCTCTGCAGGACATTGGACTGAAAAAATGGATTTTTTTAAATACAATATTATATGTGTACTTTAAGTCATGAATATAAACCAATAACAGCTAAGTAAATTTAATTACTAAAACATTATCATACTTTCCTGCCTTAGAAGATAGCTGTGACTGCTATCTTCATTCATACATAATATGTAAGCTTAATTTATCAATGGGTTTGATGAACTAAAGAATTGAAGTTCTTGGAACAATTTCAATTAAAACTTCAAGTTCAACAAATTGAATGAAATTGCTATGTTTAATCCATCATAGTTTTGATGCTCAAATTACTTTCCAAGCAATTGGTCATAGAATTTATTCCATTTGAACACACATTACAAAGATATCCAACTCTTACAGCTTGACAGTTGAAAATCTTGAACTGTAGAAGTTTGTTGATATTTTCATCTAGTCTCTGATGGTTAAAATCAATGCTTGTGTACTGCTTTTATGATATTACAAAGTAACCATTGTCACTATTGGTATACTTTGAAAAATATAAGATTATGAATTTAATTTGCATATTCAAATCACCAAAAGTTGTTTACAATACTATTCATTGAGGAATGCATGAGATAATCTATTATTAAATAAATTAATTTTTACCTTTTTTTTACTAAATGTTGCAAAAGTAAATAATACCAATAATTTTAAGACTAATAGAATGGAGAAAACAAAGTGTTTATTTGTAAAAACTTAATTATTTTTACCTGTAATAATGTATGAATCTTTGGTTTCTCTATCTAAGCTTGCAGTATTAAAAATTTGTCCAGTGGTTCCATTAACAGCAAATTTATCAGTGGCAATTCCCTTTGGAATTACATAAGTCAAATCACCATTATTACCTAAATATCATTACAAGCAAAGTTAATAGATATAAAAAATAAAAATTAAATGATTTATTTAAAATAAGCATACCAATGTCTTGATCAGTTGCTCTGAGTTGAGCTACAACTGTCCTCACAGGAACATCTTCAGTAATATTCACAAGATAGGTAGAATGTTGAAAATGGGGAGGGTTGTCACTTACATCTTCTACATAAATAAAAATTTGTTGAGTGGCAGTTTTTGCTGGTCTTCCATGGTCATAGGAAGTTATGTTTAAAACATATTGATGAGTATTTTCACGATCAAGATTTTTGGCTACAGATAACAATCCTAAATAATAATAAATAGTTAAATGCCTTAAAAAATAATATGAGATAAATTTTTTTAACACATTTAATGGTAACAAAATGAAGAGATCACAATTAATTTTTTCAGGATATGCAATAAATATTTTAACTAAATTATATATGAAATATACAATATATATGATTACACCGGTGATTACTAATTACAATTTCGTTTGAAAAAAATATTGATTACTTCTTTAGTTAATCAGAATAGTAGAATTAATATTTTCATTAAATTATTTATTAAATATATAATAATAACATGAAAGGTTAAAACCTTTGACAGATGCACCTTAAAAATGCTTATGTAACAACCAATCAGATGTAATAATGACTGCACGTGGAACTCTCAATTCAAAAACACAAGTCAGAAATACGAGAAAAAGATGGAACCCCATCTTCTTCTCTACTTAAATTTATATATAAATAATCCAAATTCAAGCATTGCAAACTAAGAGCATGAAGCTTAAAACACCACATTTAATTCACTATATAGTAAATATGAATAAACCAGTGATATCTAACTCTAATTTCTTTGAAAAAATATTGGGTATATCTTGAGATAACGTCTTTCAACTGACTGCTTAGTTATATTACAACAAATTGTGTTAAAATCATGACAACTGGTGATGATCAAATATCACTGGATTACAATTTTTATTGCTAACTATATTATCTTCTTATATTTACTTCGATTTTCTCCAAAGTGTAATCGGTATTTGTATATTGATATATAAATAGATATCATTGTATGAATAAAGAAACATATAATATAATATTGTAGTTAAAAAATTACATTTTTTTTTCTATTGATTATTTTTAAAATAAAATTTATGTTAATAATTTAAAATTGTACATATCAATAAATAAATATTTTAATTAATTGAAAAAATTGACTTCACGATTAAAAATGAAATTATGAACAACTTACCAGAGGTAGTATCTAAAGCAAATTTTCCACCTTCATTTCCTGAACTGATTTGATATGACACCTTTCCATTATCTCTTGAATCCTGATCCACAGCTATAATATGCAACATATGATATCCTATAGGTTCATCTTCCATTATGTCAACACGTGTTCGAGACATAAATACTGGAGCATTGTCATTGTAATCTTCAATAATAACTAAAGACGTCACACTAGTAGCTTTTCTTTGTTTAATATCAAATGCCTGATCAGTTGCTGTAACAACTACAGTGAATTCTGGATGCATTTCATAATCCAAACGGACTGAAGTATACATAACCCCAGTCGAACTATTAATTTTGAAGGCTGTAATTGGTGATTGATAGGTAATAGCATATTGAATCAAACCATTCAATCCACTATCAAGATCAGTTGCACTAAAATTCCATACCATTGACCCTATTTCAACATTCTCTGAAATTGAAAAGAAAATTGGATCGTCTCGAAATATGGGAGCATTATCATTAATATCTCGTACAATAATGTTAACTGTTATAATACTACTTTTTGGGTTTTTTGCACTATTATCAAGAGCTTTTACTTTCAATGTATAAGTGGAAGCCATTTCATAATCAACGTCACTTTGAGTGAATAATTTACCACTTTTACGAGAGATATCAAATACACCAAACGAATTTCCACTAGTAATAGTATAAGAAACTCGGCCATTCTCTCCTGCATCCCGATCAGTAGCATGAACTTTTCCAATTTCAGTACCAATTCCTATTCCTTCAATAATCTCAAAAGTAACACTTGAGTTGGGAAATACCGGACGATTGTCATTGATATCTAAAACATTAACCAGGATAAATTTGTATGATTCCATGGGAGGATTACCCTTATCTTGAGCTCGAATAGTAATGTTATATAAACTTTTTACTTCATGGTCTAGAACTTCTTGGGTTGTTATAAAACCAGTAGAGGAATTAATAAAAAACATTTTTTCATCACTATTGGCATCTAAAAAAAATTGATGAGGATTACTCATTAGTAAGTAATTTGATTATTTATATGATTATTATTAAGGACAACCTCATAATTGATGGTCGTGAGCACTTTTAATTATTTCATAATTATTAGATAATAGTGACATCTCATAACAACGCTAGAAGTTACAAAGTAGGCAGGCATTAAACAAAATCAATGATCGTTAGATGATAGCAAAAGATTAATTTTCACTACTATTTAGTATTCATTGATATTACTCAATATTAAACTATTGATTTCTAGAATTGTAGCAAGATGTCCCTTTTACCTAATAACTAATTAATATAAACAAAATAATAGGTATAAACATCTAAAAAAAAAATACCTCATTGAATTATCTTGGTAATTAATTTTTAATTAAACTAGTTAAATAAAGACAATAATATATATTTTGCTTTTAATATATAAAATATTATCTATTTTACCTTTCAAGTTTATGATGTATCTTTAAACACTGAGATATTAAGATAGATTCCATTAACAGAAACAGAAATAATGGCAAACTACTAATAATAATGATCTATCAAGTATTATTTTTATCCTATCATTTCACATAAATATAAAACATCAAGAACGATTTTAATATAATTTCAATTGCTTTGATGGACATTAGATAACAATTAATAATTATGTTTGATAGTTTACCTAGCTACTAACCATACTTAATTTACATGCACTAGTACTAGTTAATAAAAATGATTTTGCTATAAAATATTTATTACTGTAAATTTCACAAATAGATATTATGGAGAAACACTGAGCATTTGAAGTCTCTCATGATATAAGGTGGTGCATCTTTCTGCCTCACTAATGTGGATTGAAATCTAGAATTGGGTTGTTTGTTTTTTTTCAAATTTTAATCATTCTTACAATTTTTCGTTAAGGCAGTAGTACTATAGTCAATCTAGATATCCAACATTGGTCAGTAAATAGATACATAGCTATTTTAGCTAAATGATAAAATAAAGATAAATCAGCTATTGGAAAACCTGATAAGTAATGTTTGTTTCCACTGTGTCTATGAAGATCTGTTGAAATGTTTTTTATCTTGCAGAGGGCGATTTAAAAAGCTAAGTCAATTTATTTTTCTCTACACATTCTTGACTAAAATTTATGGCACTGATAAATATATCACATAGTTTTTGTGATCAAATACCATGCATCTGAAATTAAAATGTCTCTTAAGAGGATCTAAACATGTTTTTAACTTAGTAAATATTACTTTATTAGATATTTAATTTGCTTATAAGGCAACATATAATTTGCTTATATTGAGTGTTTCTTATATATATATAAGTAGGGGGATTTGACTTGGGGATTTTTCAGTCTATTTTCAACCTCCACTCCATGTCAAGCAACTGATACACATGACCATATACATGCATAAAATATAGATGATCCCCAATATACATACTTTGTGCAGAACCAGCACTCATCAGTTGGGCCAGATCATAATCTCCCACACATATCTTACTATAAGCCGAGCACTGATTGTACATATGTGTGAGAGATTATGATCAGGCCCAATTGAAGAGTTCTGGTCTGAATGAAGTAGATATATTGGGGATCATCTATCATTTTCATATTATGTGGTCATATATATCGGTTGCTTGACATGGAATGGAGGATGAATATAAAGACTGAAAAATCCTAAGCACAAATTCCTATTTATATATTTATTAGATATTTGTAACTCTAGAGATTAGCTAAGCCATCAAACCATACTTAATTACAAAACAGTAGTTAAGAAGCAATACATTCTATATTATTGTCAGTTAGAAAATCATGAATATCCATCCTTCTCCCAATTCTCAAGTTTTAATTATCATCATTTTAGTTTAAATCTTATGATTTGATTTTATTTCTTTTCAATTATCAAAGAGATAAGAGTATCTGTAAATTAAATTCCACAAATTGATTTCTGGTTGATCAAATTCTGATATTTTAATATAATTTGGGCAAATCATCATAGAATTAATAACGATATATTTTTAAAACTTGCATTTCTTATTTAATTTTCCTTAGAAATGTTTATACTGCAAACATGTATATTATACCCTATGTGATCAGGTAACCAAACTAGGGTGTCAATTCATAAGGAATAGTAAGGTATAATGCTATGAGATTATGATGATGAGAATTTATTTCAACTAATTTGAATGTTTAGTATGACTAGGATACCAAAAAATCTCACTCTGGTTCTATCTATATTGCAATATTAATCAACTTATGAGATATAATTTTTTTTAAAAACTGTCAACATCTTTACTATCCTATTTTATTAATTTTTTAAAATATACTAGATTAATACATAAACAAAGGTTAACATTAATTACAATATTTTGGCTTTATCTTAATAAACTGTAAATGCTATTCTGAAAATAACAAGAAAAAGTTTTATTTAAAAACAGTAGATTTAATTACAAAATGTTCTTTTTAAAAAGAATGAAGTGTATAAAAATCAATAATGATTAGTAAATAAATATATCAAATTCTATTTACCATATTATTTCTCTAATTGTAACTAATGCTAACTATAAAATTTATTAGAATTTAATGTCTCAATTCTTAGACATGTTATTTTCTCTTACCATAAAATGTGCATATTATATGGTTAAAAGTAAGATACATATGGAATAATCTATGTGTTATGGTTATTATAGCTACTTCACATACATATCTTAATGTAAAAAAAATCTATCAAATATTTTATCATAAATTTCACATGACGTGCAATAAATTCTAATTACCAGGCATGAAATTATAAACAATTGTTCCATTTTCTCCATTGTCTGCATCAGTTGCTTTCACTTGTACTACCTCAGTACCTTTAGGCATTTCTTCGTAAATACTAACAGTTTCATCTGCAGGTAAAATGAAGATGGGTTTGTTGTCATTGATATCCATTACAATCACATGAACACTAATCAAGCTGCTTAGGGGTGGAATGCCTTGATCTTTTGCCTCTACAACTAAATCATATCTTGATTGCTCTTCCCAATCTAAAGACTTCTTTGTCATTAATTGCCCTAAAAATAAAAATATAAATACACAGGTAAAATAAATATCATAATAAAAATTAAACCATTATAAAAAATTGCTAAGATATTAATTAGATTAGTAACGAAGTTATTCATGAATAAAAATAAAAAACTAGCTATAAAAGACTTATTTGTTAAGAAAATAAGAATGTCTGGAAATGAAATTAAAAAATAATATCCTAAATTTGAGTAATTAATTTTCTTATTTCACAGCACTATTAATGATAGTTAGTAATAACTTACTGAATATTTATCGTTTTTATAATAATTTATCTGATAATTAGCTGTGGAATAATAATAATCCATTCACTAAATAAATAAAAAATTAAAATAAAAAATGTAAAAAGTTTTTAAAAAAAAACCCCACTAAATACATGGCAAAAGATACGGGAAAATAATGTATGGTTTTGTATGGTTTCTAGAAACTAGTTGGAAAAAGCCAACTGTATTACCATTCCACATCAATTGACTCCCTGAATGATTAGATATTCCAGTAGTACAATGCATTAGTATTTCATATCTTAATTTTTGCATATTATCACTTTCATTTTCATCTGCATATTAATATGATATTAATAGAGTATTGAAAATAAATAGTATTCAAAAACAGGTGTTTTCATTTCAATAAGAAACTTTTTTAATAAAGATATTTATTACTAGATATATTCAGAACATTATTACAATTTGGACTTAATATGATAAGGTTATACAGTTATAGCAATGTTTAAGGTAAAAGTGTGATATATATACATATTTGAAAAAAATAAAAGACAATATTAAATATAGGTTAATGAACTCTTCATTATATACGAGTGCAAAATAAAAAAAAGAACATAATTTAAATAGCTTGCATAAAGTATTAAAAGGTAAATTGTTAATTATATTACAATGTCTAGGGTTTCTGAGAAAGAAGTAAAATTTAGTATATGATTTAGCTTTTATCATGGACATCTCTATGCTGTAAAATTCAACATACACCGTTAATAACATCATAATAAACATCATTATTATGATTACAATTTTGTTTTAATTTATGGATATTTTTATTTATATTATCATTAATAACATGTATATCATTCAAACCAGTCAACACTTAGACATTACCCATATCAATAACAATCAACAAATTCCAAACTGTTGTCAAGGTAACCTTTTAACAATAAGGATGGAATCCCACTTTTATTAATGGCTAATATACTATATAGACACTAAAGATTGCAACTTGACCACAGAGATTGAAATTATACATTTATAATTTTAAAAATAAATATCTCAGTTATAAATAAGCATAAAAATATTATAGAAGAAATGATAAATAGAAGAAATAATATATTCAATCTATTTTCTACTGTAATTTAATCAAATTTATTAACAATACTGTGTGTAAAAATATGGATGAAATCTGAAATACTGTATGTTAAATCTAACAAAGTCACAGAATGCATAATATTTTTAGTAGAAAATAACAAACCCTGCTAAAAAGCCATGGTGTCTATTTTATTTTCATATTTCTCTGAAACACCAATAACAAACGTAAGTTATCAAGGTTATAATTTTTGATAAGATTTTTCATTGATTTTAAGCAATGTTTTTGCTCATGTATAAGATATATTATTATTTAATAATAATAACAAATATAGATAGTTTAAATGAGAAATGCCCTGGTGTTATTTCTTTCCTCATTATGATATATATTGTAGTAGTTATTACTTTATAGAAAATTTCAAATGGAAAAAATTAAGATGACATTGGCTCTCATTATGTCTCATAAAAAGCATATTTAATTTCAGAATTTTGAGACACAATATTACGTAATGCCCTTACTTAATTTGAAAGTTAAATAAATGAGAATATCAATATTCATACTGTGAAAAATAAAATTCTTTGACATCATAAGATTTTTTTTATTAATTTGTAAAATATATATATGACCAAAAAAGTTTGCTTTCCATTGGGCACATATATAAATAAAAAGTAGTAGTGACAATAATAAATAAAATTACTACACATGATTTTTACACATTCACAATAATATTACAAATCAAGTTTTCTGCAAAAAAAAGTTTTTTTCCCCCCCATATCTCAAAGAATCGGCCAGGTAGCAAACCCGTGACAACTATCTGCAAGACACTGCTTGCAAGGCTGCTGCGCTGACCTCACGGCTACCAACGCTTGACAAAAAAAGTTTTATGTAGCCAGTTTTGAATTTTTGTATGCAATATGTGAGCCATAAAATGCTGAATAACTTCAATTATATACCTACGTCAAAGAAATTATATAATTCTTTATTATTGTTATATATTAAAATGTATCTTTTTTCAATAATTATATTTACATCATTTCTGTATCAAAAATGTTTTTATAAACATTTATTATTTGAAACATGAAATTTTTAAAAATATTTAAAGTAATGGATATTCTCCAATTAAAAATTTTGTAAATAGTTTATTCTGCTACTAATACATGAAAAAGACCCCTTCACTTCTTAATCAACTTACTAGATCGAATATTTTTTGCTTAAGAATAGATTTAGTATGTTAAATTATACCGTATATGTCAAGAACCATCCGTTTTTGTATGTGCATGTGTATAATAATATAATTGATGTAAATAAAGTAAATTATAATTTTAAATATACGGTACTCAATAAATATATTTTAAAAAGTGAAATGATTGTTCATGAAAATATTTAATAAACAAAAAATAATACTCATTTATTTGACATTTTTTAAATAAATGAGAAACATAGTATTTAATGTGAATCAAATATGCTTAAAGATACTTGAACTTAGCATCACATTAACAGAAAAGTTAATATAAATAGCATTTATTACATCGGAGAAAAAACATCATTACATAAATATAAATTTAAGTGAATATTTTAATCACTGAATATTCAAAAATAGAATTTTTCAATAAAAGCTGTTTTTATTGTGAATCAAATATTAAATAGGAATAATGGGACTTCTAAAATTGACTTTTTTTTTCCTTATGTGTCAAAGCATCAGCCGGGAAGCGAACCCGCTAACCCGGACTTGTAAAGCAGCTGTCGCTGACCTCTCAACCACCAATCATAGGATAAAAATATCAATAAATTAATACTCATTGATTTGAATAATTAAAAAAATTAATGAAATTGTAATAAGACATTGATTATCTAAATGTCAATCATCTGTTATCTTCAATCAACCAGATAATCTGTATTTACTCTTAATGCATTGTGTTTCCATTTCTGATTATTTATTCCAAATACATGAATTAAGAGATTAATCTGATAGTGATACATTTTCTAAGTTATTAAAATCATCTACATATAGGTATTTTATAAATTTGATATTTTTTAGGCAGTTTTAATTTCTCTATCTCTTCTAGTGGTATCTATTAGCAGTTTGAGTTACCAGTACAATTTTAATCATCATTTCAAGATTAGTTCCTGCCTTTTATCATTATCAATGAAAATTTGGAATTCAAACATAGAATCAAGGTAGTTAGATATACATCCGGCAATCAACTTCAGCTTTTTTTTTTTACTTTCAAGCTACTTGAAATTTCAAAAGCAAAATATTTTGTTTCTAGCTTTTAATCTCATTAATAAAGGTAAAAAACAGAAAAGTCTGGATATGAGATTAAATTGCATAATCATCTAACATCCAATGATAATCTAGGTTATAATAGGCAGTACTAGAGTAGAGAAAGGATGACTGCTCTTGTTAATATAATAAGTTTTGTTGAGAGTCAAGTGAAGTAACTTTTTATGCAAAAACAAAAAATTTTTCCATAATTTTTTTTGTACAAAGAAACTTATGGTGGTTGAAATGTTTTTATAAATACATATTATTTAAAAATATGTATTTCCATCAGTGTAATGTAAGACAATTGATAGCTGGATATAAGTTCATAGTTGGTACAGTTTTATGCATAATGACTGGCAAATTGATTAAACAAGATAAAAAGACAGAATATTAGACTATTTCTATCATCTAAAACAGAACAATAAATAATGTAATAATTTTTATAAAACTATTGCTGAAATTTTTAAAAAAACTATATGTTTTTGTAAAGTATTATAGTTTAACAATGATTAGCTCAATAAAATATAATTGTTTTAATTTGATATACAGCAAAACCATGATATACCCTACACCCCATCTCCATGTAAATAAACAAAAATATATACTGTATTAAAATTTATAATTTTAATAAATTTTACAAGACTCTATCACTTATAACAAACATTTTTTTCATCTTAGAACACCACTAAATCTAATTTTCACAAAAGCTATAATTTAGACTTACACAATTTTTATTAATTATGTTTCTTCAGGTTACATTGAAAACACATGGATTTTTTCTTCACTTTTTTTCCTCCAAAAGTTTGAGATGGTATGGTATCTCATATGATAAAATGTTTTCTAAGGAGAAGGCTGGTACATATAGAAAATACTTCCCTTAAACAATACAATAAAAGTTGCTGGCTTTGTGTTGACAGAAAAGATGGTAAAATGTTTTTATAAATATACATATTTAAAGCTTGTGTGAAGAATTTAGCCAATAATTTGAAATAGGTAACTATAACTAAAGGTGACTATGTAGATTCTGAAATCTATGTGGACTTTAAAACATTATAACAATTTGAGAGATCATGTCAGTCATAGCAAGATAGTTATTGTAGAAAAAGAATATTGTCCAGAAGAAGTGTTTAATTGCAATAAGACTGGATCATTTGATACATCAATGGTTTCATAAGGTTAAAAACTAACTATTTTAATGTTCATTTCTTAAAATATATATAGCATAATTCATTTTTATTATTATCATCATTATCTTTTGACTGAAAATGAATGAATGGACACACAGTAAATATATATGGCCTCTCAATTTATTATTAACTTCGTTATTATCTTTAAAAATTTTGTTTATACTATAATAATAGTAATAGTAACAAGTCAGAAGTCACATGACTTATATATAGCTTGCACTTACTAATATGTAAAGTTAAGAGCGTGCTAATAGCTCTAAACAAGCTTTTTTTTTTTTTATTTATGATAAATGCTACTACAAGAGAAGGCATTCAAATCGTGGTCCCCATCCCCAGACCGGTTTCGACCTATGGGTCTCTTCAGTGAGGAGTTGGGACATTAGATCTAAAAAACCAACTCAAGCAAAGCATTTATCTAAAAGATAATTGTTAGAAAAGATCTGAAACTTTTGGACATCTACATGTCTTTAAAGTCAGTCTCCAACTGAAAAATATATGGCCTGAACTTAATTCAGATACTCCATATATTAGTAGGCTTAGCTCTTTAATTTAGCTAAAGCCACAACAGCAAAATAATAATAGTAATAGTAACAAGTCAGAAGTCACATGACTTATATATAGCTTGCACTTACTAATATGTAAAGTTAAGAGCGTGCTAATAGCTCTAAACAAGCTTTTTTTTTTTATTTATGATAAATGCTACTACAAGAGAGGATGGGGACCACGATTTGAATGCCTTCTCTTGTAGTAGCATTTATCATAAATAAAAAAAAAAGCTTGTTTAGAGCAATTAGCACGCTCTTAACTTTACATATTAGTAAGTGCAAGCTATATATAAGTCATGTGACTTCTGACTTGTTACTATTACTATTATTATTTTGCTGTTGTGGCTTTAGCTAAATTAAAGAGCTAAGCCTACTAATATATGGAGTATCTGAATTAAGTTCAGGCCCATATGATTTTTTCAGTTGGAGAGCTGACTTTAAAGACATGTAGATGTCTAAAAGTTTCAGATCTTTTTCTAACAATTATCTTTTAGATAAATGCTTTGCTTGAGTTGGTTTTTTAGATCTAATGTCCCAACCCTCACTGAAGAGACCCATAGGTCGAAACCGGTCTGGGGATGGGGACCACGATTTGAATGCCTTCTCTTGTAGTAGCATTTATCATAAAAAAAAAAAGCTTGTTTAGAGCTATTAGCACGCTCTTAACTTTACATATTAGTAAGTGCAAGCTATATATAAGTCATGTGACTTCTGACTTGTTACTATTACTATTATTATTTTGCTGTTGTGGCTTTAGCTAAATTAAAGAGCTAAGCCTACTAATATATGGAGTATCTGAATTAAGTTCAGGCCCATATGATTTTTTCAGTTGGAGAGCTGACTTTAAAGACATGTAGATGTCTAAAAGTTTCAGATCTTTTTCTAACAATTATCTTTTAGATAAATGCTTTGCTTGAGTTGGTTTTTTAGATCTAATGTCCCAACTCCTCACTGAAGAGACCCATAGGTCGAAACCGGTCTGGGGATGGGGACCACGATTTGAATGCCTTCTCTTGTAGTAGCATTTATCATAAATAAAAAAAAAAGCTTGTTTAGAGCTATTAGCACGCTCTTAACTTTATATACTATAATATTAATTTATATATGCATATTATACACATAAAAAAGTATCATATATGTGTGGATGTCTGTTGAAAAGTTTTATCTATAGAACAGCATAGTAAACAATATGTAATGTATTGTAAATAAAGCATGAACTAGTATTCACTATTTACAATATATGGTAGGAAAACTTAGAACAAAATATAGTGAACATCATGTCACCATTGTATTTATATTTTTTGTCTATCAATATTTTAAGCATTAAATTAGGTTTGTTTAAAATTGATTTGTTTAATGTTTCAGTTTGATCTCCCTAGTCACTCAGTCTCAATATTCTACTATTCATGTAGATGATTGTTTTAAAATATAATAAGATAACATATTTACATATCATCTAAATGGAAAGTTAAGATCAACACTTCTATTCAAGTGATCAAAGTAAAGTTTCTACATATTGAACTGGAAATTGATCCAGAAAGTCTTGAGACTGCCATTCAACCACTACACTAATCTACAAAGGGAACAATAATTGCATAATCTGGAAGAGACATTCAAACACCAAAGTGACGGGTTAAGCAAAAGTTTCCATTTGAATGACAACATATTTTTTGCTCTCTCTCTATTGCTTTTCAGCCTATATCTAACAATATAATAAACTGCACAGGAATGAAAATAATTGTTGGCAAATGCAATGAAAAATAAATAATATTTTATATCAAGAACATAAACTGCTATCAGTAACACTATAAGTAATTTACTTAATATCCATTAAATTTGAATATTAAAAAACTAATTTAATTAATTTTTAAAAATGCATGAAAAATCAATATCATGGATGTGATATGACTTCTCTTTAGAAAAAAAATCAATAAAAAATAAATTGAAAATCATTAACAAATAAAACCATTGATTTGAAATAAGTTAATCTATTAATACTGTTAGATTGGAATTTTATCATTAAGTGTCCAGAATTGATTTTATTTTAATAAGCACTAATAACTTAACTTTTTGAGATTTGATTTTTATTAAAAAAAATGAACGTTTTACTTCTACCAACAAACAAAAATATCACAATTTCAGAAATAAATCTGCAGCAGCAACATTACCCAATTAATTGTAGATATATACCAATAAAAATAATAATAATCGCAAGTTCATCAAAAGTGCGAGTGCTGGAAATGAGACAGCTAGAAATGCAATCCATGGTTTGTGTTGCATTTGAATAAAATGGAAAGAGCAATAGAAAGATTAGGAAGAGGGATAGAGATACCGGTAATAGGTAGTAAGGGAGTATATACTTTGTCAGGTCTTTTTTTGTGTGTGGATGATATATTTTTGTGCACAAAAAGAGAAGATATGGAAGTTATGCTGAGGACATGTGCAAGGGTGGGTAAAGAGATGGGGATTAAATTTAGGGAAGAAAAATCAAATATAATGATGGTTAATACTGGGGAAAGAGAAGATGTAGAATTTTTATTGGAAGATAATTAAGTTAAGTGTGGTGAATAGATATAGTTATTTGGGAATTATTTTAAGTAATCAGAAAAATTATTTGGATGAATGGGAGAAAAAAATGATAAATGAAACAAAGAAAAGAAAGGGATTGATAAAGAAATTAACAGTGTTTTCATATAATAAATATGATGTAGCTAGAATTATATGGAAGGGAGTTGCAGCAGCAGGATTAACATATGGTAATGATGCATTGTGTTAGTAAAGGTGTATTAAATTACTTAGAAAAAGTTCAAAGGGAAGTAGGAAGACATGCATTGGATGCAGATGTATGGACAGCAAGGGAGGCAATTCAATGAGAAATGGGATGGTCAAGTTTTCATATGAGAGATGCAAAAAGTAAAATGAAAATGTTTGGAAGATTACAGTTTATGGATAATAAAAGAATAGCCAAAATAGTATTTAATTGGGTTATTATTAAAGGGTAGGCAACAAGATGGGTGAGAAAGGTAATGCAGTATGCAAAAGATTTGGATAAAGAATTTATATCAGTATATTTGTACAAAAGATGGGATAGTTGTGTTAGAAGGATTGTTGAGTGTTATAGTGGTAAGGAATGGGATAAAAGAATAGATTTATTAATAAAGAATAAGGAGTTAGAGAGATGGAGAACTAGTATGGAGGGTAAAAAGAGTTTTATATATATATATATAGAAATAAACAGAATATTAGGTGCGAGATAATATATGATAATAAGGAAAGTAGTTTATTGTTTAAGGCTCGAATGGGATCTTTAACAACAAGAGAATATACATGTAAGTAGAAAAATATGGGTGATTTAGTCTGTAAATTATGTAAGGAAGGAATAGAAAATATTAGGCATCTGTTAATTGAATGTAAATGCTTGAAAGCAGAAAGGGCACATATAATGAAGTTATGGAAGAATAAATATGAAAAAAGTGATTATACAGAAAGTGGATTATTGGTGTTTATGTTGGGTTTGGGAAAATATAAGGGGGATTTAGATATAAAGGCTATAGAGTTGACAAAATTTTGTTGTGGACATAGTATGGAGCAGAATATGGGAAAACATGGAGTGGGGAATGTAAAATAAAGAAGCTAACAGGTGTAGTGTTTTGTAAAAATGGCAGACATGTTTGTACACTCCAAAAAAACTAGAATGTATTAGAGAGGTTGTTTTTTGATCGCGCGCTGATAACTGTGGAATTTAATTAAGGCATTGACATAATGGTGATCGACAATTCCAAGAAATATTTGCTGATTGCAAATATTTTTAGATAAGAGACTGTACCTTATTGGACAATGTAATTGATTGTTGCAGTTATCAGAAAGATATAGAAAGACTGTATGACAACTACGCAGGGCAGTATAGGGAGTAGCAGACAGTATTTGAGTGCATCTACAGCAGAGTTACTGTTCAATTCCAGTAGGAGACATCTAGCATCAGTGCTTTCGGTTAATGTCCAGAGCCCAGTGGAAATGTAGTTCACAGGTATAGCTGAAGGAGACCACAGCCTGAGGAAACTGTCTGGATAGCAGCTGAATAAAGAGTTGAGTTTCCAGTGGTTTTCAAGTGAAGTAGACTGTTGCAGAGATGGAAGCTGTAAGGAGCTTAAGATCAGTTGCAGTGCTTACTACGAAGAGTTCGTGTACAGCTAAACTGGACGGGGGCTAAGGTATGCCCATTGTGAACCATTTTTGTAGCAGCCAGCCTGAAAGAACATCGAGGGAATTGAACTTTAGCGAACTGTAGAAATAGAGTTGTTGTGGACTATTCACTATTCTGATTACATGAAATATTGTGAGTCTTTCATAGTAAATATTTAATTGCTGGCTGCACAGTCACACTTGCGGATATAACAACAGGTTTCTCTGGGCATAATTGCTGAGAGATTCTTGAATCCGTTTAAGAAGAAGCTACAGTACAACACATCACATTTTTGGATAAAGACTTTAGGTGGAATGATTGTGTTAGGAGAATTGTTGAGTGGTAAAAAATGGAATAAAAAAAATAGAGAGATGGAGAACTACTATCGAGAGTAAAAAGTGTTTAAATATATACAGAAGTAAACAGAATATTGGGTGCCAGTTAATTTACGATAATAGCAAGGAAAGTAGTTTACTGTTTAAGGCTCAAACAGGATCATTAGCAACAAGGGAAAACATACATAAATGAAGAAATGTGGATGATTATGTAAAGAAGGCATGGAAAATATTAGGCATCTGGTAATTGAATACAAATGCTTACAAGCAGAAAGGGTACAAATAATGAAGTTGTGGGAGAATAAATATAAACAAAGTGATTATATAGAAAGGGGTTGGTTCTTGTTTTTTATGCTGAGTTTGGAAAAAGATAAGGGGGATCTAGATATAAAGGCCATAGAATGGACAAAGATGATGTTGTGAAAATGGGATGGAGCAGGATAGAGAAGAACATGGGAAAAACTTACAGTGGGGAGTGGAAAGGGAAAGTAATTAACAGGTTTCTCTGGGCATAATAGCTAAGAGATTTCTGACTTCGATAAAGGAGTAGCCACATCGCATCACATCATTCAGGACAGATTGTTATATATTAAATACTATTGTTGTTTTTTACAAATATTAATTATTTATTATCATATTAAATAGTTTGCATAAATTTCTTATTTCACTACATATGAATAAATTGACTTCCAGTAGATGTTTGTGTTCACTAATATTAACTTTCTTTTAAAAATCATAATCATTAAAGCGTTACATTTTTATTTTTTTTTTTACTGACAAAAAAAATTATAAATAGATATCACACTGAAACCAAACAAACTGCCTGCAGGTATCAAATAACAGTACAGACAAAAGCAATTACTAAAAGATTTTTTTTAAAAAGTATTAATGATAATAATAATTTGTCAATCAAATAAAGATGTGAGTTGCTGAACTGCTTAATCAGACTGATGGACTCTGATAAGCAAAACAATATTTAAGAAAACTCCATTAGATATTGTCAAAAACCAAATTACAGCAGGCAAAAAAATCATTTTTAAAGAATTACACTAACTTATGGAATCTAAAAACTGCATTGTAATGTTTAACAGTAAAGGAAAAAATAAAACATTTCGTTTCTAGGGATCCCCCCGCCCGAGAAATAGTAAAGACAAAAACAATATACACAAAGCCAATCAACTGCCAGGTGGCAAATTTTGCAGCTTTACTTTCTTATTTTGATCCTCTAACCAAAAATATCCAGATACCCATAATCTGTCCAGAATGGCTGTAGGCTAGCTATCTAAAATTAAAAGCTGGCATAAAAATATTTATGGACCTGAAAAAGTTCCAGGCTTATTTGAAACTCAAAATCACAGGCATTGCAAACAAATGCGCTAACCCCTATACCATGAGAAATAAGAAATATATATACACTATTTATTTACTATTACATTATTATTTAGATTTAAATAAGTTTGTCGTTAAAAAATATTAATAACTAATAATCGTAACGTTTTTAATTGTTGAATTATTTATTTTTATCTAATGTTTTAAAATTAAAATGATTACATATTATTAGAAGAATTGTACAATTTTATGTTTGCATAGTGACAGTTCATATTATATATTTGTACATTAGCTGTTCATTAAAATAAATATTATAAGTCAGTTTGAATAATGTTGCATGGATAGCTTCATTGCCATATTTGCCCTAGTAAATACCATGGGCTAATTCAATATCCATGTAATATTATGACATTATTTTTCTAGTAATCAGTAGCATTTACTCAATTATTAATAATTATTTGCACTGTATAATTTGACATTAAGTTATTTTGTCAGAATATCAAACTGCTATATTTATAAGAGTTGGTTAAACAAAATATAGCTTTTGAATGGTTTGCATGTTGGCTGCCTGAGTACAATATTCCCCATTCAAACTTTTCCAGAGTAGAAAGCAAGAAGTTCCAAAAGAGATTTTAATACTGCAATTTATCAATTTACTATAATATCATTAGTATCATTGGAAGATTTCAAAAATGATTTTCAATAGAAAAATATAAGAAATTATTCTACTGTGGGATATCTCATGCATGAAAATTCTAAGCCTCTTCAAACATTTAAATAAATAAATAAAAATTATATATATTTATAGTAATAAAAATACAAGTGTTACATAAACTAGAGAGACAAAAATTATTAAGAAAAACAATATTCACAGTTAATATTCTTAATCTTCAGAAACTTTCTAATGAATGTAAATTAGAACTTGCAAATTGGTTTCAAATATTAGTAGATTTTGAGCATCATTCAGATTTGAATGAAATTAATAGGAAAATAACTGATACACTTTTAAAAACTGCAACAAAGATAGCTGGTAGAAAAAAGCAGCAATTTACAGTAAAATGGAGTATTTATGAAGAAAAGAAAGAATATGAAAATATGTAAAAATGATGCATTAAGAACGAGTGAATCTCTCAAATTTGCAAAATAATTTAAAAAAGAGTTGTAAATGATATAAGAAAGTATAATTGTGAACTAGCAAAAAATGTTGCAGAAGAGAATAAAAGTCTCAAGAGTGTAAAACAACATTTTGGTATTGGTCAGAAACTTATTTCTGCAATAAGAAAAAAAGATGGAACTATTACTAAAAAGACAGATGACATGATGAAATGTGTAGAAGAGTTTTCTCATGAATTATATAGTAATAAAGAATAAGGAAAAGTACTTCCTACAACTATATATCTTATGCATTGAACAGGATTTTAAATGAAGAAGTAAGTAAGACATGCAATTAAATTTATGAAGAAGGGAAAAGCTCTGGGTAATGATGGAAATATAATCAATATCTTAAAAGAAGCAGGTGAAGTAATAGAAAAACTTTTGGCAAAGTTATGTACCAAATGTCTAAATGATAAAGATGTACCAAATGATTGGAAGAATGCAGTATAATGATACTAGGAAGATTAACATTGAAAAGTGTGTAAGACAGGGTGACTCCATATCTCCAAAACTTTTTACAGCAGGGCTGCAAGAAGTATTTTGTGGATTAAAATATGATGCTAAAGGAGTGAAAGTAAATGGAGATTATTTAAATCATCTAGATTTTACTGATGACATAGTTATTTTTACAACTAATGCTTTAGAGCTTCAGGAAATGTTGCAAGAGTTATCACATGAAAGTAAGAAAGTAGGTAAATGTTAAAAAAGTCTAATGTAATGTTCAATGGATGTTTTCAAACGATGAAAATAAAAGATTGGTAATGATGAGTTAGAAAAAGTTAACAACTACAAGTACCTTAGTCAGATTATTACTATAGATGGAAACATAATGGATGAAATTAATCATAGAATTAAACTTGATTGGAGTGCTTTTGGTAGAAATAATATTAAAAGGACATATACCTATGTATTTGAAAAGTAAGGTTTTTAATAAGTGTGTTTTACCAGTTCTTAGCTATGAATCTGAGACTTGAACACTTAACAAAAGAGCAATATAGAACAGAGACTTCAGACACTCAAAGAAGTATGGTGAGATGCATGTTAGGATTAATAAAAAGAGACTGAAAATGAAATACATGAGTAAGAGAACAATTAGATGTTACTGACATTATTGAAAGAATTAGGAGACTGAAGTGGAATTGGGCTGAACATATTTCTAGAAGAGATGAAAACAGTCAAAATTTTAAATTGGATTCTAAGAGATTGTAAAAAAACCTAGAAAGAGGCTACATGTGAGATGGATTGACGTAACAAGGAGGGGTGCGGGGATGAGGTGGAAAAGATGAATTGAACTTGGAAAGATCATCACCCTGGAATAGACTGATAATGGTTGGAAATGATGACACACTTGACTGGATAAAACAATAAGATCAATCCTAGCAGCATTCATTTTTGATATCATACAGAATGCAACAAATGGAAATAAATACAATGTGTCTTCTAAAAACTAAAAAAAAGTCAATGCTCAAAAAGAGATAGTAAAATATATCTTTAAAAAAAAAAACAAGTTGTCTAATTGTTAATGACTGCAGTCGTTAAAACCAAAATGAAAAAAAAATGCTAAAAACAATTGTGGTTGAAAATCAGTGCTTGCTAAGAAGATGTAAAATCATAGTGGATAAATCGTTGCAGCATTTACCAGAACAATTTCATTGTAAACTTCACACACATTTTTAAATTTTGGCTAGTTTGTTGCAGTTGTTTATGTGGGGGGGGGGGGTGAATACTACAATTTAAAAAAGTGGTGTAACTTGGAAAAGAGTTTATGTCTGTGTTGTTGTTGTTTTTTAAAAAGTTCACCCATGCTGCTTTTTCAAATTGTAAATATGATAGTGGAGTTGTCATAATTTGCACAATCAAAACATGAAATTATTTTAATGTAATATCTTTGATTTGAATTGACACATTGAAGATGCAAATAATCAACATTTATCCACTGGTATAAATTGTTTTCAAACAATACTCTAATCGTTTTAAATAAGAAGTTTTGATTCATACAGTTTTGTCAATCAAATATTATTCTTAAGTAAATGCAGTTATTCACCCAATAACCTTCCAAATCATTTAAATATTATTATTATAATTCATTTTAATATCAGTTCAAGTAATAATAATACTGAAATCACATATAAAAATATATAACTGTTTTTCTGGCATTCTTGTTTTTAGAAATGAACCCAGATTAATGATTTTTACAATTAAAAACAGTTCAACAATATAATTTTATTAACCTCACATACATATATTCTTTATAAAACCTTTTTTGATTTTTAAACCCAGGCAAATAAATGAAGTTACTGAAAATTTAAACAACTATTAAATGTAATTAACAATCATTAATTTTATTACATATAATTTTTTTTACAATCTATATATTTATTTTTATATATAGTTTAGTCAAAAAATAATAATAATAACTGATTAATTGTTCAATCTTTCTTTTCTCTCCATTGATATTTATTTTTAATTATGTAGTGAAAACTGTCAGATATATATATATATTTGCCCCCCCCCCTCTATTTCACTTGCAACAATTTATTAATTTACAGATATTTAAAGTTAATTCCACTTTATCCTTAATTTTGTTTTCAAATTATGTATATATAATTTTTCATAGTATTGGATGTTGTTATATTTTAATGTGTATATATTCAAAATCAAATTATAAAATGTTACTGAGGAATTTTAATATAAGTTACAACTGTGAAAATTCAAAGAATCCTCTCTTGTAATTTTATCCAAATGGAAACCACAAAGACCTACAATTAATAATATATATCCAACTTGCATTTTCTACTCTTTAGATTTATACTATTCTTATATACTACTACTATTAGATCTGTTAACTGATAATTTTTCTATATCTAAATGTATCTATCTTTTGTGAAAAATAACCATATCCAAATAAATAATAATATTACAAAATGTGCATTGGTAAATGATAAAAAAGTTTTTAAATAATTAATCCAAAGGCAAAGACTCTAACAGTCTTCTAGGGAGGAAGAGATGTACTGAAAAGTGATGGTTCAATGGACCAGCTAATTGCTGGGAAATGAGTTTGTGAGATTTTCCTTCTCCATTTTCTCCTCTAATAATGAATAACTTAGATACATCTTTACTGACTAATAAATGGATAGCTAGTTGAAGTAGCTATGGATCAAATTATTTTTGAAAAAAATATCATCTACTTGTGAGAGCTGAAAATATCGGATTCAGATTTGGACTTCATGGTCACTTCCAATGACATTTATATCTTTAAACGTTATAAAATAGCTCCCATTATTAAAAAAAAAAATCAAATATATGGAAACAAATTAAGCACAGTCTCTGTGATCTCAATTTCTGGCTAATTAATCCTCAACTATAGAAAAACCAATTAACTAAAAACTGATGATGTGATATAAAATGGTTTCTACTTAGATGAAATCCAAATAGCTATCTGCTTTAAAACTCTGTTAATTTCCATGTGAAACCATATTTTATTATTGTAAATCCATCTATTCTTTCTAATTCTTATATCTTTTAGTTTACTATTTACAAATTTTTCTATCAATACAAGTGATGTGGCATGATAATAATGTGAAATACAATAGTTTCTTAATTGGAATCAGAAGTTTCTAGGAATAGAGTAGCCAAGTTAAACATCCCCTCTCTATATAAAAGTTTTACATACCACAATAAACAAACCTATTTCCTACTCTTACTACTTAATTTTTTTCCTGATCCCAGTTCATTTTTATTCCTATCCTATTTTAATAAATGCTATTTCAAATAATTCCACTATTCTGTTTTCATATTCTCCTATTTCTTTATAACAAAATCTTTATAAAAAAATCATAATATCTTTATTTCTTTCACTCTTGTTATTTCTTTTTTTTTCTACTCTCCATACAATTTATCCTGATTGCTTTCAACATATAACACTATAAAATAAAAGTTCAATATTCTCCTACTCCCATCTCCACATATCTACAATCCAAACCTTATTTCATTTTTGCCTTTTCCTCCTAGTATTTAAAACTCCTACTTTTGCAACAAATAATAAGATTCCTAGGTGCTAATACATCTTTTAATATTTTATATAATTTATATTCTTACATAACTCCAAAATAACTTTTACTCCATTTCATTTTCCAAAACTGCATTTCCATAACTGTACTTTTTTTTTACCTAACCAATTTATCTATTCTCTTTTTCCATTCCTCATAGTTTTGTGCCTTTAATATATTGTATACAAGTTTATCCCATAAGTTATCTATTAATTAGCTTTGCATATTGCAAGATCTTTCTTCCCAAAATATTTGTTATCTTCTCCACATAGCCCCATTAAACACTATTTTTTACTAATCTATTTTCATTCATATATTATAACTTTTCTGATAATAAGATCTGATTATATTGCCATTTGGTTTTGATTAATATTACCAATTATCATGCATTTTGGTTTTAAAATTGACATATAGATGATGCTATTCAAATCAGATTTTTAATAATGCAATGAAAATATGGATGATGTCAAGCCACAGTGAATAAAAAAAAAGAATAGTACTTGAAAAATAAAAAGCTGTTATTAATTCAAAACCAACATAAGTTAGTAATTAATAAAAGTGCTGATATCTTGTTTATATTTTTTACGAAAACAAAGAAAATGTAACATTAAATTTAATTATTTTATTTGTCACTGTTGTTGACCAAAATATTAGTAGTAAAAAAAAAAGAAAACCTAATGGAATACACAGTATTAAATACAGAAATAATATGTGATAATAACAACAAAACAAGCTGATGGCCAGAGATATCAAAGCGAAAATTCTGCAAAGAAGTTTTAAGAGTAAGATACAAAGTCAACAATACTATCTTTTTTTATTAATATGCTGTAAAATAAACATCTTGAATCTTCTGCAAGTTAACAAGAACACGTGTCATTATCATCATAAGACTAAAATAAATCAGAAACAATTCAGACCTATTCCACACAAAACAATCAGTAATTAGCTTTACTCAAATCTATACAATTTTTAAAAAATCACGTAAAATACTGTAATTCTTATTACAACAAATTCTTAATATATACTTAATTTTCTTTTCGTTGCACTTATTTATAATATTTTCAAGTAATTTATTTATAATCAAATTATAATGTTATTATTGTCGTTTCGGTATTTTAACGAGTGCAGTGAGATTCGGCAGTATCTCAATTTATTTCAATTTTCAACTATCTGCGCTTCACAAATTAAAATATTATTTTCTATTTGTAATTTCATCTAAAAGAATTTCGTTTTGATTAATATTTATAAAACAAAACAAATTTTTTTTTTCATGTTCCATAATTTTTAATTGTTTTCTTTTTCTATTATCTTCCTTGTCCTTTGTTCTTAAAGACTGTATTTTTATTCTTACTGCTATTATTTAAAAATATAAAAATATTTTCATCATATGGATGAATTCTTTTTTAAGTCAGATTTTAAAATTGTATTTGTATATTTTTGTTAATAAAAAATAATTTATTATTAAGGTATTTACAGAAAAAAAAATTAATATTTGCAATAATAAAATCTAATAATAATTATGTAGACTACAAAATAAAATGCAGAACTATAAGGAAAAGAAAATTTTAATCAAATTTATCTCAAATGCTCAATAAAATTAAAACTTATGAAACTTTAATAAAATTTTTAAAAAATTTACGAAGATTATCTTCTATTAACTAAACTAATGTTCAATGGATTTTCTCAAAATATGAAAATAAAGATTGATTATGATGAGTTAGAAGAAGTTAACAGCTACAAATATCTTGGTCAGATTATTAATACAGATGGAAACATAGTGGATGAAATTAATCATAGAAATAAACTTGGTTGGGGTGCTTTTGATAGAAATAACTTAATATTAAAAGGACATATGTCTATGTGTTTGAAAAGGAAGGTTTTTAATAAATGTGTTTTACCAGTTCTTATGGATCTGAGACTTGGATACTTAATAGAAGAGCAATACAGAGACTTCAGACCATTCAAAGAAGTATGGAGAGATGCATGTTAGAAGTAATAAGAAGAGATCAAAAATGCAATATATGGGTAAGAGAACAAACAGGTATTACTGACTTCATTGAAAAAATTAAAAGACAAGTGGAATTTGGCTGAACATATTGCTAGAAGAGATGATAATAAATGGACAATTGAAACCTTAAACTGGATTCCAAGAGATTGCAAAAGACCTAGAAAGAGACCACATGTGAGATGGATGGATGAAATAAGAAAATGTGCAGGGGTGATGTGGAGAAGAGAAGCTAAAGATTGGAAAAGATGGATTGAACTTGGAGAGACCTTCTTCCAGCAGTGATTTGATAATGGTTGATGATGATGATGATGATAAGTTATATGTTGTGTGATTGTGTACAATATAACTAGAAATATTTTAAAAATTATGTCAAAGCACTTGACATATTAAAAACAACATTTAAAAAAAAAAATTGTTTAAAATAATTTTTTATAATAGACAAAAGTAAAAGCAACCATGAGCTCTATGCTGATAAAAATGTGACACCTTCATGAATGAAGGCCAGATTAAATTGTAAACAATCCAGACATTGACTTAAAATTCATCTAAAATCTGCCTTTCATGGTTTGATGCAGTGACGGATTCTGTAGCTCAAAGTCCATATATTGCAACCCAACATTCACTTCCAGTGCTCAAGCAATAAAATTTCAATTATTTATTATTTTTTTAAATCTGGAACATTCTAGCTAGATACCCATTTACTAATAATTATTGGATGGCAAACTAAGATGGATACGGAGGGAAAAATCTTAATCCTAACCGAGAATGAAAAAAGTTCAAGGATCACTCAGCCTAAACTTGAGACTCACATCATGAAATTGGTGGAAAACTTTAACATTATGCTATAAACCTATTTATAAATGTTATAATTCATGGTATATTCAATATAGCTGAAATTTACATTGAATAATCAATTGATTGCAAGATGAAAATCTACAATCCACATAGAATTCTTTCTAACAATAACCTTGAATTTGGTCAAATAAAGATCTAATGTTAATATTGAATGCTTTAAGTAACAAATGAAAAGGTAAAGATAATCCATCACTCAGCAGCTGCTGCTCTATATCTCAGCAGTGGTTAAATATCATATTGCAATCATCTGTCAATGTTTTAATAATGATCTGTACAAAACTGATTTTATATTAGAATTTTTCTACTAAGATCAGTTAGAAATATTGATATTGTGTCTATTGGTCAGCTACTTGAAAAAAGCTTCCTTAGAAAATATTAAAATATGTATAAATAAATATAGGGGAAGGGAGAAAATGGACTGGTTTGTATAAATTTGAATGCTAAATAAATGTATGACTTTTTGAAAGTCATGTGACATTCGAGCAAGAAAATTAGTTGGGCACAATTATTCTATTCAATTTAGCTAATTGAGATTCCTTTTTTAATTTCCTTTGGAATTAATGAGAAACATTTAATTTTAGTTCTGCCATTTTATCATGACACTATACTTATTTTTTAATTGTCTACATAAGATATAAACAATAAATGGTAATACAAATAAAAGTTATCAAAATGTTATTTACTTATTTCATTCCATAAATAAAATACTAGACAAAATTGTCTCAAACTCAAAGATAACTATAGCTCATATAAATTCTAAATGACATAATTACAATGTAGGTGTTTATTATGTAACCTACATCATTTATGAAACATTAATAATTAGCTTGCTCTCTCTTTTTAATATTACTAAGCTTTTATCAAACTTAACTATTAAAAGATAAAATAGAAATATCTAGAACTTCGCCTTGAAGGCCCAATTTGTCATCAGTTGTACAGATGTATGCCATAATTACAATGTGAATTCAAACCTAAGTTGAATATATTTGAAAATGGTTTTATATTGTAATCAGTTTCATAACCAGTCCAATTAGCAGAATACCAATTTTAGTCACAAATGGGCAGCTAAAGGATTTTAAACAAGAATGAAAAACTATTCAAACTCTCATCAACTAGAGATTGGCAAACTTGATAAGCATTATTTTCTCAATCACTAATCATCTATGAAGGGCTGTTAATTTGTTTTGCAATGTCCTATTACTAGTTTTTTTTTTTTTTTATGGTCTGTAGCAATATTAATCAAAATTATAATTATGTATAAATACATATAATTTTGTTAAACAAAAAAAAGGTGAAATATAAATATATTATTTTGAGAATTTACACCAAGGCTACTACAATATCTAACCATGCAATAAATTTTCAAACAAATAATTTATCATTCTTTAATAAACAAAATATTTAGAAAAATAAATTTACAATTCTAAATTGTAAATATTACTATAATCATTATTATCATTTTCAAATATCATCAATTTATTACAGTCTCTTAAATTCAATTTTCCTAATCCATGATTTCTCTTTGTTACATCATTCCAGAAAGCTTTTCATCTCATCCTCCTTTTGGTCTTTCACAATTTCTTGGAATCCAGTTTAAGACTTCATCTATTCATCTATTGTCATCTCTTTCAACATGTTAATCCAACTTCATTTCAGACTGTTAATTTCAATGATACTCATTAATTTTCACTCCTGCATTTTACTTTCATTTCTTCCTTTTTATTTTAAACATACATTGTATCTATACTTTGTTGTGAGACTTGAAGTGTCTATTTTTCTTTAAACATCCTAGGTCTAGATCCATATGTAATAACTAGTAAAATGTATCTATTAAAAACCTTTCTTTAAACAGATAAGCATATTTCCTTTTAATATTAAGTTATTTCTACCAAAAACATTCATCCAAGCTTAATTCCATGATTAATTTCATGCACTGCTTTTATCTGTATTAATAATCTGACTTAAGGTATTTATAGTTGTTAACTTCTTTTAATATACTGCTATAAATATTTGGTGCTCCTTTAAAAAATCATTAAATATTAATTTCTTTATTATGTATCTATCTTTATGTGTATATTTTCTTGCTTTCATAATATAGTTCTTGCAATATTCCCTGAAGCATTGAAGCTTTATTTATAAAAACAACTAGATCATTTGCAAAATTAGATCATCTTAAATAATCTCTGTTTTTTACATCTGAGCTTCCTATTTTAATCCACAAAATATTTACTTTAAAGCTAATGTAAAAAGAGATATGCAGTTATGCCGTCTTATCGATGTTAAACTTATTGTTAATATCTTAAGGCAATCTTTGAGGTTATATCTTGATAAATATTGCTAAGAATTTGATAAGATTTTAAGTTTATATCTTGGTGTTTTAAATAAAGTTTGATCAGTCAAAATGCATACAATCAAATATTTTTCATTGTTTTTCCCTATAACTTCTCTTAATATAGAGCTGGGCAACACATTACCCATGACTACATGCCATAATGAGAGTTTATGCAACTCATCTAAAGATTTTGAATTAAATATTTATTAGAAAATTTCCTAATTGTATACTTTTTATTGTTTATAAACAATTATCATATATTGTCTTATTATTTCAAGAGAATTTTTTTAAAACACTATATATATATATACTGTATTTATTATTTTGGATATGTCTGGCAGATTTTTTTTTTAATGTGGTCCTTGGACTACTTAAAATTGGATAGCAATGTCATAATATATAGATATAATCTAAGTCCAAAGTTCCCGTTTGGATTGTTGAAATAATCTTAGTAAAACTCTTGTATTAAATATCGATGTCACTATTGCATTCTTCCAATTATCTTGTACATTTTTATCATTTAGATACTTGGTATATGATTTATTACCAATTTATTTCTTTATTTGCTTCTTTCAAGATATCAATAATATTTCTCATTTCCTGAAGCTTATCCATGCTTTATAAATTGTTTTTGTAATGTTTGATAATTTATGAAGAAATGTAAATCATGTTTAAAATAAATACAATGATTAATCACCATTTAAATTTGCAAATGCATTGAAGATTAGCTTCAATGATTCCCACCATATAATATTCATTTCATATTAATAGCATTAAAACAGCAAATGTTATTCATTTAACAAATATACATATATATAATCGCTTCAAATTACTGAGTCAGTCTTAGCCAGGGAACTGAATATGTGTTTGTGTGTATAGTAAACTTTATGTTTAAAGACATATGTATATATCCATGTACACACATGTGTACGTATTTTTTAACTTTTTAAATTTATTTTACTGCCTATAGCATATAAAAGTGTTTTATTTTCTCTTGATAGAATAATTTATTAACCTAGATGGCTAAAAAATTTGCGAGATTAAATTTCTGCCTCCGAGCATTTGAACTTCATTGGAAACAACCTTTAAAAAAAAAAAAAATTATATGGAAAAAATGAACAACAAAAAAAAGCATTTGAAGTGAATGACTTTAACATAAAAATCAATGGTATGCACACGGATGTATTTAAATCTTATCACATATGTGTGTATGTGCTTATATGTATGGCCTGCAGAGCTTCTGCGTTTAGCATAGATTAACCTTTTTAAATAACAGTAATTTTGATTTGTCTTTCTGGTGCCCCCCTCCTAAATATCTACCTATTTTATTGTTTTTATATATATCAAGCAATTGATTCAAGTAAAAAAAAAATTCTTTTGAAGGTCACTAGTTCTTTTTTCTCATACACACATACGATTATTATGTATTTATTTGTTAGACGATTTTACACTGCTTTTATTAGATTCTAAAAAGAAGACACAGACTTCAGACGATCATGAAAATAGTATTTCTCCGGAATGATCTATTATGCGTTTGTCATTCAGGCTGCTCAATTGTGCTGATGGGATCATATAATCTCATTGTTGGTCATTCTTTACTTCTTTTATCTTCAACTTCTTCAACCATTATATATTTACCAATAAATTAGGTCATCTCATAATATAACCAAAATACGACAATTTCATTACTAATATATCTAGATAAAGTTCTAAATAGGATAAATTAATCATTTAAAACAACATCCTATTGGAGAGTGACTCTTTTTAAATCGTACTTCTAGATATAGAACTTCAAAAATACACACTGATAACATACACCTGCATAAATTATATGTGTTTAATTATTTTGCAGCAGAAAATCATTGTGTATTAAATAATCACAAATTAACTCCATACATGCATACATATGTAACAATGCTTAAAATATGACCAGTTCTCTGCTAAAAACAAGCTAGAAAAATCAGTCTCATTGTGCTAGATCACAACAAATGATAATATCATTATCTATAAGGATATTTTATCATTTTTAAAGTAATAATTTTACATTTTTAGAATTACTGTTTACTCATAGTTTTCTTTTAAAATATATCTGTAATGCACAAAATGGGAGTTAAACAAGAGAATAAAATTACCAAAACAAAAAATCAAGATGACACTTGATGAGTTACTGCTGTAAATATTATCTAAATGTTATCTTATATAAAATCATAAATAATTACATAATGATAAGAAAATAGTAAAATTCTTAGCATATATCAAGAATAATATGATAGTGTTATTCATAAGATTGGCAAAAAAGAGATATATCTTTGTTAGAGATTTCTGGATCAATTTTCGCCTACTAAATAAAATAAAAAAAATTATCTTAGTTTGTCAAATAATAAAAATATGTTATGCTCAATCTACCATTTAAGTTCTCACATATCGAATGACTTCTCAAAAAATTAATTATATGATTTGTTTTCATGTTAATAAGTCTTTTTATTTACCTACTATAATTCTATTAATACCATAATAAAATATGTGGTTACCCCACATTAGTAATTAATCTTAAATACAAATGATAAAATTTTCACAAAAATATATCAATGGTATTATTTTTACTATTTACAGGAGTTTCAGATTTTGAGAATTTTGTATTTAATTTTTTTTTCCCACCATGATTCTTTTTTGTTCAGTGACATTCTATTTTATAATGAATATATAAAAACACCTATATCACATAATAGAAAATTACTAGATTTATTTTAAACTAGGAATGTGTTCAAATCATGATAAATATGATTTCAAATTAACTACACTCTTATAAGTTAGTTTATATGGTATCTATCTATTGATAGATAAATTTTTCATACCTTTGAAATAAATTGTAATGGTTTTCTAAACATCAGAACACTTGAGCTACTGGCATATTTAGATAGAATTATTATATATAGTTCTGATGTCTCACAGAAAGAAGCGATAAAAATTAGCAAATCACTTCAAGCACTGCATTGATTTATGGTTATCATTTTGAAAATGAACTAAGATCAAGGCTTGGTCTATTCTTTTATATTTACAGTATTTTAAATTCCCTCACAATGGCTTCTAGAATTAATAAACTTTATACATTAAACAAATTTATTAGCTTTGAGTCACATAGTGATAAATATATTACTACTATTATTATCATCATCATCATCATCATCATCTTAGTTCCAGATTGCAATGTATTGAAATATTAACTCTCTTTTCAAAAATATGTATCATCAAATTATATGATAATATGTAATTTCAGTTTTAGTATTTAAGTCTTTGTGCATGATACTCTGGTTTTTTATATTCAATCTTATTATTTTAGTGTGCTTAAGATTTTTCCTTTATTTAGACTACTCTTTTTGTTTAACCAAGTATTTACTAATATTAATCATTTTAATTTAGATCCTAAGCAATTCTATAATATTCTTAAACTTAAATACTATTTTTGATTGGTTTAAATTTTTTCTATCCATATGTATTTTTGTTACTGTTACTTTCTTTAATTATTATGTAATATACAATGGACATCTTTCATTTTTACATTTTTATATGCAATCTATAATTGGCTTTAAACTATTGTTTTGCATTTAAATAAAAGAAATGAACTGAATAATAATAATAATTCTCTATAAGACTGCTATTGAATTAACATCTTCTTACACTTGATATTTCAAAATTTTTATTTTTTAATAACTATTGCCTCTCTGAATTACTTTATATAGCAAAAAAAATTAAGTTGTGTAGTTTCAAAGAACTGATATTATAATAATAAATTAATAAAGTAGATATATTTAATCTAGTTTTTCATTTTTATATACATCATATTAACATGTTAGCTGCCATAAATAGCATGCAAAGGTACTATGAGATTATATACAGAAGGCATTAAAAATATGAATTCCTCTCTACAAATTATTAGTGCAAAAAACAAGAGAAATTTAAGATAATCTGAATCGTACTTTCAAAATTCACTGATCTCATTAAAAAGTGATTTATTGAAATTAGAGCTTTTTTCTTGTATATCAATTACTGTATTCTGATATGTGGTCTGGACTGAGGAAAGTTTATGTAAAACATCAGAGCGATTTCCAAGGATTTGTTTAATTTGTTCAAAGGTTCCTTACTGATCGTTCTTGATCATAAACATGTATTGCTGATTGTACAAATTTCATATACTGGATATATTATTATGCTTAGTACAGAATCATATGGATTTTAATACCCATATAACTGACCACTCTAACTTCAGATATCTCATACTGAAATTTCATAACAAAGAAACACATACAGAATAGATTTAAGCAGCAGATCAACAAAATATTGAATAAATATATATTCATATTGATAATCCAATTAGAAAGACAATTATATAACTGGTCTATTAAAACATACATGTTTAAATTATTCCATTAATGATTTTATTAAATTAATGTAATTGTTACTAATTTTCTTCTTTTCTGAGCCAATATGCCATGAATATGATTTAATAAATATATTAAAAGAATGCTAGGCAGTAATAAAGCTAAATATTTTATAAAAAAACTACTTTTCTGTAATATATTCATTTTACCTGATATAAACTAATATAATTACTTGCGATGGTAGTCACTTTTCAACCCACTTATCTTAAAACACACCAATTCCAGTTTATGGAAAGTACAGTTACACAAAGATATAAATCCAAATGATATATCATTGCAGATAATAAATCAGGCGTGACACTATTTTTAAAGATTCATGATATAAATCCCCAATTTTTTTACTGTAAAAAATATGGAGACATAATATGCACTTGTTTAGAAATATACTGTATTTATATAGCAGCAATATGATAGCAACCCATAGACACCAGTGTCAAAAATCAAATCAATATCACCAAACAAAGAAACCTCAATTAAAAATAATTCTAATCAGATAAAAATCCAAAAAAAAATAATAAAGTAATGCTATTACATATCTTCAAACCTTTGTAGCAAATAACTCATGGAAGCTTCTGATCACTTGATCCATTTTATGTAAAATAAAAACTAAATAAAAACAATGATTCAAAAGTCAACTCTATTATGTGAAAATCAAGTTGAAATATATAAACATATACACACAAATTCTCCTGTAGAAATTTAAAAAAAAAACCTCCAGATTACTACTGATCATAAACAACCCTAAAGTGAAGCATAAACCTGATCGGCCTTCACATATAGAATATGATCAGAAGACCCAAGCTCAAGAAATTGGAGACAGTGAAGGTGATCACTTATTGCAGTCAGTGGACAATCACAAAAAAAATGAAAACTACCATTAGCACACGGAAGACCCAGCTATTGAAAAGGTAAGGGTATCGTATTCACATCACTCAGTAATAAAGCACAGAGGGTATTGCAAATATAATTTTTTCCCCCCAGATTGTAATATACTCACTTCCACAATATAAATAATTAATAGTCATTGGTCTGTAGCAATTAATTACTAATATATATATATAGTTGTTCTACCTAAAATCATTAGTGAGGAATAACTATTTGATTGTTCATTTAATTTCAAAAATAAATGTAGGAAAGCTTTAGAAGATCTATAAGTTATAATTTTTTCAAATAGATATCATGATGTTTGCAGTTTTAATTGGGGTGATTTGGTGCAATGATAGAGTGATGTTTCAAAACCTAAAAATATGTCACTTTTGTGCTCAAAGATGATTTCTAGAATAAATAAATATCTCACTAGTTTAATTATCAGGCTTTTAAAACTACAATTAATAGTAAGTAATCCTCTATCCTGGAATTACCTATATAGATATGAATAGTCAATAAGTTCCTGATGGTAAATTAAACAAGTTCAAAAATCATAAGCTATAGTCTGAGATTTAGGATTTTATCTGGAACCCATTGATTACTCATGCTTGTCAATGCAGAATAGGAAGATTTTAAAAATGCATAATTACTGAACGCCCACAGCGTATGAATAGAACGTTTTCTATCTTAGTTAAAGCTTAAATCCCAATTACGTGAAAAAAGTTTCTTAACTGATTGCTTTTTTGAACAAATTTCTCTTGCCTTTTTTTTTTTTGTAAAGGTAATGAAAAATTGGCTTATAAAATTTTAGAAAATTTAGTTTTATGTTTGTGCATATTCTTGTTACGTGAAACAATCTGTTAAATAGATAAATAAAATTCAGTTATATAGATGGAAAAAGATACAAATGAATGAAAAGATATAAAGAAATGCAAGGATAATATGTTTATAGATATATTAAACAACCTCCATACTTCCCCATTCTTTTTAAATTTCGTATAAATAAAAATGCAATAAAAGACAAATGACCCCAAGATGCATTTCGTACTGAACCAGCACTCATAGATTGGTCCAGGTCACTATCTCTCATATATATCTCTATTATATGAAGTGCATTTATCTATAGTAAATTGTTACATTTTTATTTACAACTATCACATTCACTCCACTCACAACTTTGACCCCATCCACCTCAGATAAATACAATAATGATTATTACTAATCATTTACAAAACTAGAGATTATCTCTAGCACAGATATAAACTTAAAACCTTAGTTAAACATTAATATATCTGATTTTTTTTTTTAAATTTTAAACATCCACGTGTGTGTATGTTTAAAATTTAAAAAATCAGATATATTAATCTTTAACTGATGTTTAAAGTTTATATATGTGCTAGAGATAATCTCTAGTTTAGTAAATGATTAGTAATAATCATTATTGTATTTATATGAAGTGGATGGTATCAAAGTTGTTAATGGAGTGAGTTTGTCAGTTGTAAATAAAAGGATAATAGAGTATGATAAAAAGATATTCAAATTCTAATAGAAATTATCAATTTCTAAAAATAATTGAATTCAGCTAAATTGAAATAATTTAAAGAAAAAGAGGTGAATATAAAATAAAATTCATTGTTTGTAAAACAAATTTAATATGTAATAAAATCAGCATTTTAATTAATCCATCACATTTAGCAATACCTAAACTTTTTTTGGTGTAAACCATTTGCCTTTGCTTTTTTTAATTATAAGAGTGATACATAAAAATAAAAAGTAACCATGGATTCAAAACTTACACAAATTATGCTGTCTCCTATAGCATTGCTTTGCATCATAATATAGCTAAACTTTGTGTTATAATCAGTACATCAATATATATTTAATAGTTGAATATTTTTCTCTAGCAAATGAAAATTAAATATCACTTATTAACAATAATTGAATAGCTATCTGAATTTACTATAAGCTAGTTATATGAAATCAAGGCACTTACTTAGAACCTAAAAACAAAACAACCATGTTTCACTCAGATGTGAATGCTATGTAATGGACATATGGATGTGTTAACATTAAGCCATAACAAAAAAATGAAGTTGCTTTAAATAAGTTCCTATCAGAAACTATGAATTTTTATTATATTATGAATGTTTGTGTTAATGCAAAACTAGAGAGACAAAAAAATATATTCCTAATGTTCAGAAACATTCTAATGAATTTGAATTAGAACTTGCAAATATTTTCCAAATATTAACAGATTTTGAACATGATTCAGATTTGGATGAAATCAATAGGAAGATAGGTAATACACTTATAAAAACTGCAACAAAGATAGCTGATACAAAAAATCAGCAATTGACCAGTAAAAGGGAGGAATATAAAAATATATAAAAATTATGCATTAAGAAGGATTGAATATCTTGAATTTTGTAAAATGGTGCAAAAAAGAGTTGATAATGATATAAGAAAGTATAATTGTGAGCTAGCAAGAAGAGCTATAGAAGATAATAATATTCTCAAGAATGTAAACAACATCTTGGTATTGATAGGAAACATATATTTGTAATAAGAAAAAAAAAGGAACTATTATTAAAAAAAAGATAACATTATGAAATGTGTAAAAGAGTTCTATCAAGAATTATAAAGTAATAAAGAACAAGGAAAAGTATCTCCTATAACTAATATATCCTATGAATTGCCTAGAATTTTAAATAAAGAAATGAGACAGGCAATAAAATTTATGGAGAAGGAAAAAGCTCCAGGTAATGACGGAATTATAATTCTAAGGATACATTAAACCTACCACATAAAAAGTACTACACACACACCCATCGTAAAGACTAAACCTATCAATAATAGTCAAAAGCATATTATTAATTATATACTAATAATTCTGTGTAAAATTGTCAGTTAAAATTATATTTTTAAACAATTCTTGACAATACTGACTTATGAATAGTTAAACTTCAAACCTTTGAAAAAGGTTCTTTACGAAAATAGACCCACTGTGCAGATTGTGCCAAAGAGAAGAAGAAACACAACATCATTTTCTAAACGATTGTCTGGGCTTGGAAAAGGTAAGACAAATAATGATAAATAACTACCATCAGAAAGACACAACAATGGCAAAAATTCTCCAGGTATACAAAAAAAATGCAATCCCAACAATAAGAGCAGCAACATTTAGCTTGTATGCATATTGGTACACCAGATGTAAATTCAATTTTGACTACAATGCAAAACAAAACCTCAACACTTTCCACCACAAGCTAGAAAAAATAAAAGAAAGGGATAACATGCTAGCACCACCAGATATTTTTGCTGCAACTTGGTCACTGTTTAAACTAAAATCAGCACTATAGTTGAAAATCAGTAAAAGAGATACAGAATAACACAGCTAAAAGAAAAAGAACCCAATACACCAAAACCAGCAGGACACACATGACAGGGTCCATCAACATAATGTATATATAAAAAAAAATTAGACAAACTGAATTCAGGCAACTTTTGATGCCTTAAGAGTAGCAAAAACATAACTTAAAGAACTCAAGAGAAAGCTCTTTCTCTCATATATCTGTGAACAAACTTATGCCCTACAGAACTGTTTAGACACAGGAACAGACTTATGCTTACTGTGTAAGCCCAATCTTACCTATGTAATCATTGTTTTTTAATCAATAAAATATGCTTTGAAACATGAATAGTTAAACTTCAAAAAAAGAAGCAATTCATAAAAATCAAAAGAAAGAAATAACAATTAAACTTTAGATATCCAAATGACATCATAATTGAAATAAAATGTGAACTCAAATCGACATGAAAAATAATATATATGAAACCAGATAGAACAGCTTGCTCAAAAAAAAAAAGAGAGAGATAAAAAATGAAAGATTTTTCTTCTTCAAAAAACAAAAAGGGAGATTTGGAAATTACATTGGCTATTCAATATGCATTTTAGGAAAATCTAAATTCAAATCCACTATTCAAAACCATAGAACAACTGCAATTAAACTATCATATCCCCAAAGAAGAAGACAACAATGGGAAATAAGGAGAAAACTGTGTGCATCAATGCAAATGAATGAACTAAATATTTTGCAAAAAGTTACTTTACAAATAGAGAAAATATTTTATTCACAATAATAGTGAATTTTAGCATTAAGAGTAAATCTCAAGCTTACTTTGAGGCTTCTTAAAACTAAAAATTCGCTATTAAGAACTTCAAGTAAATTTATCAACACAGTTATGTAGCTATGTCTGGCTAAATGAGAGAAGACATTGTGAAGATAAAATTGTTGGCCATACAACCATAATGTTAGATTTGGATTTTAATGGCAATCAGCATCTACCCAATTATGCTGAACGTAGCACCAAAATATATTACAATATACCAAGAAAATTCTTAGATTGAAAAGAGTACTGTAGATGAAAGAAATAGAATCACCATCATGAATATTCGAACAGCATTCGAACATGGTTTAGTGGATTTTAAATGTGAAAAAAGAAATAATTCCCTAAAAGAAAATTCCTTGAACATTCGTCAATATGAACTGTTGCTAATTTAAACTTTGGTTCGACTACCCAGGATTAATATTATATATATAATCTTTTTTTTTTTTTTTGTATTTCTTTTTTTCTAATTCCTTTCTTTGATAATAGATTAAACTTTCATCCAACCATAATTTAGAATTATATAAAGGAGAAGATCATGATCACCATTTCTTATGCTTGCTCATAACTGTTATTGGAACAGACAAAACTCTTCATACAGTAGTGCCACTTAGTGCAAGCCAGAGTAATCAATAGATGCCAGAAGGCTTATGCATAAAATCCCTAGGCACTAGATAGGGATTTTATGCACAAGCCTTCTGGCAATCATTGATTACTCTGGCTTGCACTGAGTGGCACTACTGTACGGAGTTTTGCCTGTTTTAAAGGGGAAGATCAGAAATATTATTTATTATTTTCAATATAATAATAAAATGTAGATGCAGATACCCCAAGCTTGCATAATAATAAGTTTGACTATTTACAGACTAAAGGTAAGACATTATTTTATGTAATATTAAGTATCTATATTAGGACAATTACAATGTTGAATATTAAATGTTTGTTACAATTAATTTATTGGTTAGATCTTTGTTATTCGGAATACATGATTAAAATTTTGTATAATTGATCTCTCCTATCATATATATTCTCATACCATTAGGAAAAGATTTCCAAAACATAAAATAATACTTACAAAATCCTGATCCATGGATATACTCAGTGAGGATAGGAATGTTAGTTAGTATATACATACAATTATTTGGATGAAGATTTAAATTTATTTTTGCATTGTAAAGTTTAAGTTAATAAATTTGGATAATGAATAATTATCTTTTGTAATGATACAATAGGGCTGGATCACCAGATATTGAAGAGATGAGAAGAGGGATGATCACACTTATCCAATCTTCATTTAATAATTATACAACTCACATATTATGTTGAAATATAATTATAAACAAAAGTTGTTATTGTTAATGATTTTATTAAATACTTATTATCATAATTGAAGACATTAGTATTTATCTACTCCACAATTCATCACATCATATATATATAATTTGTGTATAAGTATGATACAATCATACTCTGAAGAAGAATCCATGCATATTCTTCCTCGATTTGAATACCATGGTATAACGAGTCGATTAGAGGGTAAATTGAAGAAGGCATATTAACTCAAATTTCCTTCCATCCAACTATTAATTCTTTTATGATTATATTGATAAAAATAAATTACTTCAATGATCATAATGAGATATATGCCCTCGATGAGAAAAGGCTCAGGTTATGATGGAATTATAATCAACATCCTAAAAGAAGCAGAAGAATAGAAAAATTTTTGGCAAAGTTATATAACAAATATCTAAATGATAAAGATGTAGCAGATGATTGGAGGAATGCAGTATTAATATTAATATTTTTAAAAGGTGATAAAGAAGATATTAGAAATTACAGACCTATCAATCTTTTATCAGTTCTATATTAAATTTTTACCAAAATAATTACAAGTCATCTACATCAAACTTTGGATTTTAACCAAAAAAAAAACTGGATTTAAAAGTGGTTTTAGTACAATAGATCATATCCAAGTATTGAGAGAAGTTATAAAAAGAACCAATGAATATGAATTACCATTATGTTTTGGGTTTGTTGATTATGAAAATGCATTGGATCATCAAGATATAGACCCAAAATATTATCAAAATATTTATGAAAATACAATAGCAATAATTAAATTGCATAATAATACTAAAAAGATTAACATTGAGATGGGTGTAAGGTGGGGTGACTCCATATCTGCAAAACTTTTTAAAGCAGTTTTGCAAGAAGTATTTTGTGGATTAAAATGGAAACCTAAGGGAATAGAAATAAACAGAGATTATTTATATCATCTAGATTTTAAATGATGTAATTATTTTTGAAATAATGCTCTAGAGCTTCAAGAAATGTTGGAAGAATTATTAGATGAAAGTAAGAAAGTAGGATTATAGGTAAATGTTATAAAGATTAAAGTAATGTTCAATGGATTTACTCAAAAGAAAATAAAAATTGATAATGATGAGTTAGAAGAAGTTAACAACTACAAAATCTTGATCAAATTATTACTACAGATAGAAACATAATGGTAGAAATAATTTAATGTTAAAAGGAAATATACCTATGTGTTTGAAAAGGAAGATCTTTAATAAATATGGATTTGAGACTTGCACATTTAACAGAAGAGCAATACAGACACTTCAGACCACTCAACTAAATATAGTGAGGTGTATGTTAGCAGTAACAAAAAGTGATCGAAAATGAAATATACGAATGAGGGAACAAACAGATGTTATTGACATCATTAAAAATTAAGAAACTGGAGTTGGGCTGGACATAATTTTTAGAAAAGATGATAATAGATGGGCAATTGAAATCTTACACTGGATTTCGAGAGATTTATGAAAATCTAGAAGATGGATAGATGAAATAAGGAGGTGTGCTGGAGAGATATGGAGAGGCCAGAGATCAAGCACAGATTAAACTAGGAGAGACCTTCATCATGCAATGAATCGATAACGGTTGAAAAATGATGATGATAATGTGTTAAAATTAATTTAGCAACTAGGTGAGGTACATCACACTTTGCACTTGGAGAATATTGTTTGCTTTGCTAGTGAAAAAAGTTTCTTATCTAGACATTTTATAATCATATCCAATAAATATATATTATATTAATTAAAGTAATCTCAGATTATTTTTCGAAAAATATTCAGTAATTAAAAAAAGAATAGAGGAGGGGGGGTAAGTAATTAAAATTTAAATTAGATTCTCTGGAAAGTGTAAATTCCTTTGAAAATGATAGACCAAATATTAAATGAAACCGAAACTGTATAATAGTATCTATTCTATTACAATGTTAACAGATACGAAAAGAAGCTTTTTGAATTATTCACAATCTCAGCTTATTAAAATTCACTTAATTTTTACGAAGTATAGGAATTCCATGTACTAACTTGAACATGAGATTAATATTTATGAATTTTAAACAATCATCTGCCCTATCGAAGAATAATATTAAGTCAATAAAATAAAATATAGATTATCACGCACACACTCTCCCCATTTTTATGATTAAAAATAAAATAGCATGAGTCGATGACAAGCGACAATGTCAATAAACAGTACTAAACAAAGCAAAGACAATTAAAAAAAAAAAAATGGCAGGCAGACAAGAAATACTTGTTTGCTAATGATGAAATCAGAGAAGCAGCTAATAGAAAAGTTATTAAGCTAATAACTGGCTTGAGTTTCTATTTTCAAGTTTAAAAGATATAATACCAAAATTCAATCTGGCAATTACTTTAATTAACAATAAAAGTTAATAAATGTATGAGAGTCTAAAACAAAACTTTGTTAAGCAACCATGCAAGTAATTAAAACATTTAAAATACTATGTTTAAAATTTTCCTCGTTGTAGCAAGTTTTCATTAAAATATTCATTTAATTTTTAAATGAAAAATTAACTTAAAATCTTAATCAAAATTAATTGCATTTATTCAAAAAGATATATATATATATTCAAACATACATGTTTTGTTTTTATTGGTAAACTTTAAAGATATAATTTGTTAGCTTTTTAAAAAAAAAATTATATATATATTATTTAACAAAAATACAGAAAAAAACATCTAATAGGTAATAATAACGTGAGAGGCTGAAACTTTTGACAGATACGCCTTAAAAATGCTTATATGACAGCCAATCAGATGTAATAATGACTTCACAGGGAACTCTCAATTCAAAACAAATTAACAAATAGATCCATCATATCATTTTCATATCAAAAAACAAAAATTCACATACCATCTAGATCAAATTCTAGCCGCCCACCTTATCCAAACTATTTTAATATATATATATATTATGATCTTTATGCCTCTAAGTACATGAGCTTTCTAATTTAGTTCCTTTTCACTTTTTTTGGTAATTCATTTTAATGAGCCAGTCGAAAATAAAAATGGACATTCCAATTTTAAGAAAAAATTGTCATTCCATGCCCACATACTTGTTACAATGCAATTACATAAAAATTTATTCCTTTATGATTTACAGTTTAGTAGTCTTCATCAGATCTCTCTCTAACTCATAATAACCAGTTGCAGGTCAGCTGAAACTATAAAATATAAAGGAATACAAATTTTATATTTTTATTTGATTGCATTGTAAAATATATATATATTTGATTTTAAAAATTAATAGTGAAGACACATTATTCTGGAAAGATTATAAATTTATTAAAAAATTTTTACAGCTTCATGCCTCTTTATATTTTCTTTTTCGATCATTGCACTCAGTGGAATGAAATTGTGGCCTGACTCAATTTTACGTTCTAAAAATAAATTAATATTGGGGTCTGCTTTAGCACATTTTGTATATATTTATTGTTATGCTAATCTTGTAGCGCAATTAGTATGAGACTCGCCGTAGTAAATTTCATTACATGTTGGTTCATTACATTTAATTTTATAAACTATTTGGAGAACTTCATTTGGAGGTAATTTATCTTTAATATTGTTCAACATTTGATTAAGATTAGAAGGGTTCTAAAACTAATATTGAATTTGTTGGACCATATTGTTTTCATCTTTTTAGATATATGTGGTACAAAAGGAAGACTAATCCATGCATTAATATTGTTATTAATGTTCCTGATATTTAAAGATGAATATTTTTTTTAAAGTTTTATTTAATCGGTTAATATTATATCCTGAATTGAGTAAGTCTTTTATATAGTTTTCAATGTTGTCTTTTATATTCAAATTAAGGAAAGAAGTAATTTAATTGAATTATATTTTGATTTCATTGTGAAAAATGATTAATGAATATGCAAAGTTTTCAGTGTTGTGTTTTATATGATTTGATTGAGTTATATTTTATTTGGTTCCATTATGAAACATGATTTATGGAAGATGTATAATGGTATTATATGTCCACATATGTAACATGCAAGTCCATTAATCTTTATTTCCAAAAAGCAAAACTCTCCATATTGTAGACCACTCAGTGCAAGCCAGAATAATCAATGCATGCAGGAAGGTTTGTGCATAAAATCCCTATCCAGTGCCTATTCATCCAATATTCCTAGACTAGCTTCTAGCTTGTGGCTTTCATTAGTGAACAGCCTTGGATCTGAGAACACTGCACTTAGAACTTAGGATCAAATGCAACCCTCCAGCATCCATCTAAATTCTAGGTGCAGCATTAGATCCTAAGCTCTAGGTGCAGTGCTCTCAGATCTAATGCTCTCCATTGACCAAAAGTCGCAGGCTAGAAAGTAGTATAGAGATATTGAATGAATGGGCACTAGATAGGGATTTTATGCACAAACCTTTCTGCATCCATTGATTACTCTGGCCTTCCTCTTTGTATGGAAATTTTGCCTCTGTGAAAATACCTTGTGTAATCATAAAGAATGGTGATCATGTTATTAACTTCTTTTGTAACAAACAGTAGCATGTTTTCCCAATGAAAGCAATCAATATTGCATTTCTTTAAAAAATTTCTAATGTAAACAAGATCTGCCCTTCTGACAAGAACTTGCTCAAGTTCACTGTAAAATATTTTTTTAGAAAATATTTTTAATAATATAACATGTATAATGTTTTCTTACAAAATATCACATGACTACTGAGCCATAGAATAAATAGATTTGGAGTAGAGAGAATACAGTAATAGATTCTTTCAAACTATTTTTTCATCCTTTTCCAAACTAATAACTAATAATTTTTTTTTTGTTCTTTAATAGGAAAAGTTTATAACCTACCTAAAGTTACAATCAAAACTCAGTAATTAGGAAGCCTCTTTCTTAGATAACTTTTAACTTACTGAGATCTCTTAGCTATTACAATTTTCATTGCAATTTTCTGTGATGATTTTCTTAATTATTTAATCAACTTCTTAATTATTTTTTTTAAAAACTCTAACTTGTTTCATAATTTTCTATTTAACCATCATTGTTAAATTTTTATGCATTTGTTAAATTCTTTAGTTGTATTTCATTTTTGACGAATTTCATAAATCCTACATAACATTTTCTCCAAGTCATTGTTACTATATGAAAGCACTGACACATATTGATAGATCAGTTAACTTTAACTTAATTAAACTAATAGTCATTTAGTAATATATTTAAATAAATTTTAAACAAAGAGAAAATAGACAACTCTATCTCAGACTTATCAAATACAGTATACTATATATCTTATATTAGATCATTATCTTAAATATAAATATTTTTTATTTCATGCATCAATTTCTTAATATTTGTCTCTCCTAATTCTTTTCTTATTCAAAATATCTAGAAAACTTATTTATTTTATCTATCCATTTTGCACTGGTTTTTTTTTTTAAAAAAAATCATTTACAATCTTTTAAGCATCCACTTTAAGATATCAGTTGTCCATTGTATTTCCATTTCTTGTTGCAACATATCCAACCCAGCTCCATGTTACCTCTTAATTCTTTCAATGGTATCAATGATGAATTTACATATATATATACAATATATGAACAAAGTAAGAATTTTCATTTTTCTCTGGTATAGACTTATCATGTGTCAAAAAAATATATAATAGCAAAAATTGATGCAGTAAAACAAAAAGAAAAAGTAGTTTAATAGAAAGAGCAAATTCATCAAATTATGATCAACTATTCAAAAAGTGATAAAATTAATTATAACAAATAATAGATGAAAATGAATCAATCAAAAAAAAAAAATCCTAAACCAATAAATAATTTAAATATACAATACATTTAACAATGACAATTGTAAAAAATCATAAAAAAAATAGTGCAGCAGAGATTGGTGCATTTATCAAAAAAAGGATATCATCAAGAGTATTGTATAACATGTAATAGCAGCAGATAAAGATAATGATATTAAAATTGTTATAATGATTTTCACTGTTTTAGACATCATTAAGTTTGCATGATGGATAATATAACATATCTGCCTGTAAACAAAAATAACATCAGTTACATCCAGCAGCATGTTATAGATATGAACTACATATTGATGACTTTTACACCTTTCTGGTGAAGATGTGACCACAATAATTTAGATATTAGCCATATACATCAATGCTTCTCTACTACATATTTTTTATAAGCTAACAAAAATAATCAAAGGAAATGGTAAGAAATTTGAGAATTAGAAGTGGGGAAATGGAAGCCATAATTCATAGACGTTGAACTTCTGCCACTACCCTGAAGCATATAGAACAGTAATTAATTACTGACTCACTGATAAATCATTTAAATTTTACAGTTAGTGTTAATGTCTTTACTAAGTGGTAACCTTGTGATTATTTTGCAATAAAAAGGCATGGCTTCATTCATATCACAAAAATTTGTCCCAAAAAAAAATCCATAAACTCTTTACTCTGCTTAATTTGTAGACGTCTCAGCATAAGACATTATCATGACACTGCTACAAATATTTTTCTTAAAAAATTTTCAACATTGCTAGTTTATTGAAAAAATTATGACTGAGAAGATGCAGAATTTATTTTAATCAACTTTCAGTAAAGACAAATACATCACGTTTTTGATATAATCTCTCCTATCAATGAGCTTTAATATTCCCTCATTAAAAATATTTTAGGCCGAGCTGTAAGCTGTGAATGCATCATTTTCTTCATCAGATGTGAATCATCATATGTAAATCTTCATTCTGGTGGAAATTGTTTTTTAAGGCCAAAATAGTTATTAGTATGATATGGCGAAATCATGATTACAGGAAGGATACTCTATACCTCCTCAAACTGAAGATTTTGGAGAGTGTCAGCATTATGGACCACAATGTGCAGAGAAGCATTGTCATGCAATGACCCAATTCCCTTGGATAATAAGCAGTTCTCAGTATTCTATCTAAATTTTAGACTTTGGACTTTCAGTGAATATTCACTGTAATGAACACTGCTGATTGTTAAATCTTTTTCTTAATAATGTTTTTACACTAGTCCTTGAAAATTCTAGAAAATTAAAAGCAATTTTCCAGCTGATGATGGCTTTTTAAACTTTTTCCTGGTCAGAATTTATTTCCAGGCTGATAATGAATTAAACCATATTTCATTACCAGTAAAGATTATTTTTGAATCACTTTCATCTTCCTTAAAGTACTTGCTCAAATTTTGTTTGTAAGTATTCAAACACTTTTGTTTATGCTTTTCTCTAAGTTGTTTAGTTACCCATTATGCATAAACAAGTCTGCCATGGGCTATTGCATAGATAGAGTCACTGTTACTTGTGTGACCTTCCTTGAATTTCTTTTATGTTCATAACATTTCTTTACAGAAAAACTGTTCATATTAAGCACAAAGGCTTTGATAAATATTGGCACTGCCCCTCAACACAAAAAAATAATATCACTATATGCTGCTCTTCTTTCATGCAAATCATAAGTAGGGTAGCCATTATTTTTCACATGACCTTCACATTTAAACTGATGTAACATGTTTAAAACTTTATAGCAGTAACTGGAGATACAGTGACTTTTATATAAAAAATACTGATGACAGTGCTACCACCAAAGGTTTTAATATAACCAGAATAAAGACAATCACTTTATACCATGACAGTTCACTGCTTTGCCCATTTTTTGATTTACTGATTAAAAATGATTTTTTTTAAATTCATCTACTTAATATTTTAAATTTTATTCACATATTATTCTGATTTCTGATACCAAAGACATAATTTCACTTTTTGAAATCATTGGGAACATTTAATTTGTGGGACTCTCTACCTGAATAAAAGATTTTTAAAACTTTTTGCCAAATTAATTTTTGGAACTCTACATATGTGTCATTAAAGAATGGTGCTTAGAGTACTAATACAAAAATATGGTCTTATGTGTAGAGTATATAGTACATGACTATTAATAAAACATTCATAGAAAAGTTAGCTTTTTTTTATTTTAATATTCAACTTTATTATTACCTACTATGCTTTTGATATAACATGTATATTATTTTCATAGTTTAAAGTAATATATAGTTGAATGTGTTTTACCAGTTCTTACTTATGGATCTGAGACTTGGACACTTAATAGAAGAGCAATACAGAGACTCCAGACCACTCAAAGAAGTATGGATAGATGCATGTTGGGAATAACAAGAAGAGATCGAAAACGCAATGTATGGGTAAGAGAACAAACAGGTGTTACTGACCTCATTGAAAAAATTAAAAGATTGAAATGGAGTTGGGCTGGACATATTGCTAGAAGAGATGATAATAGATGGACAATTGAAATCTTAAACTGGATTCCAAGAGATTGTAAAAGACCCAGAAAGAGACCACATGTGAGATGGATGGATGAAATAAGAAAGTGTGCAGGGATGATGTGAAAAAGAGAAGCTAAAGATCGGAGAAGATGGATTAAATTTGGAGAGACCTTCATCCTGCAGTGGATTTATAATGGTTGATGAGGATGATGATGATAGTTGAATGTAGAGTATATACAATACTTGGAAATATTGATATTAAATAAGGTATATGTTTATGTGTATAACCACATTGTTATTTTTAATCTGAAAGGTTTTTTTTTTTTACAAATAAATTAGACAAAAATTCCAAATAGAAATAAATTAATACACATGAACAATTCTATTTTAGAATAATAAAACCCAGAGTAAAAGGTTTTGGCAACCAATAGAAAAAAAATATATAATTTTAATTTTTTTTTATTTTTTATAAAAGCTTTTTTTAAAAAAAAAAAAGAATGAAGAGGTGTGGGGATAGACAGGCTTGTCCAGTTAATTTGCACACAAAATATGGTATCATAATATACTCTCAATAAGGAAATACTTTCTGTAGGAGACTAAGCTGTTATGTGAGTTAATTTGAAGTATTTTTATCAACAGATGGTTTATATAAAATATAAATGTTCTTAGATTTATACTATGATTAAAAATTACAATTTTTCAGTCTATAAACTTTTAATTATTTACAAATGAAATAATTATTTTATAATAACATTTTAATTTTTCCATTTTGAATGGTTTATGTTTTTTTTTTAAATTATTTTTTCAGATAACAACCGTCTGTTTCTTTATGTTCAAATTATAAATTATTTACAAAGAAGCAAATTCTTAAACTTTTATTTTAAATATATATTATAAAAATTGGGTGAAAACATTGTGCAAAAATATATTAAATTATCTACTGTGTGGAGGATACACATAATTCAATTTTTATTTAAATGCATCACACAGAAGAGTAATATCAAGTTGCAACTTTTTTTCTAGCTTCCAATTTACAATAATAAAATTAAAAACCAAGTTATATAAAATGTTATCATTATCAATTAATAATACATTAATACAAATGTTCCATAAATAATTTCTTAAGATAATACATGACAAAGTTCGTTATAATGTAATTCTCAAAACTTTTCAATGTACTGAGCACATTCAAAACTTTGTTTTCCTAAAGATCCAATGATTCTTCCTTTCTATACCCAAATAAGAAAAAAATCATTTGTCTTGCATGGTTTAAAACAATGGTTGAGTGGCAGACTCTAGGGCTCAAAATCCACAGGTGGCAGCCCATTTCTGTCATTCCCAGTGCTTAAACTTCATGTGAATTTACATAGAAACTTCTAAGCAACAAACCCATTTGATTATGTCTATGTTGAAAAAAAAAAAAAGGGGGGGGGGGGGTTTGAGAAAATAAAGTTAATGACAATTATTCTACTATTACTCAACATTAAACACAGTAACCGCAATTCCAGATTATGATAATAGTTTTTAACTACAATGTTATGATATTATGAGATTAAGATTGTGTACTTTATTTCTTACTCTAATATTATTTAAATACAAAACACGTTTTCATATATACTATTTATGTAATCAGAACAAATATTTATCAATTAAATTTTGTCTATTTTTTTTAATAATAAATTTACATTACTTAATGCTAATGATAGAAGAAAAAAAACAAGTGCTTAAACAAATAAATTACTAGATATAAATAAACAGGTGATATAAAAATTATTTTTCGAGAAAATATACCATTACTAGTGTCGATTAGCTGCTTATTAAACTACTATTAATAAAATACATTAGACTTTTATTAAATATAATCTGATATGTAAAAATATATACAACAACTACAAAAAAAAAAAAAAAACTACACTAGCTAAAGAAATACTTTCTGCATTTCCAAATATTAGATAATCAAATAAATACTATCTGTATTATTAAATGTTAAATATATAAACATAAGCACACAAAGGCTATACATATTATATAAATAATGGCTAAGAATACGTATTGATTTACTGACAGAACCTGTATCATAATATACACATAAACTTACTAAAATCACCAGTAAAACTGAAGAAGAAAAAACAAAATAATTATGGAAATTGAAAGTAATTTTTAAAGTGTAACATCGTAAATTATTATTTTAAAAAAGTACAAAAGATTAAAAAAATAAATATGTAATGCTTAGTGCTTTTCTAACTCTCTGTCATGCACTAATTAGAACCAAAACATTTTACTTTTTAAAAAAAAAATATTTGATTTTAAATTTTTTTAAGTTCCTTTTTTATGATTAATAATTTACTCAGCAGGTTTGATATCAGCTGAAAATTTCTAAGTCACAGGTAATGTAATTAAAGAAGAAGAAAAAATTCTAAATAGGATAATAAAAGAATGTATTTAACATTAATGATATTTGTCTAGTTTTCTATCTAACTTTAATAAAAGTTATTGTAGAGTATTTACAGTACTATAAAAGGTTAATCTACAATTCTCCAATCTTTAATTTCCTCAGATAAATGATTGTTGTGGGGGTGGGGGTTCAGATTAAAAAGACATAATAATTGTTCAACAATAGGATAAGAAATGTTTTTTAAAATGCTTTTTATTCCTGTGCTTATTATAAATCTCATGTTTTTAAAGCACTTTCATGATGCTGGAAATACAAATATTAAATGTAAATAAATATGACTACATACTTATACAAAAAGTCCATATTCAATTTTTTTGTGAAATTCAATTTACAAGGGAGTGTACATTGTAGTGAATGCTTCTGATGCTAGAAGCTTTTTGTGGGACTCCCTGCATCAGTCTGCTGAACACTGTCATTGAGTGAAGTTCAATAGTAAAAATGTTTGAATTAGATGCATCTCAACTTTTTTTATTAATTTTTGTAGTGGCTGAAAAGTTGGTACAATGTGAAATTCTGTTTTCTGTTAGAGAAAATGGCAAGGAAAATAATTGTAATAAAACAAATTACAAACAAGTTGCTGTGAAGAAAACATAAGTTTAAGAGTAGTTTAATAGAAGTGACAATCTCACCACATCCCAAAAAACATGGTGAATGAAGTCCAATATCAAAATGCTGATTTTCTTTTTATGCAAATTTGTAATGATCAGAGATATTTTACATACAAGTTCTGAAATATTTGCATAATGTGACAAAACAAAAACATATTGATTTATGATAAAGTGAGGATTGCAAGCTTAACCACAACAACATATCAGAGTACAAAGCCTTGAGTGTGAAACTATTTTTAAATAAAATAAGCATGACTCAGTTTATCCACCAACCATATTCATTTCGTCAGATCTTGCTCTGTGAAACTTCTTTTTATTCACTCAAATAAAAAATTGCAAATAAAAAATTGCCTTTTTTTTTTTGTGGACTTAGAAGTGGTGAAAAAAAAACAAGAGGTATTAAAAGGATCACTTTGCAAAAGTTTCAGATCTACTTTGAAAAGTGAAAAATACATTTAGCCCAGTGAACTGTATTAAATGGACAGTATTTTAAAAGGGATTTAATTTGTAACACTTAAAAATAAATATATAATTTATTACAAAATTCCAAGCATTTTTGGATCTCCCTTCATATGAGTGAGTTGAAAGGCTTACAATTTTTTATTGTTATGATGTATTAATATGTTTATTGAGGATTATTATATTTAAAATGTTTTTATAAAACATATATTATTTAAACATATCTTTAATTGCATTTAAAATAACAAATCTCTTGTAATTAAAAATCTAATAATTAAAATTTTTAATTTGCTACTAATGAATTCTATAATAATATTTTTTCTTTCTCTGATTTGTGTTAATTAAATTTAATTATTATTCACATTTATCTAATATAATAAAGAAATGAATTGAGTTTAATAAATGATACCTTTTCTTTTTTTCATACCATTAAATTTCATAATTATTAAACTTTAAATAACATGATAAAAAAATAATTCATATTAATTAATGTTTCCTTTTTTAAAAGTTATTAGTCAACTTGGATAGCATAATAAATAAAAAAACAAAGTTAATCTGTAGAAAATAAATGAATTATTATTCATTTCTGAATGATATAATGTATTTAAAAAATTTTACCCAATTTTTGTATATACATGTGAATATAGATTTATATGTATAAATTTATATGTGATGAAATTATATCTCCACAGTTATCTGTATTAAAAATAATAATTAATTTTAATATTACTTCAAGACTTAAATTCATTCTTTCATTTTCTTCATGATCATGTATTTAATAAGTAAATCATTAAAACTCTCAGTGACAAACTTGCTTCATTAAATATTACTCTCCTTACTTTCTTCATAAAATGTATTTAAAAAACTGGCTATTATAGCTATTAAAGTTTTCAGTTTATTGAAAATCAAATAAAGTTGAAAAGTCGTTCATCTCTTTAAAGGACAAAATAGAAAAGAGCCATTTCAATTATTTATGCTTATTAATTTGCAAGTTTTTTTTATGAACTGTCATTTCTAACTAAGTTAAGTTTTGATTAGCTGAATGGATCTGTTGAGATCAATCCCAATACTGAGATGCTTGGATAAGACCTGTGTTTTCAAAAGTTTATTTTGCAAGATGTGTTTACCTGCATTAATTTATTTACTGCACTGTATTTATAAATATATTTAATATGTGTGCATCTAACATTAAATAAAAAATATTAAGTAAACTTTAACTCATGTAATAATGTTAAGTAGTTATGGTATGTGAACTATCCCTTTCCCCAATTCATTGTCATGACTACAGATACTGCCAAATGTTCAAAAGCCAAAATAGTGATATTTCATTCGTGAATACATGATTAATTCATTAGTATAATACTATTAATTCTGATTGTATACAATGTTTAAATTGTAAATAAGGACATTAAAAATAAAATTACAATTTCAGCCCTGCTCTTCTTTATGCATTTTATACTCTCAGTATAAATTATTATAAATATTTTGTGCATAATTTATTCCACATTTCACACTTTGTCTCCTTTTCTATTTGTTCAATTTTTGTGGCAGATGATAAATATAATTTATAATCTGAATCCTGCAATGTAATAGAACATATATATTATTAAATAAAAACTTCTATAGAGTAATAATATCTATTTTCTCAGTTTCTATGACTAATTTTTAGCTGTTTGATTTTTATTCAAATGGAAGAAGTTGCAGAAACAGTGAATGGACTTTTATCTGAACAAAGCCAAATAGTTAAAAACAAAACAATATATGCCTATAGATATCAACTGCATCACCATTGGTTTTCTAAATAAACTTAATAGTTACTGTAAAATATCTGGTTAAGTTAAGTGTCAATAGAATATATACTGAATTAAAAGTTGACTAAGAGAAGTTATAAAATATTTTAATTGACATTATATATAAATAAGCAGATTGCATTCTTTTAATATTAAATGAATATTTGTTCTGATTCTGTTGAAGTCAAAACTCAATTAATTTTCTCATTTAATCAAAACTAGAACTTCATTATAAAACTTTTTAAATTAATAATGATTTAAAATGGATTATAATTTTCCCTTTCCTCATAATTTTTATAAATCAACAAGAATGTAAATAAATATTAGATTTAGTGGAATTTGAATCTTTTATATTAAGTATAAATATGTATATGTAATAGATTTTAAATTAGCAATTACATAAATATTATATTCCTACAACTTCTTTCAAGAAATGGATAAAATGTAAAAAAGAGCAGAAATTTTGAGGGAAGTAAAACTTTTGACAAAACTAACAAGCAAAATTTCGATGTTACTCTTTTAACCTTTTGCAATAAAAATTAAATAATGATAAAAAAGTTCATTCAATAAATTCCTATAAATTAATAAACTTAATTGCAAAATGAGGTACCCTTTTTAAATGATTTAATTTAGAAACTGCTGATCTGTTGTTTAAAATAAATTTTGTAATTGATTTTTAACAACCTTCTATCAAATGGATTTTCTTCAAATTTTGTATGTGTTAGAAATTGGTGACAATGAAATATTTCAGTGTTATCTGGAGTTTACATAATCTAAGGCTGTTGGGAAGTCAGATTTATAATACACTTATATTGGTAAGACTTCAATGATGAGGAGGCAGTATTTTTTTTTTTAATCTAAGAATAAAAAAGTGTTTGTGGTAATTTGAAATAAAAATAAAAACAAATCTTAATTTCTCTTGAAATATAAGTTTCTTTTTAAAAAATATTTTTTCCATAAACGCAATAATATTAGAATTGAATTTTAATATGTGATTTTCTTTCAAATATTATATAGACTGCAACATTGCTTTTATTTTTCAATTTAATTAAATATTTGACTTTATAAACAGATTTGATTGTTCTCCTTGGTGACAGTTTTGTAAGCTTTCAACTTTTGATTTAGTATTATGGATTTGATCTAATAGAAATTTATATATACAAACAAAATAAATTCTAAAAAATCATATGTGAACTTTGCAAATATTGAAAAAATAAGATTGTAATAAGAACAGTTTCATCAATCAATGATTGAGAAAAGCATACTGATTTTATAAAATCAATGATTTTTTTAATTGAGGGATTGTAAAGTAATGTTAAACCAAAACCAGCAATTATTACTATTTTGATACTCTGCAACCAGTTGTCAAACAATGATAGTTCTGACTTTTTGTCATAACTTAATAAATATAAATGCAATTTTCAATTTTAAAAAAAAATATTTCATAGATTTGTTACGATTTTATAATTCATTCAGTTTAAAAATTGGAATTCATTTGACAAATATTTTGTTAATTTTCTTTTTACAATAGCATTACTACAAAAAAAAAAAAAAAAAAATTAAAATAAAACCATTGTTTCTACTATATATTTAACTATATTTTTTTATATTTGGAAAATTTAAATATATTTTTTTTTATTTGTAAACTTAAATGTGCAACAAATCAAATCCAATTCATTGATTCATAATATTAAATGAAGATTTTAAACTTAAGATAAAAACTTGGGAATATTAGTGATTGAAGTCATTAATTTTTGAATTCTCTATGCTATTTCATGTTAAATAGGAAAACAATTATTTTGATTTTTTAGTGCACAGTAAATAAAATGTTTACTATAAAATATAACATATTTTATGCAGTAAATTAAAGCATTTATTATAAAATATTTGAGCAGTGTTTGGATTTACAATGAGATTTATTCTTGAAAACTAAATAATCCACAATTCTAAAAAATATCTAAATCCAGAGATTTTTGATTAACAATATTTTTCCTGCATTGCACCTGCAGAAGCAGTTGGAGAGTGTAGATTAGCCCAGATATAATGTTAAACTAAATCATACTTTTTTTTAAGAAAGTTTGTTTAGATATTTTATAACTACGGATTGCAAAAATTTCCACTGTAAATTATAAAACATATCTCACAGAAAAAAAAAATTGAAGCCCTATTAAAATTTTTTGCTCAAAGTATATATTAAACATAAAACTTAAATGATTGGATGAATTAAAATGTATTTATTTAAGCAAAATATTACAGTATTTTTAAAAATCAAGTTTATTCTATTGTTTTTTAATTTGTTTTAAAGAATTTCAAATTATATTCCTTTACAGTAATTACTTAATGGCTTTTAATAATTAAAAGAAATCAATAATAGCTTAAAAAGTAATTAAATACACTTGATTATGCAAGCTGTAAAATTGTGTGAGAAAAGAGTCTACTTGAATGAAAACTTATTATTTGGGTCTTGACATTTTACTATAATAAAAAATTAAAAAAATATATCATAGTAAAAAACTGAAAGTAGAAAACTGAACATAAGAGAGTAAATAAAATTGTTGATTATTTATCCAAACAGAGTATGAAATTGTAATTCTAACAGAGACAAAAATTTATCATAATACTCCTAAATATATGATTGACAAGTTATTCCAACACAACATTCTTCTGTTTAAGGCAAATGATAGGTCCACCCAAGGTGCTGCTATTTTAATATATATGCATGCTGAGATTGAGAAGATTCAATTGTTGACATTACAAACAAACTATATTGCACTTTCATTCATTTTCCAAGGTGAATGGCTTCACTTTATTGGGATTTACTCTATTGCTAAGGGTAATGATATTGTAAAGATCATTCACAACATACAAAGCAAATTGTTAACAAAACCCAGCATTAGAATCCTAGGAGGTGATAATTGCACATTAAGAAGCCTACCAAAAGCCTTAATAAATAAAATGAATGATATATCACTATATTCATTGCACGACAGATATACAGATGGTACCCATTCTTCAATAGTAGATTCTTCTCTCTTATAGACTTACTGTTTGTTTCCACATATAAACTTAAGGAGACAAAGATTAATATATCTCTTGTAGGGTTTCAGACCACTTATGTGTAAACATAAAACTTGATAACTATGGGCAAGTGAGAAACCAATATAAATTTTCAATTAAGAGAAATATGTGAGATGGCATTAAGTTCATGGTAGACCAGTTGGCAGTTACCCTGATTGTCATTAATTATTATACACTGTGCTCCTCATTGCCACCCTGCATTGCTTGGATTAAAATTAAAAAAGAACTCTCCCAGATATGTTATAAAAACTCCCAACAACTGTTATCAATTAATCAAATGAAAAATAGAATCTGAGAGCTCTCTATGAGATTACTTATCTCAGACCTAATCACAAATTAGTTAATAGCCTGCAAAAATAATACAATGGCTTATATCAGCTTATGCACCAAGAAACACAAACAATATGGTTCAGGAAATTAATTCCTAACTTGAGTTAGTTATCTAAGCCTATGATAAACTATGGAAAGGTTTATATCCCATATATTAAGGGTATTTCTGCTATTAAGAAAGATGATAACAACCTGGCCTCAGGAATCTATGCAAATTGCTATATTTTAGAAAAGTTAAAAACAAAATTTGGTGAGAGCAATGTTTTCATTAATCAATACCCAAGTACAACAACCCAGGTACAAAAAGAGTATATTACAATCCAGGCAATTCAAGAAGAGATCAATAACATTAAAGTACAAACAATAATGGCAAATGACACAATCCCCGTCTCCGTTTATAAACAGATGGATTATGCTCTTAAATTTACAATGTGAAAATACTTCAACCAGTTGTGCTATGGAAAATAGAATGACCTTTTATGAATAACACAGTTATTTTCAGCTTCAAAAAAGAGAAAAAATGCAAATACCAACAATTAATGATTTGAGACACATCTCAGTAGAAGACATAGATTCCAAGATTCTGGCTAGAATTCTCTTGAAGAGATTACATCATCATATTGACTCCAGAATATCAATGACGCATCATGTAATTAAAGATAGGCATGCAGTAAATGACACAATAAAAATTCAGAAAGCCATTAAATATGCCAGGGAATTAAATTTAGTCCAATATTACGCTGTTCAAATAGATTTTAGGGCTGCCTTTGACCTAGTCAATTGGTCTTTTCTCATACAGGCCCTCCGATTTATAATCCTGGATCACCCATATTTAGTGAATGCTATTGAAAACTACATAACAAATGGTCATATATCAATTAAAAACTTCATGAGAAGATCTAATTTTTTCATACCTAAGATGGTTGCTCTTCTCTTTGCTATTTATGTTGACCCCCTCATTTGAGAAATTGAGAACCATGTACATGGCCTTTTTCTCCCACATCTGGGTGTGAACATTACTGTAACTGTGTTCATTGATATTATTATAATATTTCAAAACAGCAATAATATCCAGCTTGTTTTGAATATCTTAAACAAGTTTCAGTCAGAAACTGGATCCATTATTCAACTATTCAAGTCAGCAGCTTGGCAATTAGCTTCGAGTAAAAAAATGCCATCCAAGTTTTTAGCCCCCCCCCCCACCTTCCTGAGTATACTGCTATATTTGTCCAAAACAAAGTTAAACAGTTATTTGAATAAATTAATTATTGAAAAAATTGAAGTTAAAATAATTACCTTCTCGTCGATTAAACTATATGAAATTACAAGAGCCTTGATTTTTAATGCTATCATATCAGGGATCCTGGCATATTCTGCACCCTGGATAATACTATATAACACAACAATCCTTAGAATAAACAAGATTTCAAGGAAATGTGTCTGGGGTGGCACATCAAGATGAGTTTCTATCATGACAATGCAGTTACCTATAAATAAGGGAGGGCTGAACCTGATAGGCCCCATACTATATGTATCTTATATCAAGATGAGAACATATATTAATGTAGTTAAATGCATTGTTTTAGCCTTCCCGATGACTATATACACATTTTTAGGGACATTACTGGACAGAGTACTTCATTTGTAGCTGACATGTCAATTGCATACAAGGATCTACAGGATGATCTTAATGTACCCACCCTTGAGGGAATTAAATATAAGGATGTAATAAATCACCTTAAGTTCCATGATAATTCCTGGTTAGACATTTCAAAAAAGAGTGTACTGAAGACAATCTTATATGGAATTCATCTTTAAACTAATGAATAGTTTGTTCTCAACAATTATGGTACTAAACCAAAAACTATGCATGAATTTGGACCCAACCTGTTACCTATGCAAGACTGGCGAAGAAACATTCCAGCATTCATTGGAGGATTGCTTAGCATTTAGGCAAATAAGATCAAGAGTGTTTCACAAGCCATTTATAAACCTACAAAACCTATTTAGGCAATATGTTGCTAAATTCAATCTGAAATAAAGCTTGGCATCTGAATTGTTAGAGCTGAACTCTGTTTTGGTGTTTAAAAGTGTAATGGATGATTGACACTGTATTATTACTTTATATATATATATATATATATGCATGTGTGTATGTGTGTGTTGGTTCTTTCTTTGTTTTAATTCTTTCTTTGCATGTTAACAAAGACAAATTCAAATATTTTTTTTTAAAAAAAGATAACATGACAAAGGTTTGAGGAAAAAAACAACTTAAAAAAGACTAGATAATCATAGATTAGAAAAATAATTGGATAAACATTAACATAGCAAACACATAATGTTAGGTGAAGAAATATAATTAATTACTGTAGGGAGGAAGAGATACATTTGAAGAATAACAAAGTACCAGTATTAAATATAAATTTGAAAAGGCAAAATAAGATTAAGATAGAAGAGAATGGGAGGGGGGCTACATTTTTAAGGGTTTTTGTGAGGCTTATACAAAATATTTGAATATATGTAGTATAACTTGATGATAGGTCAAGAAAAATACAAATGGGTGTAGAATGTCATTACAGAGAAGAATCAGAAATGCAGAAAATGTAATAATAAATAATGGAAATGTTTAAAAACAAATACTAATAAAATTTAAAAAGATTTTAATGCATACATATATATATGAAACAGATAGTAATATAGGAAAAGAGTTAATAAAAGTGTTTTTTTTTTTTAAAAAAACTGGATTTAGAAATTCGAAATATGAGGATCAATCCTTATGGACAAGGCAAGTGGCTCAAAGTTATATTATAGATTTTATATTGCTAGACAAACCTAAAATCATAAACTGTGAAGATTACATAAAAAATAGTCAATGGTGATCATAATTTTATTAAAGTTGATTGATATTAAACTGAGAGAGTGCAAATCTCTCAAGTGCTTAGCCAATAAGATCACAAATACTGGGACAGAGAATTTAGCAAGAAAAGAGCGGTTCCACTCTCTTCTTTACTTGTCTTTGTATATATCCAAGCCAGTCCAAAGTACTTAGAAAAGCGTGAATCTTAAATATCTTCACACTCAACTCACTGAGTTCTAATTATAAACATACAGCGTGAAATCTTTCGATTTACTGCGCAGTAGTTTTTCGACGTTATAACTTGCAGCAATATATGTAAATAATATTTATTTTACAAAGTGCAGACGGTATTTGAAATTAAACTGAGAGAGTGCAAATCTCTCAAGTGCTTATCCAATCAGATCACAAATACTGGGACAGAGAATTTAACAAGAAAAGAGCGGTTCCACTCTCTTCTTTACTTGAGTGAACCGCTCTTTTCTTGTTAAATTCTCTGTCCCAGTATTTGTGATCTGATTGGCTAAGTGCTTGAGAGATTTGCACTCTTTCAGTTTAATTTCAAATACCGTCTGCGCTTTGTAAAATAAATATTATTTACATATATTGCTGCAAGTTATAACATCGAAAAACTACTGCATAGTAAATCGAAAGATTTCATGCTGTATATTTATAATTAGAACTCAGTGAGTTGAGTGTGAAGATATTTAAGATTCATGCTTTCAGATCTAAGTACTTTGGACTGGCTTGGATATATACAAAGACAAGTAAAGAAGAGAGTGGAACCGCTCTTTTCTTGTTAAATTCTCTGTCCCAGTATTTGTGATCTGATTGGCTAAGCGCTTAAGAGATTTGCACTCTCTCAGTTTAATTTCAAATGCCTTCTGCGCTTTGTAAAATAAATATTAGTAATAATGTCACATGACTTATACATAGCTTGCATTTACCAATATGTAAACTTAAGAGCATGCTAACACTCTAAACAAGCTTTTTTTTATATATATTAAAGTTGATTGAAGGTAGTGAATTTCAAATATTGAAAATAAATTGATCGTTTATGTAAGAATGGAGGAAAGATAGAGAAAAATTGGAAAGATTTTCAGAGAAGTGTGGATGCTATTAGATACAACATTTGTTGGCAAATAGTATATCAACCTGCAGAGAAATGTTTGAAAAACAACAAATGCATAATATTAATAAAAATGGAAAAGTTAAATGCAAATAATAATAAAGTTTAAAAACAGGACATGTAGTAAATATAAATTAGTTGTTAAAAATAAAAAATGACAAAGGAAATGAAAAAAATGAAAAAAGAAGAAAGTAAAAAAAATTGAAGACATGAAAAAAGAAGAAAAAAAAATGAAGATAATCAAGAGATGATACATTTAAGATTTTGAATAAATAACATGCAAGAAGGAGAGACTAAAGCAAGCAGTTTTCTTCAAAACAGATTTAGTATTATTAAATTAGAAGTGAAATAAAATCATCAAACTTATGAAATTATTGAGAAAAAAAAAAGTAGATATCATAACTGCTGAAATGATAAAGATTTGGATATTAAAAGAAAGCAATGTTTACTGGCATATCTTGATAGGATTTTATAACAAAAGATATCTGAAAGTTGAAAGTGAAGATGTAGGATATTTGGAGAATTATAAGATCTGTTGCAATGTCAAAAACAATGAGTTATATATCAAAGTAAAATAATGATATTCTAAGAGAAATACACAAATTTTCAGGAAAAAATGTGAGCTTGGATAATAACACATAGAAATTGAAAACATATTTGTTGATAGCTTTTGAAATATAGAAAATGCATATGATAAAATAATAAGGAAGAATTTATGAAAGAATCTGGAAATAAAAAGGTACAGATAGTAAATGAAAATTAAAATAGTTCTGAACAAGAATATTCCATACCCCCCCCCCCATGTGATTTATAACTTATTTAGAGGATTTAGAAAATGAATTCTATGAGATATAAGGTTTCAAGAAGAGGAACTGATTTTTTAAAAGCAATGTTTTTTGCTAAGATATTATTTGTTTGTTTTTTTCCATTATTTTTTTGCTAAGATGAAAAATTATATTAATATTCTTTTATAAAAATGTATAGGATTTGAGGATAAAATAAAGTTAAGTGGAAGTAAAACATATATATATATTGATAAATTATGAGAAGGGGATGAGAGAAATGAATGTTATGAGATTTGAATATAAAAATATGTAGATAGATATACTGAGGATGAATATAAAGGAGAGAATATTTGAGTAATTGGAATAAAATTTTGAAGAAAAAATAATTTAAAAATAAAAATGTAATTTAAAGATATACATTATTTTCTGGTAATAGATGAGAAATACATTCTATGGTTAACATAGGATTATGAGATAAAATGTTTATAGAGTATTATAAGTTAAAAAAAGACTCAAAGAAAAGTTGGGGAATATTGCAAATGCTATTATTTCTTAAGAGATAAATTAGTTTAATTTTGATATAAGAAAAGTAGTAAAGAATAAAATTTTTGTTAAAGAATTCCGTCAGAACTTTGGGGCGGGGATTAATTAGAAAAGAAAAGGAAGATTGATTAACAGGATTATAAAATTTGATAAGTTGTTTGTTAATGAGTTGATACACAATATATATATATATTTAAAAAATGGATAAATAAGCAAAGAAAATTCTAGGGACATATTATTATTAGAATTGAAATAAAAAGATAAATAAAATTATAATCAATAAAGAAGAGGAAATACAAGAAAAAATAGAGAAAGAATACATTATCACTGCATAAAATAAAATAAAAACATGAATATATAATGGTTGGACAGGACATTTAGGAATTAGATTTTTTAAACAGGAGAAATACTAATGTGGTGGATAGAAAATGATGATTGTGTAAAAACAGAATGGAAAATGTGAAATATATAATTAAGGAATATGTTCTTTTATAGAAGGAAGACAAATGATTATACTTGATTTTTGGACAGACAAATTTGGACAACACATTAAGAGAGTTTGGGAGAAGGAAGATTTACTGAGATATATATTTGGTTTTGAGATAGAAAAAATACAAAGGAAAGATATAAAATAACAGAACTAATTTTAGAAAAATGGAGCAGAAAGCAAACAATAAAACATTAATAATTTGATTTGTTAAAAAGAAATAATCAGGATAAAAAGAAAGATAAATATGACATTGTTAGCAAAATAATCATATTTTTTTACAATAATGCATCATCATAAATCTAGTTTTCTCTTTAAATAATAATTAAAATCCTATTTCCCAAACAATATTAGATGGCTAGATAGGTTTTTATAATTCAGCTTTCTGAAAGAAAAAAAAATTGGCCTTGTTGGTAAAGTGAAAAACGTCAATGTTCATTTAACTGGATTTGAACCTTGAGTTATTTTGATGCTGGTAATTAACACAAGTAGGTTACTAGAGCTATTTTTTATATTTTTTCACAACTTCAGCAATAATAATAAATATGATGAATTAAAAATGTGTTACAGCAGTTCAAATTGCTAAATTGATGTCAACATAAAATATTTAGTTAATACCAGTATTAGAAGAGATAAAGTAAAATAATTGTAATCCTGATTTTATGTCCAAGGATTATGCATTATGACAAAATGAGAATTCAGTATGTAGCTGCTGTTATGCATGATACTATAGAAAAGATCTTTGACTTAAAACTAAGCTACTAAAAAAAAAAAAAAAGAAATGCTTGAGTTTGTAAAACTGTATACTTGTGTATAAAAGCTTCATAATGTAGGGATACGCACATTTAGTTGCCATGCTCATAATCTGGTTCAAAAATCATATCCAAGTTCCAATCTGGATATATATGACATTAAAAAATTGTTCTTAATGAATAGTGGACTATAATGACATATGATACTTTTCCAAACTGGTATTCGAACTTAATCAAATAATAATACATATAATACTTTTTATGGGAAAGTGCTAAATATATAGGTTAAAATTATAAATTAAGATAGTAAAAAAATTATCATGCCTAATGAGTTTATCCAATAAAAGACTTTATAGCATCAATATAATTTTGTCTGCTTTTGCCTGGTATAAGAAATTATAATGGTTATAGTGCTAATGTATATATCTACCAATATGTCTATAACCAAATCTGAATTGGATAAAGTAGTTTTTCCCCCCAAATTCTAATCAGATTTAGAATTTTTTTTTTTTTTCCCAGATAATTGCTTTACAGACAGTAATTAAAAAAAAAAATAACGAAAATGTTTTCAGACTTTCACTACAGAACAATTAAAAGCCAGGTGTAGTTTGCTGCTTATCTATATAGGCTATTGGATTGACCTCTGCTCTACAATGAACTGCTGTTATAATTACCTTACCGTTTTGCCTATAAAAAATTATAACTTCTATAATAAAAATGACTGGCAGTTGGAATAAATATTTACAATTATAATAAGAATGTGAAATGAAAGTGAATATAGGGCAAGGCAAGTGAATATTAAATAATTTACAGCTTATATTTAAATTTTCTTTAATGATGAAAATAATACTTTATTACAATTATGACAACTCTCTCCTTTTGTAAACACATATATGTTGATTTGCTAAAGCAAAATTTATACATATATTTTTTTCGTAAATAGTTATTGTTAAGCAGAATAGATATTGTCTTGTACAAGCTATTCGATTTTATTTTGCGTGACTGAGATACACCGATATCTTGATTTCCCTTCAAATCATGTATAAACGATATTTTATTGCTCTATGTGATATTTATGGCTTAACCTGGCAAAACACACAAAAAAAAATTATAATAGCATAAGTTAAAGATGCTAATCTTATACTGTATATTCATATCAATCAGATGTTGTTCTTATATGATTTGAGGGTGTTTTCGCATATATGAAATGAGCATATGGAATGCAAAGAAATGTTTTAAGATATTTTAATATAAATAATTTGATAAAATAACTTTCCAACATTAAAACGAAAGCTTTTAATAACAACAATGTTTTGTTTGTTTGTTTAAAAAAAAAAAAAAAAACCTGAAAAAAAAAAAAAAAAGCTGATATGCCTTACATAAAAGAAATGCGAAGAATCTCACTAAAAACAATTGTATCATGCAGATGAAACTGATATGAGATTTAGCAAATAGCATAGATAATAACAAAAAACAATAAAAGGAGAGAAAAAATTAATTCAAATGTCAAAACATGAAGTAACATCAAAATTGTTCACTGCTATGAAAGTAATTAAATACACCAAGTTATTTACAAATCTTCTAAAGAATTTTAATAAGCTTAAAAAAAAATTAATCCAATTTTAAAAGTTATTTATAAAAACTATATAATATAAGATTAATCGATGTGAATAGAAGACTTAACACAAATAGAATTTTCTTCACTCTCATTTAATAATAATAATGCATTTGGTACGAAAACAATATATATATATATATTGCAAAATAATAAGATCAACGTTTGTTTATCATTCTCCATAGATGTTTACCAAAAACATCATTTTATCATTAAATAAAATTATATTATCATGGTAATAAGTGTTGATATTTCTTAAAGTCTTTATACTTTCATTAAATTGACAATAGCATAGAACAGCACCAGGGACCACTTGCTTGACATATATTGCTAATTAATTTTATGTATTATTATATTTGCAGTATCCTGCATAGTTTTGTTCAATAGTAAGAATAATGGATTTAAAGCTTAAAAAATTATAAACTAATTGCTTATTGATTTATAATTACAATATAATTGTAATGTAATTTTAATTTTCACTTCATTACATATGCAATATGTGTAATGTTTTGATTATAATGCTTGGTACTGAAAGTATACTTATCCAGATAATAAAGCAGAAAGAGGAAAATATCCTAATCATCAAGCATACACACATACATACACAAAAGTAGTACAATTGATATTATTAGAATGATATAAAAGACTTCATTATTTTTATAATACAGTTCCAAGTTTAAAGATGCTAGCAGCAAGCAATGGTAAATTACAAAGTTGATGATCAAGAGTTTAGATATAACTATTGCACTTTATTATCTAGTTAGCCCAATACTGTCTTTGGATAGAGAATTTAGGATATGTATATTACCTAATCTGAGCATGAATTTTTTGAAATATTGTTTAATTTAAAGTGTTAAATATTCCAAACATTTTGAATAATTCAAATGTTTTATATATTTTAATTTTATGGAGAGTGACAAAATATCTCCAAGGCTATTAAAATAATATGTTGACTAATCAAAGACAAATTATTGAGCTCCTCACAAGTTATCTAACTGGATGTACTTTAATCAATTATTTCATATGATAATTGATTTTTTTTTTCAATGTTAAAAAAAAATTCACATTCATCTATAGACATTCTATCAAGAAGAAATATTCATGTGGTTTCCTTAAATCTTTTTGTTCTGTTATTATATACATAAATTAGATAGTTAATAACATGATTTGTATTACTATAGCTAAAAGTGGGAGAATTGTAAATTATATTTATTAAGCATGTAAGCATAGGAAAACTGTGAATGGTTCTCAACGTAATTGATGAGATTCTGCAACTTTTGGTAGATAAAATGAAATTCAATTTTATTGTTAGTTTCTACTAAAAGAAATTTAAAATCTCACATAAATCCTGTTTCTTGTGTAATAATGATTGAAAATTCAAAAAAATATATCTTGACTTGAAGCAGTAAATGATGTATTTATGATTATATGTTAATTAATAATTTATTTAATCATCTCCAGATATTTTCAGTAGGAATTTGAGGTCATATAGTTAACCACTGAAAGAAAGTTGACTTCAGCATACCAGAAATTTTTTTCTTTTTTATAATTATATAACTGAGTATCCAAAAATTATGTGTATCTTTTCTCAAACAAGAGCACAATATTTAGCACTAAACTTTGTAAAGATTAAAGAAGATGTCTTTACAATATTTGAATCACACTTACTAAAAGAAAAAAAGGCAGTCAATTTGCTAAGGAGATTTCTAAAAGTATTTTTAAATCTCATATTTGGAGAAGAGCAAAATAAGTTAAGCTACAACCCATTGTCACTCTTAAGTAATATAGTATTAGAATCGTGTTTCAGTCTCTTATATCAGAAGATTTTTATTAGTTTATGTAATGCTTTCCTGCTGCAAAAATGAAAGGTTGAATTTATTGTCTGTTTTTGAAAAGTGTTTTGTTGTTGTTTTTTTGTAATGGCAAAGCAATAAAAAATTGGAATTTTCTGACTTCTAAGAAAATTCTGTTTCTTGAAAGGATCTCAGCAATAGATAAATTTTCTGCTTTCTGTTTCTGAATTAGCTCTGAAAAATATTAAATAAACAGCTAAAAAACCTGAATCCCATTCTTTTGTCCACCAAATAATGTTTTTATTTTAACTAATCTAAAACTTCTAACACAGAATTACTGAGATAAGAAGATAGCACTTCATCTTTATTTTGAAAGAAGTTTTAAAGAAAGTCATAATAAAATCCAAACTGCAGCTTTATCCTAACCCAAATTTATCTTTGTTAAAATCATTCCTTACTCCTCTTGGATTAGCACAATGGTGAGAGTGATCTACTTAAATGATAAAAGTTTATATCAGCAAAAATATCAAACAACTCTCTCAAATTCTTAATTATATAAAACAAAAATCAGAAATCAGACTGGAAATGGAAATATTATAATAAGTATCATCTAATGTCCATTTATTATTTAAGCTTAGAGCAGCTGTTTCTAAAGTAAGATAAAAATATCTGGATGATAAAGATTCCTGTAGCAATTCCAGGAATGGTTTATTAATAATATACTTATATAATGAATAGAAAATTTAATAGTATTCAGTGAAATGCACTTTCAAAATATATATTTCTATTTTAATTTTACATAGAATTGTACCTTTAACCAAGGTACTCAGCACTGAAAGGTATAAAGGATATATTTTCAATATTTTCTCCACGTATGAAGTAATACTAATATTGCCTTTAATAACTAAAGATAAACTGCATGAATTTTATAAGTATTTCGTTAATAAATAAATATGATTTTTTCCCTTAATATTGATATTTAAATATGAATGTAAATTTAAATAAACTGCTTACCACATGAAAAAAAATTAAGAATTAAGTGAATATATATATAAATAAATCTTTACATATATAATTTCATTACTTATATATATAAATATCAATATATATATATATATATATTAGTGGTCTTTCACTTGATGAGTCATCATCTACTGTAAGCTTAAGTAATCGGTAAACAACAGATAGCATAGTAATATAAAATCCCCATCTACCAGTTTATAGCTTTTGCAAAGTTGACAGTGAAATCTAGGATTCAAATCCACACTTATGTTTTTCTATCTTATAGTAGATGTATTTAAAGTAGGGTCAATATAATTACTTTTGGAAACCTATAAATAAGTATTCAAAAAAAGACATGTTACTTTATTACTGATATACAACTTAATAATGATATTGCTCTAAATTTGAGATGGTTAAAATTAGCTACTTTAGAGAGTGGCAAGCCATGGCCATTTATTATTATAAATTAAGAGTTATCAAGCAATCAAAGAACTCTAAAACCTACTTATCCATGTGTTCCCACAGAAAAACTTAATTAACATACATTAGTAGTTAAAGTTATATATATATATAAATGAAAACAATCATTTACTGAAAATATCTATCTATCTTCTTATTACTATAATGTGAAATGACTAGAGGGAATATGTCTCATTTATTAGAATAGCATTACTAATTAGACCAGCATTTCTTAAACTGTGGGTCATGAAATGAAAAGTTGTGGTTGCAAAAATTTAATTCAGATACATGAAATTAAAGAAATATTAGTCGCAATCCCTTCATTATATTTAATTTAATATATTATGTTTTCTGTACATCACAATTATAAAATCATAATGATGGCCATGTTGAGTTGTAAATTACATTTACATATTGAAAAACAACATTAAATGCATCATAATAGTGGTGTTGTATTGCAATTTCAGCATATAAGTTATTTCAGAATCAAAATATATGCTGCAGTGGCGAGAATAAGGTTGGTGTCACTGTGATTATATAATGCATTTCCGGTCAAGTTATTTGTTTCGGTTTCATTTCAATAAATGTCCACATCACAAGAACAATACAATATTGTATATTTTACTGTTTTACTTGAATAAGGTTAGTATTTATTTGAATAAATATAAAAATGCTTGAACACTTTTTTTCTCACTTTTTTTTTTCAAAATTTATTATCCTATTAGTTATTATAAAAAAAAATTTTTTATTTGAAACTTATTGTCATTTATTTATTAACAAGTAAAAACATATTCCTATTATTTAAACTTTACAGGTAATTTACAATTAATTTATTGATATTTTTTAAATATTAAAAAGTAAAACATACGGGAATATTAAAAAAATATAAAATACGGGGGTAAATCTGTGTCATATAATTAAACAAAAAACATGGCTGCCACTTGGTGTCTCTGCTAACTAATAAGTATACCTGGGTCTCTTTTTACGCGGACTTATTTAACATGATTTTGAAGTTACACGATTCGTGTTTCACCGGAAATCGATTTCCGATAATGCACTATTACTTTAAATAATAAATTTCGCCACTTACGTTATATTGAAAGTAATACCACATTATTGGAATTCGACTTTCATCTTAGTAATTTCAATATTTTCAGTGCTTTATAATAGTAAGATTTTATGCAATAATGAAATTAAAATCATGATTTCCACATTTTATGTATACACATATTAAATTTTACAAGATTATAATGTAAATTTGTTCAAACATTGTGCGTATTAATTTTGCATTTTAAATCACATTCTGTTTTTGCTTTTTAAAAAAGAACATAATCAATTATTATTTTCTTATTAATGACACTAATCATTAATGTGCTCTTAAATTCCAACGAGAGCTAAATGGTTGTATGTCTGGATATCGCGAGCTTCGTAAACAATTAATAAAATCATCGTCTCAAAGATTAATTACGTTGTCACCAGAAAATCATAATAATTAAAACGTGTATAAAAAAATGTAAATTACTGTACTGTAAATTATGCATAAAAATATATTATTTTGAATAAAATTAAATATTATAGTTAAAAAAAGTTTGTCTTGTATCAATTTTTTTCAAATTTGAAATTTTTTATTAGTCATATTTTATTTCCTTATTTTTTTTTTTTTTTGCGCGAATTTTAAAGTAATTTTACGTTGGTGCTTTGCTTTTACGCAAATTTTGAAAAATCACAGACCGCATCCCCCCTTTTTCAATGTAAGTTACATCTATTTTTGCACAATTTCATTTGCACATGTTTTCTGAGGAACCTATCTATCATGTAAAACGAGACCCAGGTGTACTGTTATTTTATTTATATTTTACGATAAAAATACTTTTTACAAATGGTTGAACTTGAGTACCTAAGATAATGATGCAGATGACAATGCTACAAATTTAAAAAAAAAAAATTTGTAATCAGAAAGAGGCATTTAAGACGTGAAAAAAAAATGATGAGACATTTCTCCAATTTGGCTTTACTTTCAACAACTGTTATGATAATGAACAACTACTTTGTTCAATTTGCAATAATGTTTTGTCTATGGAAAGTATGAAACCATCAAAATTAAAAAGGCATTTTGAATCCAAGCATCCTTCATATGACAATAAACCAAAAGAATATTTCGAACGACTGTTAAAAACTTCAAATAAAGAAAACAATATTTTGAGAAATTTATAACTGTTAATGAAAAATATTTACTCACATCATATGAAGTTGCATATCTGATTGCTAAAAATAAAAAGCTATACACCATTGGAGAATATCTTATATTACCTGTTGCTATTAAAATGGTAGAAATACTTCACGGAAGTAAATATGGTGATGAAATTCAGAAAATTCCTTTGTCAAATAACACTGTCACTCATAGAATTTCTAAAATTAGCAATGACCAATTTGAGCAACTTATTACTAGATTTAGAGAAAGCCCAATATTTACAATTCAATTGGATGAAACAACCGATATTTCAAAAATCGCTCAATTAGGAAGAATTATTATTTTGTCATTCTTTGGAAAAACATACAAAAGGGGAAGACATATATAATAAAATAGACAATTTTTTTAACACTGAAGGTTTAGTATGGAAAAACTGCTTTGGAGCGTGCACAAATGATATAAATGCAATGACTGGTGAAAATATTGGTTTTAAATCATTTGTTAAAGCTTCTAGTAATAATCATGTAACTTTTACACACTGCCTGATCCATTGAGAGGCTCTTGCAGCAAAAAAATTAGCAACGGAATTAAACGATGTGCTTCAGGGTGCTGTCAAATTTATAAACTTTATTAAAAGCTGTGTCCTTAACAGTCATTTATTTTCAAATCTTTGTAAAGACATGGACTCTGAATACAAAAATTTATTATTGCATGCAGAAGTAAGATGGATGTCAAGAGCGCAAAGTTTAAGAAGATTATTGTTATTAAAAAAAGAAATTATTCTATTTTTAATAAAAGAAAAATCTGATCTTGCTGCTCTTTTTCAAAATGACTTATGGCTATCAAAGCTGTGCTATTTGTCTGATATTTTTGAGAAGCTAAATGATCTTAACTTATCTTTCCAAGGAAAAAATAGCAATATTTTTACTTCGAATGATAGAATTGAAGGTTTTATTAAAAAGATCAACATTAAGAAAGAATAGGATGGAAAATGATTCACTGGAAATGTTTTTGACTATTGACAATTTTATAATTGAAAAAAATAATTGTAAAACTTTAATTGCAAAAATTATTATAGATCACTTAAAAATCCTAGAAACAGTTTTGCAAATACTTTATATCGAATTTAGATTTCAAAAAGTTGTCTTAGATTCAAAGACCATTTTTGATTCACAATAATGAGATTGATGATCTGCCATATAAAGCCTAAGAGGAATTTGCTGACCTATGAGTGACTCAAACTTAAAACTTGACTTTCCACAAAAATCGACTGAATTCTGGATCGTAGCTAGGACTGAATTTCCTACAATTTCTGAAATGGCATTAAATGTTCTCTCATTCAGCACCACATACTTATGTGAAATGACTTTTTCAGTTTTAATGTAGATTAAATCCAAATATCATTCAACGTTGAAAAACCTTGAAGATGCTTTATGTCCAGCAGTATCAAATATTTCACGAAGATTTAATTTGTTATGCAGCAAAAAACAAGCACATCTGTCTCATTAAAACGTGATTTTCTTTCATTAATTTTTATATACTTAAAACAAATCCTAAAACTTCTTATTTATTGGAATATTTATTTCTATATCTATTTTATGTTTAATATCTGGGATCGCAAAAAAAATCTCAATGATAAAAAAGGGTAAAAAAAATCTCAATGATAAAAACAGGTCATGAATGATAGGCGATCTATTTACGTTAATTAGTCTGAATTTTGAAGTAATTACAATAGTTTTTTTTTTTTAAAAGAGAAATTAAAAGTATTATTTTTTAATAATTTTACATGTGATATTCTTCTATATTATTGTTTTATCAATATACGCCCGCGTTTTGTTTTTCAATCTTTTTTTTAATTAGATTTATACTATCATTTACAATTATTATATTTTAATCCAATAACAGAAAACTAAAAACTAATTACATATGTTTTAAATTTTTTTTTTTTTGACTGACCACCCAGAATAAGAAGGCATATAAGTTACTCATTTATATCTGTAACTATTTACATATTATAAAATATTAGTAAATAGATCAAATATCATAGGACTTTAAAATGTTTGTTAAGAATCCTGGGCTAAATGGTGAATAAACAAAGGAATTAGAGGTTGACTAAAAATATCTATACAATTTCCTGATAGATAATCTCATTGTGAAACTTTTTCCACTAATGATTATATTCTCATCTTATGAGATTATACTACCAAAAAGATAAAACTAAAGGAGAAAAATTCTTTTAATTCTAGAATCAATTGAATATCCAATGTTTAAAATGAAAAATATGTCATGCTTTTAATTATTTAAAGGGTTTACACAAAATCATATTAAAACAACCATAAGGGGTAAAGAAAGGATATGGTATTATTGCTCTGGAGTTCATAAGAAATTTAAACTACAGACATGTGAGAGCTAAAATTGATCCTGGGTCCGCCTGATTCCACGCCAGACATTCTATTAACTACACCAAACTGAACAAGGTAAAAAAGGCATATGGCTTTATTGTTCAAGAGTTCATAAGAAATTTGAGCTACAAACATGTGAGTGCCAGAACTGATCCTGGGACCTCCTGATCCCAAGTCAGATATCCTATTAACTATGCCAAACTAAATAGGGTAAAAAAGGCATATGGCTTTATTGTTCAGAAGTTCATAAGAAATTTGAGCTACAGATATGTGAGTGCCAGAATCAACCCTGGGACCTCCCAATCATATCAAAACATGTAGGGCCCCATAAGAAAGAGTAATATTAATCAATATAAAAAACTTATTAGATAATAATAAATGTGCATATAACAATAATATATCAGTCAATTATATGAAACTTTAGATTTATATTTATTTATTTTATATTATGATCCATATGTATAATCTATTCTATAGACAATGCAATGAATAAACTATTAGGTCAATTAGCACAAAATGATATAACATAAATCATCTTTATATGCCTAACCAAAGCTGTAGTGATCGTGGCTAAGTCACAAAAATCATATCAGAAAAAGCTAGCCCGAATTTTTATTATACTATATATATGTACGAAGTCAAATAACAGAATATTTGTAAAGTTGTATAAAGTGCTAGCCACATAAACTAAGAATAGAGAAGAAAGGGTAGGAGTAACAATGTTTTTAAAGCATGATTAAATAAATCTTCAAAGTCATCACATAGACTTCATGGAAATGATAAGTAAAAATTTTAGAATCTGATTAAAATTTCTATAGAATAACTACTGATTGTTTAGTAAGTTCTTGTTAAATGGCAAATTTCAATATCAAATTCATGGCTTGATTTAAATTTGCCTTAAATAATGTTCACAATAGAATAAATCAGGCTATAAAAATCCATTTCCGTGAATTACAAAAAAAATGATAGTGAATCTTCAAACTTATTTACTTAATGACTAGCATTTTTTCTTTCAAATAAAATTGACTATTTAAATAATTTGATTATATTTCTAAATCGGGGATTTATCTTTAGCTATCTCAGTTTAATAATCTGATTAACAATCACTTGAATATTGAAAACGTTAATCATTTATTAATCTTCCCAATACTACAATCATTAAAATAATCTTAACATCACCTTATTGAGTTTTAATTACAAATTTTAAAACAAAAAATTAAATAAATTTATTGAATTAACAAATTTATTTATAACTACTATAATAATAATAATAATAAAAAAGCTTCTGTAACTAAATCAGATACAAACCCAACTTTTAAAGAGTAAAATATTTACAGTTTAATTTTTTTAAAAAAATATTATAATCAATGGTAAACAGTTAGATGGACTGGCAGAGGCTCAGCTAATTGAAAAAAACAGAAAAAAGACTATGCATAATCATTTAAATTTAAAAAAAAATCTCCGAGTTTTGTCAAGCAAGCACTTGAATCCAAATCATGGATGAACAAGAAAGTGATTTCACAATCCCTACATCATGTGGTTTTTGAGATAATATAATTCACATGATAACAGCCAAATCTTAAAAAATCTATAGAATCTACAATCTTTTATCAAAGCAAGCTTCTCTATAACAGACTGTAGACTTCTATTGGTTTAAGAAGTTTTGGATATTATATATATATTAATGACGGCTCATGAGAATTCATAATGGTGGATCATGTAAATAAATATAATCTGTATCTTTGAAGTAAATAGTCATGTACAAGAAGATTACAAACACTTGTTTTGCTATAAAAGTGCTGTTGTATGATTGGGATGCAGTAACTTTTGCCCATCCGACAGAGAGCATAAACAAAAAGAGCATGCATCTAAGCAAAAAACTACTATAAGTAGACTGCAGATACTTTTTGCATCTTTACATAGAAAGTGTATTCTATTTGTACATTTGTGTAAAATATATATAAGTATTTAATTAATATACACATTTAAGAACAATAATAATTAAATAAAAATATTCATTTTTCACTGTGAGGGGTGGGGTGGAAAGGTGTAGCCCCTATGGCCACCACTGATATATGTATATAAAAGTAGAACTCCACTTTGTTTATATATGTACATAATAAAGACCTAAAATACTAGTGAATTATGGAAATAATTATAAAGAGGACTTATAGTCTTCCTTATTCAAGATTTATTGGTTCTTTTTCTGATTATTTATTTGAAAGGTCTTTCAATAGTTTCATGTCTTTATCAAAAAATAGTTCACTAAACTGTTAGTTCTTTGTTATTTATATATATATGTGTGTATGTACATATATATATACTTAAAACATAAATATTTCAAAAAATTGGGAGGTCATATAATATATGAGAACTAAATGGCAAGTTGAGAATAACAGTTCCAATTACTCAATTGTTTCCAATCACTCAATTGTTGAGAAGTTCACAATCTTTGATATTAAAGTGAACAGTGGATTAAACTATTTATCATCATCATACAACTTATGTTCATTAATTTTTACATAATTTATGCAAAAGACGTTAACTAATGTTTTACATTCAGAAATTGAATAGTTTATTTGAAAATTTAAATGAAATTCAAACACCAGAATTACTTCTGCATGTTTTAGAGCTGTAGTAGATTGATGGATTTTGGAGCTCAAAATCAATGGATTGTGTCTACAGCTTTTTCACTTCCAGTGCATGTATTGTTTGCACTTGGAAATTATATTTTTTTAAAAGTTCAAAAAACTTGAATCTAAAAATTGATATTATAAATATTAAATCATCAAAATTTTCCTTCTCAATATTTCAATCATTTATCATATTATTTTCAAGGATCTACAAATGATTAGTACAAACCAATAATATAAATAATTCATATTAAATTTATCAATTTATATAAATAATAATTTAATAATTTATAAATACTAAAATAAAACTTTTCATGAGTAAAAGATGAAAATTAAAGTTTTTGAGTTTTCTAATATCTAAGGCATTGATGCTAAATGTTGGATTACAGTTTCTTATTTTTTTAACGTATTTTATTAAACAAACAGTTATTTATTATTTTTGAATGAGTTACTGAAAGCATCATTAAGCCAATTAGTGCCATTATGTATATTAGTACATGAATGATTTTAACAAGCTTATAAATGAACTATAGCTCTCCAAATATGTTATCTGATAATGTAGACCTACTCACGGAATAGCCAAGTCCAAAAAATTACTATAATTCACAAGCCAAATTTCCACAAAATCATTTAAATGAACTTGTAAATAACATACCTTTTTCATCTGACCAATAGATTAGCATCAATATAAGAAGGCGGCATTATTTGCAAGTTCACTTAAATGATTCTTCCGAATCTTATTTGGGGATTAACATATTAATGTTTTTAAGGCTTAGTTATTTTGTGAATAAGTACATATATATAATCATGTTTCTGTTACATACTTTTTATCAATAAAAGAGCTATAATTAACAGTTAAGTATACTATTGCTACGTATGGCATAGTAATCATCATGACTGTAGAGCACAACACTAAAATTACACTCAATTCTTAATAATGTAATTATTTTTTACATATTAATTATAGAGATTAATTTATTATATATATAACACACATTTCACAATTATTTATATCTATATTTGTTAAAAAATTATATCTTACCTGATTTTTGATCCAACCAAAATTTATCATTAGCTCCAGAAATCATAGTGTAAAGTATGGAAGCATTATTGCCTTGATCTTTATCAGTTGCTTTTATAACTCCTACTAATGTTTGATCATTCAGATTTTCAGCAATTTTAAAGTAATATTCTTTCTCACTAAAGGCAGGTGGATTATCATTTACATCATTAATCTGAATAGTTAAAGTTGTGAAACCACTTAAAACTGGATGACCGTGATCCTTTGCAATTATTTCTAATATATATATCTCCTGAGACTCACGATCCAACTGCTCTCGCAGGTAAACAAACCCATCATTTGGAAAAATACCAAATAATCCAGAATTATTTGAAGATTTTAAATAATATGTTAACCTTGCATTGTTTCCACTATCATGATCCATAGCAGTTACTTTAACAATTCTTGAATTTACTGGGGTAGATTCACTTACCTGGATTCGATAATTAGATGCATTAAACACAGGAGGATTATCATTTACATCCTGGATGTCAATAGTTAAATTAAGAGTAGAACTTAAAGAAGGTGATCCTTGGTCATAGGCCATCACCACCAAATGATATTTACTTTCTTTTTCATAATCCAGATCTTTTTGTAAATAAATGTATCCAGACATTTCATCAATTTTAAAAATTTCTTTTGGATTCTGAGTAAATTTATATTTAATAAAACCATTATCTCCAATATCTTCATCAATTGCTTGTGGACTATAAATTACTGTAGACCTGTTAGTATTTTCTGGAATACTTATCTTAATTGAAGCACTTTCAAAATGAGGGGAATTATCATTAATATCTAAAATTGTAATATTGACCTAAAACAGAAAAATATATATATATATACAATAAATAAATCATTTTAAAACCTAAATTGACAGTTTTATTTTAATAAAATTATTTGAACTATTTTTTTATAATTTTTAAAAAAAAATAAATGCAGAATAAAATATAAAAAATAAAAAATTATCTGATCAGTTACTTAGGAGGTCATGTAACACTTGACTATCCAAATAGCTGGGTTTGCACTACAATTACATTGACTTAACCATAGTGAATTTTTTCTTATTTTAGTCATTTGATTCAATTCATAAATGTTTAGCTCTTAAGCTTGTTATTTGTTATATCACAGCCCAAACTGTTCAAGGCAACTTATTAAATAATAATAGCTAGTCAGGAAATGCATTCACTACCAAAAGTGTTTATTGCCACTAATAATATTTCTTTTTTCACTCATTAAATGATCTAGCAATATATTACTAGTTATAAATGCATTAGTGTTGTAAAATGTTGCTATGAAATCAAATATATATATATATATTACTTATGATAATGATCATAAATTTAAATATTACATTTAATGCATTGATAATGAAGAATGTAACATACTTTTATTAATTATTCAACCAACCTTATTCATTTTAAAGATAATTACTTTAATGAAAAAGAAATATCAACTAAAATTTCTGTGGAATAGCTCATTAATATTTTGTAACAACCAATGTAATTTGCAAGGTTATTTAAAGATATACAAAATGCACTTAAATAAATAAACAATCCAAAAAAAGAGATTGACGACTCTTTTTCAAATTGAAATATTGAGTATCTATTGCACAAAACAATGAATTATTACTAAAAATCTTTCTAGAAATATATGTTTTTTTTTTTAAAAATTATTTTATTTATTTAATTGTAATAAATTTTAACTTATTAATCCTCTCATTATATTAGGAACAATATTTTATTGTTCCAATTCTGTTAGCTATTGTAAGCTTCAGTAATGAATGGATGCTAAAGGGTAGTGCTTATTAAATTTCTATCTGGCAGTAGATAGGAATTTTGTAAGAATCTATTGATACAATAGGTGCCAATGCTGAAATAGTCAAATAGAGTTTGCTATGTATAAAATGTTTTCAAGTTGTGTTTTTTCCCTAAATCTTCAAAATATTATAGTACAAAAATACAATAAGAAAATATTTCATTTAAAATTGTTTATTTACAATCAGAAATAATTCTGAAAGCCAAATTGCTCTAATATCTTTTTATTTCACTTAAGAATCAAAGTATTCTAACTAATAAAATAGATGACACTAGAAACTATTCATTGTCTACATTTTTGTCCTGAAACATAAAACTATATATATAAAATTATATATTAGAAATTAATTATTTTCCTAATTTAACTCTCTGTCTAATTTTACACTGTTCTAGTTTTCATTTTTATATTGATGTTTTGATTGGACTTGCAATCACCACAATATATATATAGGCTTATGCATATGAACATATACGTATGTACATATCATTAGAAACCAGTCAACACTTAGACAATCCCAATATAAATAACAATCAAGAATTTCAAACTGTTGTCAAGGCAACCTCCTTTTAGCAATAGAGGTGGAATCCCACCTCCATTAATGGTCTCATATACTGTATTTATAAAGACACTAAAGATTGCAACATGACTACAGAGATTGAAATTATTGATTGTAAGAAGTTTAAATAAACCTCCTTAAACAGGTAAATATAATCTGTTCTAAATACAGACTAAAATGTACAAATACAATTAATAATATATTTGTACTTTTAAATTACAATATATCATTGTTTTTATTAAATAAATATTTGAAACAAATTATTACATAATCTAATATTTATTTTGTTAGAAAAAAGAGGCCCCCTAAATACATATTTTCTTAGATGAGTCTTGAATTAAAAATGAAATAACAAAATGTTCTAATTTTTACAAAAAGATCAGTTGAAATATATTATTAAATAGAAGTATATGCCATTTTAATTAGAATTGTATGTGAACTAATTTAAACCCTTAACAACATTTCTATAATTTATATACTCAAATTCACAATTTATAAATACATTTAAAATTAATAATCTTAAAAATATAGTGATTATATTTTTTCAGCTTTATTATCTTTTATGATTTATGGAATATATTACAATTTATTTTTCTCATGTAAATTGAAATTATTGTTCAACTAAATGCTTAAAAATTGACTGTGGGTTAAAATAATAAAAAAAAAAGTGATAATCAAGAAAGAATGAAAGTTAATTAAATATTAAAACTTTTGAAAAGATCATAAATGTAAGAAAAATGCTTTATATATATTGTAACTGGTTGGGTTACTTGGGTGTGTGCACACATATATATAAAGTAAAGGAAAAGTAAAAATAAACACAGACATAATTTTTGTAGATATTTTTCTACATTTCCTGAATAAAAAATAATAAATAAAGGGTTAAATAACTCTGAATTTAAAACAGATTTTATTATAAATTAAAACATTTAAAAAGGTCTAATAAATATTATTTGTAATTCTGATTTTGATTTTAAAAACAAATATGATATTTTTGAAGTCTTTTAATTAAATGGTAAATTATCTATTTTTAAAAATCTTTGTAAATCACACCTTGATAAAACTTCATACTTGCTTTTAAAAGGATTAGTGATTTGAAAAGAGTAAAAACATATAGATGACACTTTAGTAAAAATCTAAAAGCTTTTGATTAAAATTGTTTTTAATCCAAGATTAGACAGATTGAAAACAATCTGTAATGTGTTGTTATCACTCCCAATCCAAGTCTAAAAAAGGGTTGGATAAAGAAAAATTATTTTAGTCTGGTTAAAGTCTGGATAATTTTTTTGAAAAGCAGTTGACTAAGAGTCAGCTGCAAAGTTGGTTATAATATTTTGTTGCAGCTTGTTGAAGTTTGCAGCAAAAGGTTTTAGCTGGCTAGAGAAATGGCTGGCATATTTATACAGAGCTCCCATGAGATATAGGTGAAGTCAAAGAAGGAGATCCAGCAGCAGTCTACAATTCAATGGTGAAGTTTGAATCCACATGGAGGAAAATAATCCACTATTTTGTGTTAAAATTCATAGCCTTAAAAGTGTTCTGGATAACAGTTTTCTGGCCTAAAGCTCATCAAGCCCTAACAGAAGGAAGCTCATGGCACGCCAACAAATTACCTGAATTATACTTTTTCCTGTGATGACAACAAGCATGGATTATACTTTTGTGATAGAAAAAAAACAAGCTTACCAAGAAAAAGCTTGAAAAATTGGTATAGGTAAGCTATTTCAGCTATATAAAGAGAGAAGCACAGATAAACATATATACAATGGTAACATTATATATTAAAAATGACATGTTAAAGAACAATTTTGCTTAATTTAAACATCTAAAGATGAAGATTTAATTGATAGATGCTATTATATTTGCTTTTTCAAGAAAATACATGAAAATATTTAAAATCTATATTTTTAAGTTTAAAGACATTTCTAATTATTCAATCAACAATAATCTGGTCAAGATTGATTGTTATATTTTTAAAAGGAAAAAAAGTTGATAATACTTTTTTTAAAGAAAAAAATAAACTGATAACTAATTTTAAATTATATCTATATTTTGTTTATACACATATATATGTGTGAAATTTATGTATGTTTTTCAAATGGAATTAATTAGGAAAAATATATTATTATTATTATTATTATGACAAATTAAAATATAATATAAACATCAATGTGCATATACATTCCTATGTGCACAACATATATGTTAAATCAAGAATTAATTATGTATTGTAGAAATAATAATTTTATTTTGTAACAAGTCAAATATGTTCAGAAATTACACACCTACACATGTATGATGTGCATATATAGATCAATGCTTAGCCAGTAGAACACATATGTAAAATTTTAGTCATTTTTAAAATTTTATTAGACATCAATTGAACTCTATTCATGTAATAGTAAAACACAAAGCTGTGTGCATATATATATATACGTTATATGTAAACCATTATATAGTAACTTGAACTTTGTATATTAAACATGTTATTATTGTAGGTTAAACAAAATCAGAAGGCTTCTAATTGTAAAACCATATTCTAGAGACCTTATATCATTTTTTATAGTTAATAAACTTGTATTCAATTGTTAAAAATTATATTACACCATTATCTCTTGGTCACCATAACAGTAATAGAGCATATGTTCTCTGAGCTAGATTTGAGTGTGGGCTTAATATATAAATGGGGATGTATTTAGTGCTTTAGGGCCATTCAGTTGACAAGGGTCCTGCTTTGGTGTGAAGAGTATATTCTTCAAAGTCCCTGCACTATATTCCATTTAATTTAGTCTTTATTAGAATTTAATTTTATAGTTGTCCAGTGCATTAATAGCACTAAGTGGCCAGAGTATTGATGATGATCACCATGTTTAAAATCCCAACATTATTGTTTTGATTATTATGTATTTCTGATGGATTAGCACTCAAATGGTGCATCTAAAATTATGTTTAAATAATTGCCTAAGCTGGCAATGGCTCAATAGTTAGCCTGGTCTAGAAAAGATCCATTTCAAATCCAGTCACAAGATTGAATGTTGATTTATTTTGATAGATCATTCATGATGATGAATGGTTATTTCTTTTGAGTAGTACTAGTATTTACTTTTATACTTTATAATGCTGCATGTCTGGTTACTTTGATTATTACTTATGACTACTTTTCACTTATTGATAATGCTGGTTGATGATATATGAATTTATTTATATTTATAGTTGCTTTAAGGAGTAACTGGCAAATCTCACAGAGATATCTAATCTGATCTCATGCTCTATAATATATAAAATTTCTTATATATTTTTTGGATATTAACATTGCTTAATATCTTCTCACTTTAATATTACTATCACTTTAATATCTGGAATACTTCTCTTTAATAATTAATTTGATATTTCATTTTAATTAAAATATTGTTGAACTGAGTGATGATGACTTTCCATCACTACAGGGATGACACTCTGATACTCCATCCCATTACAATATATATATAAAAGATAAAACAGCCTTTAAATAGCTCATTGCAAAACAAAGTCATCTCCAACAGCAGCTTGCAAAAATGAATGAAGATACAAATGATGTCTATATCCATGTGGTGAGGATTTGAAATGTTTTCCAATCCTTATTTTAAAACTCTTCATCTAAAAACAGCTAGATTTCCAATCAATATTAAAGAGTTGCCTATAAGTTGGCTGAACATTCTAAGCCTGATTGGAATCTGAAAAAATTTAAGTTTTACCTAGCTAAAGTTCATAATCTAACGATGGCCATAGTGATTCAATGAATTATCACTGCATCATAAAATACTTCATTTAATATGAGTCTATAAAGATATTTTTAATTTTAAAAAGATGATTTTGATACTATTATATTTTTTTTAACTATCAATTTATATTCAATTTAAATTAATTGTATCGGTGGCTTTTTCAATAATACATTAATAAATTTTTCATAATTGTATAATTAGAAATAACTGTGTGGTAAATTGAAAATTTTAAATTAATAACTTAAAAAAAATAATTATTTGTATTGTTGGATCACTGAATCAAGTGTTATTCTCAATTCAAAAATAAAAAAATTGTACCAATTGTATATTGTTATTCTTTTCTTTATTAAGCAAAGCACCACAGAAATATCTCAGCTTACTTTACAACTGTATTAGGTGTTATACAGTAGTCTCTTTATATTCACTGCCATTTGGTCTCGAGTCTGAAATTGTTGATAGTACTAACACCTAAGTAATATATGTTTAACAAATAGACTCACCATAAATGCAATTTAATTTTTTAATATAATTATTTAGACATCAACAAAAATAATTAACAAAAGAATAGAATAATGCAATTACAAAAAAAAATAGTATAAAGATAATCATAGTAAATCTAGAGAGAAAGTATCAACACACAATTGAATATACAAACTGAAGAATTCGCTGAGTAAGAGATGATTTTATAAAGACACTTATGTGAAATGTGTCAATTTTTAAATTTATTTTTTATTTATGATTTTTCAACAATAAAGAACTGAGAGTATGGATAGTGAATCTGTGACTATAGAGGAATAATAATAATTCATTTTATTATTCTACTTCAAAACCATTTATTGTAACGTTAAATAAATGATTCTATGCATGTCTTTGAAGAAAACTAACAATGAAAACGTAGGTTGAGAATGCAGATATAAAACTACCATCCAGTATAAAATTCAAAAACAGGATAAATTATGGAGCAGATAGACAAATTAACTTTTTTAGACAAAGAAATTTTAGTAAAGAATAAAAGATGTTTTTAAAAAATGTAAAAATAAATTATATGGGGCAGATGGTTAAAAACAAAACAGACTAAATTATAAAACATCAATCTATGAAGTTGACATTTAAAGATAGTAGCGACATTGACCACTTTAGAAACTATAAAAATCTTATTGTATTACATTTATATTTACATTAATTTAACTCATCAACTGTATTTTGACTTTAAAGTGAGAGTCAGCCCACTCTCTGATTTTCAAAACTGTAATAAACATAGAGTGAAAATTAGAAAGAATTATTAATTAGTAATAAATTTTTTTATCAGGAAATGAAGTTGCATCCTGTTTTAGAATTAGAAGTTATTAGAATTGTGAAGATAGAATAAAATAAAGTTTTAAAAAGAAGTAAAATCTTGTTCAAGAAAGAGTGTACACCAAAAGTTTTACATCATTATATTAAAATTATTGAACTTCACAGATAAATAAATATTAATTTAAAAAAATCATATGATTGAGAAAGAAAAAAAACAAATTAAATGATTCAAATTAATTCATTATGTAAAAGTATTATAGGAAGAATGTAAATTTAGAATTGATCTTATAAAAGGGTAGAACAATCAATAGTAATTAAATATCTAAAATATAAAAATTACCTGTGTCTGAGAAAAAACAGGAGGATTTCCACACTGAGCTTGAATGTTTAGTAAGACAGAATCTTGTTGCTCCCGATCTAACATTTTAATATTGCTTATCCTTCCAGAAATTGAATTAACAATAAATAAACCATTGGGATCTCCAGAATAAACAGAGAATGAAACAGCACGATTTTCTATAAATAAATAAATATACATATCATCATGCTTACATGTTTAATAGAACAAAACAATGAAAAAGGAAAGAAAAAGAAAAGAAATAAAACTGATATAATGTAATTTAAAAGAAAATTTTTACTCATTTAAATGATAAAATGTATTAATAATTGTGTGGTCAATTATTTATGTCATGTAATTTTTAAGTAATCAAATGGCAGGTTGAACACAATGTTTTATTTTGTTGTTCATTTGACTGAAAATCAATCTAGACATCACATGTTGATTGCCATTTGTGAAATAAGCATAAAAAAGAAAACAAATTAATATACTTTTGCCTTGTTCTAAATATAGAAAAACAGTTTGTATTATGCATGCATATAACATGTCAATTAATAGGGAATTCATTTCCTGTCAAGATGGTGTTTCTAAGTCATGTAGTTGTTTCTATTTTTTTCAATTTTTTTTTTGTAAAATATATACTTTTTTAAATATGTTTTCATAGAAATGGATAATTTATGTGAACTAGATAATTTGGAAGGAATTAATGAGTATTTTCAGGATAAGCACAGATATTATGTTGTTGTTTTTTATATTAAAATTTGTTATAATGAAATTTTTCAATTTTTTTTTTAATGTTTTCCCTATAAAGTAAAATTATTTGTTACAAATAAAAAAATTATTAAATTAAAATTTATTAGCAATTTATGAAAACAAGTAAACATAAATATGTATTTGTTCCAATGTGCATATATATAAAATCTTAGAATTAAATATTAGTAAATACAGTAATCAAAAATTTTTGAAAAAGACAAAATATAATTATCATTTAGGACAAAGACTATGAGGATAGTCGAAAGCACTCCTAAGTGATGATTATATTGTTTTTTCAAAAATTTTTGATTACTGTATTCAATAATATTTAATTATAAGATTACATATATTGCTTCAAAGAAATAGACATCGATTTATAGTATTACATATATATATACACGTGTGTATATGTAAATTGCATGATGCAGTTACCAATGCATATTTGCATTTCCAATAAATAATTTATCAAATGTTATTATTAAATAAATATTTGGAAACAAATTAGTGCATAATCTTTATTGTGCTGGGATTAGAATAATCATAATTATTTGTGAATGGATTCTAATAAATAAAGGAATATGACTACGTTACTTGTCTTCAATAAAGTATGGAAAATAAATAATACAAAGCCAAAATAATAAATCATCTTCAACGTATTAAGATATTCTTATTGAACCAGAACATTAACAAAGTTTAATATTGAAAATAAAAAATATTTTAAACTTACTGGAACTTATAAAATCCAGTTTTAAATATTTATGATTTTCTCCTAATAATCTTTTTTGAAGAGACAGAAAGCAAATACATAAAAAAGTCATCAAACATAATTACTTACTAGAATCAGAAGATGAAGCTTGAAGAACTCCAATTGTAGTTCCTGTGGCAACATTTTCAAGTATACTAAAGTTATACAGAGCTTTTCCAAATATTGGTGGCTGATCTCCAGGGTCAATGACACTAATAAAAACATCTGCATTTTTAAATGATGAAAGGCCACCACCATCAGTGGCAACAACTAATAGATGATATGGTGAAGAACGCTTGATTAGTTTACTTGTTAAAAATATTTCACCTAAAACATCAAACAATTAATTAAATGTGATTATAAATCACACATACACATAGTTGTTTTAGTTTTAGAAACAACTTTAATAATAACAGAGCATGTATTAATTTATTTTTTTCACAATGGTAATAATAATACATCAAAGATTATAATTGCAATCTCATCTTTTTTGATTTATTCATTCAGAAAACAACAATTAAATAGTACAGCAATATATGAACTTCATAGAAAAATATCTTGGGTGAAGAATATAAAATATAGCAAATAAAATATAAAACAATATAAAAGTAATAAAATAAATTAAAAATGCATAAATACAATCAATAATGTAAGTCTTTTTAAAAGTTAAATAACGGTGATTAGTTCAAATAACATTCTTGCATAAACACTACATATATATTTTGGAAGATAACTTAGGTTGTAATGGCACACTCAATGTTCTGTTAGCTATTAGCAGTTCCAATGACATGCAAAATTGTGGTCTTATCTTACAAAAGCTAATTATTACTGGCTAAACTGAGTTTATAACAAGAAAATAGCATCAATTAATTTGCTACAACAACATGGCAAAAGGATTGATTGGGCTGTATAATTATTTTATAACATTATTAAATAACTTTAATTTTTTTTGGGTAGGGGATAAGGGCTAGTTTAACTTTATCAGTATATTTGAATAGGACTGCTTTACACAACAATATATTTACAGTAATTAAGATAAGATATTCATGATATGATTTATAATTGCTTCTCACTTAACATACTAGTAGGATAATTTAAATTGTGAAAGTCATATTAAAGTGATGATGTCAAGCATACTGATCTTTTATCACATAATTTCACTTTGTACAGATGGCAATAACATGTTGTTGAATAACAATAAATAACATATAACTGATTTATATTAAAGAAGCAACATATAGTCTCATGACACTCCATTCTGACTATTTCTCCTGGTATGATGAAGATCAATCTTATACTTAAAGCAGTGATTTTGTTGATTTTATTACTAGAGTATCCTAATGCTACTGAAAAGATATTTTCATTAATCATTTATAATCATAATTCTCTATACAAAAGCATAAAATTTCTGAAGTGGAACCTTTATGTTTGTGTTGCAGAAATTCATATTACATGAAGGCTACTTTTAATTCAAAATTTAAAAAATGAATTAAGATGGTACAGTAGATAAATTGTGAAAATATTCAAAAACTAAAAGATATTTTGCATCAATGCTTAAGATGATAACATGTGGAAAGTTTTAAGCCAATAAACATCACATGACTACCACCTCTTATGCTTGTGTATAACTGTTGTTAAAACAGATCCAAGGCTCCTCACTGATGAAGGCCACAAGCCAGAAACTAGTCTGGGGATATTGGATGAGTAGGCACTAGATGGGGATTTTATGCACAAGCCTTCTGGTATCCATTGATTACTCTAATTTGCTGTGTATGGCATACGTATAGTCAGTTTTGCCTGTTTTAACATGTGGGAAGTTGTTTAAATAGCTATAAACCAAAAATATGCATAACCTAATTTAAAAAACTATGATTAGTTTTAAATATTTTTATATCAATGTCATTAATATATCACATGGAGGTTGCATCTATAATGATGATTTTTATTATACTATTTTATTTAACTTACAGTTTTTTGTCCATCTATCCATATGATAAATCTTGTAACTCAATTTTCACCTATTTTCCAACTTCTAATCAAATTAAAACTTTGCTTAAATGTGTATTCTTGATAAGAATACTTTTTTTAGAGTTGGCAAACAATTTTAGAATATAAAAATAATAAAAAATTTAAATTATATATGGAATTCAGTACTCAAATGATATTAAAGTGCATCTAAAGTTTCTTCATAATCTCTGGAACTAAAACTAGCATGTATATTGATGCCAATCTATTTATTAAATCATTTGTAAATAGAAAATAATCTAATAGATAGAATGACATTGATTCCTAATCATGACTATCTCATGTCTTTATTTGTGAGAGTTCAATAAACTTTTTTTTTCCACGTTTTTAGTGCATGTATGTGAATAACAACATTTAAAAATCTTTTTCTCTTTATTTTTTTATAAAGTGAACAATTATTTCAAATTTTTTTAATGATATATTTTTAATGTTGCTCTTTAAGAACCCTATATATAAAATTACAGTAAAAACCAGATGGTGGACCTCCCAGTAAGACAACTTGTTATGGAAAAGGGAACCGGAAGTTTTGATGTTTTGGATAATCTCCGTAACTTGATGTTGTAGCCACATTTTCCACCACTTAGGTGGAGGCCAATCAACTTTCTTCCTATTGGAATACCCCGGTTCACAAAATTGACTAAATTTCTCAAGCTTAGTTCCAAGTTTGTTGACTTTCTGCTGAAAGTCAACTTTGGGGCTCTTCCTACAGGGTCCTTTGTTTTCAAAGGGGTTCCAATATTGACCCTACTTGTCCCCTATGCCTCAAGCAGGAGGAGACCATTGTTCATATTTTGGATCAATGTGGATTGTGAATTTACTTCCGAAACCTGGCTTTACAATGGATTAATAACATGGATCCCACCAACGTTCTTCTCAAGACTGCAATCCAAAAGGGATGCTTTGGACCAATTAGGCTTGCTACCTTTATAAACTTTTCCATTTGGTCAGTCAGATGCAGGGTTATTTTTGATAAGGGGATTGGCTGTTCCATTGATGAACTTTTCTTTAATACCCTACACAACATCAGTAAAAATGACAAATGGACTTGCCAACCCTACTTGGCCGAACAGACCTGGGGCCAAACCAGGCTGTAGTTTAATCCTGGGAACCCTATTGCCTTGTCTTCCAGCTCCATATGTAATCTTTGAAATCTACTTAACTCTATATATATGGATGTAATCTCTATATTTGATTTAGCTCTGTATATTTATTGATCCTATTGCCTTATTTTCCGGCACCTTATGTAATCTTTGAAATTTCTTTTGTTGGCTTATCTGTATCATATGTAATCATGGTACTGCCTTTTCTTGTATTTTACCTGTATGTGAATAAATTTGGTTTTGAAATGTGTAAAATTACAGTAATATTATTAGAAATATTGCTTACATTATATAACAAAAAGTAAAAAAAAAAAATCATATTCCACATAAAATGGCATTGCTTTGTTACAGCTGAAGATTATCAAGTGTGTAATATTTTGAGTATATTTTTGATCTACAAATGCAGACAATCCCACTGGAACACTTTTCTTTTATGATCACAAATGAGTGACTGTAAAACCCAGTATAATTCTATATTGTTCCCTACAGTCTCACAACAGCTCCTTGTAACTATTTCATCAGGTGTCTTTAAAATATGTTAGCCACTTTCTTGTTAATTGGAAAATAATGACAAAAGCTAGAGGTCATTCACAGATTTTAATTTTACTGTATATTACTGTCATAGATTATATAATAATCAAAAATAGTGACCAGATGTGAGATTAATGGATGAAATAAAGAAATTTTCTGGGGTGATGTGGAGAAGCTAAACTATGAATGGAGCAACTGGATTAAACTTTGAAAAGACCATCATCCTATAGTGAATCAATAATGATTTAAAATGATGAATCAAAAATAGTAAATAATAAATAATGTAATATAAATAATTTTTAAACAAAGAAAACCATTTGAAATTTTTAGCAAAATAAAAAAAAAAGTTTTCACAAAATGAGTTATTTTTATCCTATGAGTAAAATAGCATAAACATTTTAATATTTGAAATATAGGCTCTCTTCATATACCTGGAGCCTAATTGTAAATATAGGGATTTGAACTCAGACTTTCAAGCACCTTTCAACTATTCACACTATCTCATATCACTGATACACATGATCACACACTTGTAGAAAAGATCAATAATCACCCATATACATATTTTGTGCTGAACCAGCACTTATCAGTTGGTCCAGATTATCAACTCTCACACATATGAGATGATAATATGGACCAACTGATGAGTGCTGGTTCAGCACGAAATACCTATATTGGTGATTATTGATATTTTCTACATATGTGTGATCATGTGTATCAGTGATATGAGATAGTGTGAATAGTTGAAAGATGCATAAACATTTTTAATAAATTCCTCAAACATTATTGTAATACATTTATTTTTTAATTAGTCTTCTTATTAAATAAATAAATAACTTTTTTAACCATCTTAACTAAATTGCAAATGGAATTTTTATATGGATAAGTATTTATTTTTTAAATATATATTATAGAAAATGTTTAAGAAGATGTATACATAAAGAAGTTTGACACTTCTAAATCAAATTGAATTAATATAAAGATATATATACATGCATGCATGCACAAAAATAGATGTGTGTTTTTTTCTTTGCTGCAGTACCAATTAATTCTTATCATAAATTCATTCATAAACTGTTTTCCCAGAACCAATTAATCATGAAAAATAAAAACGTTCTATGCAATGTCAGTGCAAGCCTTAAGATTTCTGGTGCCCAGGTAAATTGATTTTTAACACTTTTTTAAAATAGTTTTACTTTGTTTATGAATATTTTACAGAATTAAAATATTACTTATTAATGGAAAAATAACTTAATTGTACAATAGTATTGAAAATTTTAATTTTTCAAATATTTTTAATATTAATTTATTCAATTTCAATTTGTTCATTTTCATTTTAAAATCTCCTGTCAGAACACATATCAGGTGCCCTTGGTATCATGGAGATTAATCGACCATATTACTAATATCCCAACCTGCTCTTGTTATATGTTTATGCACATATATAACAAAATACTTAATTAAATATAAAATAAAGTGTTCAATCTTGGATAATAACAATAAATGACTATTTCTTATTAATATTTTAATTATATAATAAGTACAATTTTTATGTAAATATTTCCTACATTAAATAACATCATTAATTACTTTCAAAATTTCATGTCAAAACTTATATATAGATTATTATCTAATTAACAAAAGTATAAATAAGAAATAATTTGGAAGGTTCTATTTTTCCTTGAAAATTATAAACTCTCATTCAAAATTGGTAGTTTAAAGAGCATACCTGATTTTAAGTTAATCCGAAATAACTGTGGCCCAATACTGGGAAACAATGTATAAGTGACAGTTCCATAATTCCCAGAATCTGCATCTTCAGCTGAAACCATTACTGCCATAGTACCTTGGGTGGTGTTTTCTCTCAGACTAACATTATAAATTGTAGGATAAAATATGGGATAATTGTCATTTACATCAATCACTTGGACTTTAACCATGGCAGAAGTACTTAAGCCTCCTAGAAATAACATTCAAATGTTTTTAAAATTGATATTTAACTTTTAAAATTAGAACTATATTTTTTGAAATATTTTAAAAATCATTTATTTTATACCTTGATCTGTTGCAATAACAGAGAATTCATAACTACTTCGAATTTCATGATCCAATTCTGAAGCAATACACAGTTCCCCAGAGTGAGTATCTATTTTAAACTCTTTTGGCCGATGACTACCTGGATGTTCATCAAAACTGTAGTTGACATGAGCATTCACTCCGCAATCTGGATCACTTGTGGAAGCCTAAATAAAAAATAATAATAGTAGTAGTAAATATAATGTTATTTTAAAATAAATATTAAAATATCATTGATAGTTATTAGGCTCTAACATATATATATATAAATTGGTAGTAAATCTTGTATAAAAGAATGGAATACAACATGTCCATATTGTAAAATAGTTTATAAAAATAGTTTATAAAAAATAATTATAAACTATTATTTGGAATAATTTATATATGCTTTTTTAAATCTTTATAACTCAATAAATCGTAATGGAATTTTATTTTTTTATTTTAAATCAGATATTCATTTTTGAAGACTACATTTATAATATCAATTTTCAGCAGAAGCTGATTGTAAGTTTTGTTTAAATGTAAATAATATAAATGGACATAAACTCCATAAGTATTATAACATTAATTTTTATTACCATCAAAATTATTTTTGAAATCAATTAACTTTCTAAAAATTTATAGTAGTGACTGAAGATAATTTTCTTGGATTTTTTCTTTTTTAATGTGGCTCCATAGTACAACTAAATTGATTATAAATGTTATAACAATAATAACAATATTTAGAAGATGCTTAAAAAGATTTTAGCTTATTTTTAATTCTTAAGATTATTAATTACAAATGTAAATCAACCCGAATTTTAAAATATCATCTACACAGTTTTTCTTTTCAAAAATTCTTAATTTTCCATATATATAAATGAATACACCAAACTTCTCTTTAAAACTTGTTTTTTATATGACCATTATAAAAATAAAACAACACACCAACATTTCGACTATTTTATAACATAGTCTTTTTCAAGAAACACTAAAAAATAAAAATAAAAATATTTAATAATAAATATAAAATATCACACATTCCAAACAAATCCAAAAACATTAAAAAATACTAAAAAATTCTCTTTATGTCGGTAAACATCTTTTCTATTACAAACAATCTTAAAACGTTATCAATTTTTTTACATTTATATAGCCATCCAAAAATAGCCTAAACATATTTAATTAACAAATAATAATAATAGATTTGTTAATTGAATGTTCTTAGGGTATTTTGGGGATGGGTATATAAATGTAAAAAAATTGATAAAAATTTGAGATTGTTTGTAATAGAAAAGATGTTGAGGTAAAGATAATTTTTTAGTATTTTTTAATGTTTTTAGATTTGTTTGGACTATAAATTTTATATTTATTATTATATATTTGTATTTATATTTTTTAATGTTCCTTGAAAAAGATTGTATTATAAAATAGTCGAAATGTTGGTGTGTTATTTTATTTTTATAATAGTCATATAAAAAATAGGTTTTAAAAAGAAATTTGGTGTATTCATTTATATATATATTACAAATGTAAATCATGAATATGTTCAGCACCTAAAAGAGTACATACCCTCATTAGTAATGAAAGCTGTCATCAAATTATGAATGTAATTTCTGTTTTTCAGTCATTGTACCAACATGTACTTCATCTAACCAGATGAACTTGGGTCTTTTATCCTCTATTAATAATATATTAGAATCCATTTACTGATTAAACTGAATAACAAAGATGAATGGCTAAGGCAGTTACTTGACAAAAAAAAATTGTATGAGACTAAAATTTTTTTGAAAATTCACTTTAATAGACTCAAAATCTAGGCTGTGGTATAGGGTGGGAGATATAATAACTACTATACCATGGTAAAATAGATAATTCATCAAAATCCTTTTTTCCAGATTTTGCCACTGATACATACATATATACACATATGCATTCATACAGAAGTATACATATAACAAAAGCATTTTAGTTTTATAATTATTTACAGCAAACTTATGATCCTAGATATTAAGAAAGTAATAAGATGCATTAAAGCATCACAATCAAGAATCAAGGATAGTGTTGAAATGCTTCATTGTTTTTCCAAGTACTGAATCAAAGAACATTCATGTCATTCAGGATTTGAGTTCCTTAGATAAGGGTATTAAAAGTTTGTTTGTAAAAAGTTGCTTTAATATCCCTGAGATTAAATGGAGAAGCAGTTCAAATTACTACATTAAACAAAAAATAATATAAAAAATTAATTACAACTAATTTTTAGTTGTTTTTATAAAAACAAAAGGATGACAATTAATGGTAAACTACCCCCAATATTGATCAAGCAATATAGCTTATCCATACTATTCTTTCACTTGCATATAAACACAAATATATTCAAAAATTAATAATAATTTAATTACCTGCTTAGGAAATCATGTGATATTTGAGAACAACACTAGTTTCATTCAAGTGACCAAACTCACTTTCATTTATTTATTTATTTATTTATTCATTTTATTCAACTGTGAATTAATTTAGAATTTAAAATTCTTTAACTCACCATGTTGCCACTGTTCTAGAATGTCCAGGGCAACTATATTATTTGCAAATATAAATAGAACAAAAATAATAAAGAATTATTACTACACTGAGCAAAAGCTTATAAATATTTATTATATTATTTATTCATGTGTTATGATAAAACGTAAAAAGTAATTGCGATATATGAAAAACATCATTTAGTGACAAAATACTCAGAAAGATTATAAAAAGCATGATAAAAAGATTAGTAACAAGAATAGAAGAAGAAAAAATAAACTGATTGATACTTTTAAAAAAAAGTATATCAATAAATATGAGAATAGTAAGCAGAGTGAAAACAGTGTGCTTAGGACAGGTTACCAGGTTGAATTGCAGTGTCTGTCTTTTTGACAGTTAACGAAAGACTAATTCTATTATAGTAAAATATCTGATTATAGTTCCCACACATCATTTTTCCACAACAGTTATATGATTTCTTTGGTATTAAAATTGAATATATATGTATAAGCAATAATTCTATCATTCTATTGTATCTAGAGCATTTATTTTCTCTGGTTCTTTGAAAAATAATAAATGGAGGGTTTCAATGCATATTTGATTATAATTTATTGCATAGAATGTTTTTAATAATTCTCTTACTATAATGATATATTTTTATTAGTCACTGTTTTAATTTTGCACACACACACACACACACACACCCTTTTTATGATAAATTGATAACAGATTTTATATATTTAAAATTTTTCATATTCATAATTATAAATTTTCAGGCAGTTCTATTTCCCATTAAATTTTTAATATGCTTTTTGCTTTTGTTTGGGATAATTTTAAACCTATCTCTCCTCATTCCCTATCCATCCATAACATATAAAAAGTCTGCAAAAATTTCTAAATCCTTATTTTTCAGTAATAATTTTATAAAAACAATCTAAATATTCATAGTTTCAATACTTAATTGTATTTTTGTGAAAGGTTTGTCATAAATATTTCAGTTCAGTCTTGCATTGGTGGTCGAGAGGTCAGCGCGACTGCCTTGCACTTGCAGGCAGTTGCCTGGGTTGCGGGTTCGCATCCCGGCCGATGCTATGACAGTTAAAATATATATATATTTCAGTTCAATTATAATAGATCAGAATAATGGTAATAAAGGAAGTAAAAAATCAAAATGCAGTATGTTAATTACTATGGAAGAGGGAAATTCCTTATTTTTTAAAAAAAAAATCACATGATTTTTAATTGTAAATATAGGGGATTTGAACTCAGTCTTTCAAGCATCTTCACTATCCACACTATCTCATACTACAGATATACATGACCACACACATGCAGAAAAGATAAATAATCACCAATATACATATTTTGTGCTAAACCAGCACTCATCAGTTGGTCTAGATTACCATCTTCCATACATATATATAATCAGTGCTCAGTTTATATTAAGATAGCAAATCCTTACACATTAATGAACAGGCTTCAACCTACTCCAACCTTCAACTCTTCAGCCATCCATACCATTGAAAATCTGATGATAGAATTCCCAAATTCCATACTAATACCAATATTGTTGTCATGCCCATGTTGACCTCAAATCACTCTGACCCCTCATGCATAGGACAGTATCATTTAAATACATAGAAGAGGGATCAGCATAATACAGGCTTAATATGTAAGATTTGAAACACCAGGCAATTTTATACCTGGAGCCTTAAGGTGTAAGGATTTGCTCTTTTAATATAAACTGAGCACTGATTATATATGTATATGGGAGATGGTAATCTGGACCAACTGGTGAGTGCTGATTTAGCACAAAATAAGTACATTGGTGATTATTTATCTTTTCTGCATGTGTGTGGTCATGTGTATCTGTAGTATAAGATAGTGTGGATAGTGAAGGTGCTCAAAAGTCTGAGTTCAAATCCCCTATATTTACAATTAGGCTCCATGTATAAGATTGCCTGGTATTTCAAATCTTATGATTTTTAATTATAAAACTATCTTCCAATGTTAAAAGATGGAAAGGTATATCTGTTCAATTTCATTAAATTTTTTATCTAATATCATCTTTTTATACTTGCAAGATGATATCTTTCTTAGGATCATAATTGATTTTACATTAGTTTAGAGAAATTACTTGTAGTAAGAGAATTAACTAGTCATATTTTTATTTAAAAAACTGGTAACTTGTGTTTATATCATTTAGTTCGTTTTCCAATAATATTAAAATAGAGGGTTTTGTTGTTGTTGTAAAACAGTTTCAATCATTGTTTTAATTCATTCATCCTCACATCATTCTGCAATCTCTTTACTTAAGATTTTATAAAATTACTATATATTTTATTCAACTTATTTGTTTCATTAGTTTTTATTTAACTTTTAAAAACCCCTCTTCAAACTTGGTGTATCTTTATTTTTTATCTGACTTCTATCAATTAATTTTTACAATGTTACTAAACAATTTTATACATCCCTTCTTTTTTATAATCAGTATTTATCAATAAATATATATATATATGCTTTGTGCACAGATAATGAAGTTATTAATAGTGATTGAAAACAAATAATATTATTTATATATTTCAGATAAAAACAACTTTCATAATGCATGTTTTATCCAAGCTCTCTCATCTTTCATAATCACACTTCCAACAAAACAATTTTTTCTTTCTTATATTTATATATATCACTTAAGCCACAAACAATATAGTATAGCTAATAAGATATATAAATTGATATTTTACAAGAAGCAATGACCAATTATTCTACCTGACTGATAAAAAAAAATACATAAAATATACACACACTATAATGCAAACATTTCCTTTTTAAATTTATCTTTGTCCTTACTTTGCTTAAAATATATCCCATTTATATAAAATATATTAATTTATTATGATAAAAAATACATCAATATCCATAATTACAAAACTACAAAATATAATAATAATTTATTATGTTAAAATGAGATATCAACATCCATAATTATAAAACCCAAATATTATTTTTTAAAATTTAATAGTTAATGACAATGGAGGTCATGTGACATTTGATCAACAAAAGTTACATGATGAGCTTTGATCTAGGAATTTTTAGCTTATGTATCTGTCACTCTACCACTGCACTTACTGTGTTGGTAGAATGAGCCAAAGTCTCTGGAATTATGGTCAATTACTTTTGTGCTCACACATCACACAATCTCCATAGCCATTAATCATTTAATTATTAATTTTTAAGTTAGTTTTTTTTAAACAAAAAAAAAAAAACAAACAATGCAATTCAAAAAAAATATGTTTACTTTGAAAAATTTGTAATACTATTGCTTATTTACTGCTTTCCCCCCTTTTTATTAAATCCCAATATATAGAAACATTTTCAACAAAGTAAAATAATTTAAAAAGTTTATTATATAAAAATACATATAGATATATGATTGTATTCATGTCTGAATTCTTCATTCTCTAAAATTCTCATATCTATACAAATTAAAATAGTTTTTTATGTGATTGGGGGTGACGGTTTACAGAGCTATCCAATATAAATTTTAATGGGTGGAATATATTTATCTTCACATTATTTATTTTTAATATTATTATTTTTTTAAAAAAATTACATACTGAAATGTTAGAAATGGATTAGATATTTTTAATTAATTTTAAATATTTTATATTTATACTAATAATTATACAAATAAACTACCATTAATCCAAATTGCATGAATTCAAATCCTTTTATTTTCTGAAGGCTTCTAGTTGAGCTAATATGATATCATGAATATATATACAAGAACTACAACTTTTGGAATACATATATTAATGAAAAACTTAAATTGTTAAAAATTGGATTAAAAAGTAAATGCTATATAAATATATGTAATACATATTGATTCTCAACAATCTGTAGGTTTTTTTTTTAAATATTGAAATATGATTCATGTAATTTTTAAAAAAAACAAAACAACGTATTTGCAACTTCTAATTATCAGATCATTATTATTTTAACCAAAGTTAACAAAAAAAAAGAAACATGAATAGAATTTTATATTCCTAATAGTTTTATAAATAAATTAAATTTCTATTCACAAAAAAAAATCATAAATAAATTAAATTAGTTTTAAGCTATATGAAATCCCTAAGTTTCTATGCATTAATTTACAAAAATAAAAATAAATGTGATTCTATGATAAGTTTGCTTTTAATAACAAATAATAAAATATGCTGGTCATATCTAGTATCAGATTTCTGTTACTTTTGAGATTTAAAAAAACATGTGATCAGAGTTTAAAAAAATTGAAATCCCTACTATCAGCAGCCCAAACAAAAAATTTGTGATTCTATGCTAAAAATTTATTTTCATTGGCAAATGAAACAGAAAATGTTGGCACCTTCTAATGTTAGATTGCTACATAATTACATCATTCAAGTTTTTAAAAGAAAAATGACATAACCATACCTTAAAACCCCTGATACACTTTTATAAAGAAGTTAAATGTATCATTAAGTTGTTTAAATTCTTCCAAAAGCAAAACATGCGCAATTCTACATTAAAAATTAATTTTCCAAAAAAATGGTAAAAAAAAGTTTTAATTGTTGGGTTATATTAGCCATTTCATATAACATAGAATAGTCAAATAAAAGCACATCTATAATTAGATCTTTTTACAAAGAAGTTTAATTTATCCATAAGCTGTATGAATAAGTACTTGCTCATAATTCTATATGGCAACTGAAATCAAAACACATGCAATATTTATGGTAAAAGTTTATTTTTAAAAATAGTGATAATTTTAGTATCTACACAAAGTTACATCCTTATAAGTCAATGTAAAAATGTGTCTAAAATATAGTGGTTCCTTTTTTTTTTTTTAAATGAATTAGTACAAAAATCATTTCATCTGATATATTCTTAGTTCTGTATAAAATATAAAACTAAAGACTTTGCAATACTGTAACAAACTTTTATCCTTAAAATATCATAAGATTAAAGAATATTCATGAATGGTGCTTTTTACTTGAACCCAGTTTTTGAAACAGCATATGAAGCTTTAATTTTTATAGATATAATAAACACCTCTATACTTCTCCATTCTTTTTAAATTCATATAAATAAAGATATAATAAAAGACAAATGACCCCCAAGATACATTTCGTGCAGAACCAGCACTCATCAATTGGCCCAGGTCACTATCTCTCATATATATCTCTATTATATGCAAAGTATTTATCTAGAGTAAATAGTTACATTTTCATTTACCACTGTCAAACTAGTAAAAAAAATTCAAGCAAATATAAGTAGGTAATGATTTAAATATATTTTTTATTTACTAATAAATTAAGTTTTATGTATTCCTCTTTATTACCTTTTTTAAAAATAATGTTCAAAAATGCCTCTACTTTTATTATAATACAGTATTCAAATATCTGTCACTTATCTATAAACAGTTTCTTCATACTCAAATAAATAATAAATTTAAATTTATTTTACCTTCTATTTTGTTAAATTCATTTTAAAGAAATATTCTCTAATAAATTATGTGACTTATATGATTAATTTTTAAGCATCTATTTTATCAATATAATTATAAATTTATATTTGAATGACTCTGCATTTCTGAACATTTTGTGAATCCAAATCCAATTCAAACGCAACTTTGAGCCAGGGTTTCAATACAACATTTTTTCAAACGTACATACACATAAAAATTTATTAACAAAATGTGTTGCATAGACAAAGCAAGCAGATTTTTATTTTAGATCTGTATGGAATTAAATATGTAACTACAGACTTCTGATTAGATTAGAAAGCTAGATCTTACAAATATATACAGAGAATTAATGAAAGTCTATATATTATTTCAATTAAATAACAATTAGATTAATATTACAAGTTTTTTTTTTAAACAAAAAAATAAAACCAAATGTGTTCTGGAGTTTTTCTATTTGTGTTAGATTTTTGAACTTGAAGAGTTATAAACAACACATTCTTATAACTGAGAGGCAATCTATTTTAAAATGTTAAATTACTAATACACTGGAAAAATAAATACTTCTCTTTATTGCTAAATTGTTTACATTTTTGAACAAAACTTGATCATTTATTAAACTTTTATATTTCAACAACTTTTCCCATAAGGCACAAAGATCAATGAATCTCGAACTTTTACCTAAATTATTACTTTTGCATTAGAATAATCTTATTTTAAACATTATAAATTTTATCCATAATGTCGTCACCACTTATGATTAATATAATATAAACTTTCCAAATTTCTATTCTAACAGAGTCTAATAATGTAAATTAACCTCTGTTGTTCGGCATAGTACAACAAAAGCATGTTAACTCCATAGCAAGGATCATCATCACTTTTTAATTTTTACTTGATTTTGAGACTCTCAAATGCATAATGTATATATTACAGATGGTTTCTATTTATATAAATATGTTCCGTAAATGTTTGCATAATTTGATTTTTGCATACGTTGACAAATTATAACATTTAACTACTGTTATACATTGAATCTGTCTTCTTTTAAATAATGAATATGTTTATGAATGCTTTTATATTAACAACATTTTTATAAAGCTTAATATATGTAATAGTATTTACAATAATGAAATTGGCCGTTTTGTAATTAATAAAATGTATTCTGTTGTTTAATGAATGAAAGATATTTTACATTTTATTTCCACCTTTAATTGATAGAAACTAGAAATTTATTCTTCTTCTGATGAATAAAGAAGGATACCCCCCCCCCCTTAAGAGTTTTTTTTTAGCATTATCTTGATTATTATTCAACTTTAATGGAAATGGAATATTTTGAAAATATTTTATATGCTTTATCTGTTAATTTTTGAGTAAGCATGGATTTATATATATCAGGTTTATATATAAGAATGTCATGTATAGATCTCTTTTTTTAAGCTTAAATAATTTAATAATATACATATATTTTTAGAATAATTTTTTTTTTTAAAGTAATCACAATATAATCAATATGTTTAATATGCTCCATTGTTCATGAGTGAGGCCTTCTTTTTTGCTTTACTCAATGTCTTTTTCTGGCGGCAGTTGTTCATAATTTACTTCTATGTTTTACTACAAAAGAGAACTGAAAAGAAAAAAAATGTGATCCTATTAATTGAATGAAAAAAATAATAGCAAATATAATTTAATCACTATTTTTTTTAGTACACTTTCTTCATCGCCATTTTGTGTGAATATTATTAAAAGACTGGCTTGATGTAACATGGGTATGACAATCTTTACATAGTCTCATTGTATGATAAAAGCCTCTTCTATAATCTATCAAAGCGAAACTGAGGTAGAAAGCAGTATTCCCCAACCTGACAATAACTGGGTGTTCAGAGTTTGAGTGTTTTCATATTTGTTTTGCTCTAGCTGAAAATAAATATTCATTCCCTAATCAATATTGAGTAGTTAGTCAGTTAACTGGAAAAAAAATCTCAAATTTGGTAAAAAAAATTCAAGTTTACTTGGTTCAGATTTGAATTCAAGGTCATTTATATGACTTAAATGTATGTGCAAAAAATTAAAATACAAAAAAAAAAAAACTTTAACAATTAAAATTGTAATTTTATTTTTTTGTAAAGATACTAGACATATATCTGGCCTATGTAAAAGGATTTGTTTTCGTAATATAAAAAGGTAAGTATTATGAAAACCATGGCCTTTCAAGCCACCATTTTTGTAATGATACATATGGAACTATAGCATCTATTTTTTCTCCTGACTTAAATATCATATTTCAAACATGAATTTATGTACTATAATCACACTTTCTTCATGATTTAAATACTATACCTATTCAGTTCTGTACTGTAGTTAAAAGCACATGTACTGATTTTTTTCTGAGCATTTTTTCCTTTGAAAAGTTTTATTCGATATATCTTGTAAAATACTTGTGGAATTACTTGCTTTGAATAAAATGCTCTTAATAAAATTAAGTCTCTTAAATATAAGGAAGGAATTACTCCCTTTGCATAAAAAACTTCATAATATTTAAACAGCATTAAACTGTTGCACATGCGCTTTGGATTTTAAATATAAAATGAATGAATACTAACACTTCAACCACATGATAAAGTCTTCTATCTTTTCCAAAGACTTTATCATGTGGTTGAAGTGTTAGTATTCATTCATTTTATATTTAAAATCCAAAGCGCATGTGCAACAGTTTAATGCTGTTTAAATATTATAGTTTATAAAAAACATCACGCTATATAAAATAATTGACTTATTTACATAAAATACTTCATAAAAAAGTATAATGGCAGAACAAATAATAACTTTTTTCTTGAAAAACAGGCCCTCTAGCAAGAAGTGTTTAATTTGATTATCATGTGATAACATTATAGACCTTAGAAATTTTATATGTAAGACTATACAAGTAAATATAAATATTATAATACACATCATGCATTGTAAATTTATTGTTGATAAATAATAAAATTATTGTTTGTATAAATATTTTAATTTACTATTTTGAATTTTAACTTACTATAATAAATTCTAAATGCATTTGCTGTAATTAAATTTACATAATTTAGTAAAATGTATTGCTCAATTAATTATTTATGCTGAAATTCAATTCAACCTACTTTTTTTAGTACTTAAAGCTATTTTGATGTTTAGAAAACTTTTGTTGCAAATATTTTTCTGATTGTAACTATTCTCATTTATGTAAAATAAGCTGCTGTTTTTTCTTCTTCTTCCTCTACTTCTACTCCTCCTCCTCCTCTTCTTCTTCCTCCTCCGCCTTCTTCTTAATAATAACAATTCTTAATAATAATAATAATAATAATAATAATAATAATAATAATAATGATGATGATGATGATGATAACTGTCAATGAAAATCCCCAGAATTACATAACTGGAACCATCACAATACATACTTTGGATATAACACTCAAGATTTCCAAGGTATAATGCAACAATATGGTAAAACAATCTACTTGAAAACAATATATCTAAGTGACACACCCACACCGGTTTACAGCAATAGCTTCCACTTTAAAATCAAATTGAATCACAATGAAACAATAGACAGTATACCAACACATATAATTGATCAAGACGCTATACTAAACATATATATAAAAGGAAAGAAGCTCCAATGTTTTCATATGGAAAACATGAACACCTAAAAATAAAATGTGATGGAAAAAAAAACATTGAGAACCACACAAATACAAATTACCAGGAAACAACAAAAAGCACAGAACAGACAATAAAAGCCTCTCAGCATACAGAAACTTACAATTGGAAAATGAAAAATTATCACCCACAAAAGAAGGGTATAGGCGAAGATATAAAAAATTTGAGAACAACTTCCAGACTCACACATTAAAAAAATAAAAAGTTATCTGCCAGACCAAATCATTAACAAAGTCAGTGATAAGAAAGAAGACAAAGAAACAAAAGACCCTAATAATGACAATATCAAATATAATCAAACCCAACCAGCAAAAATAATAGAAAATGAAAGCAAAATCTTAACCAACCTGACACAAACAATACAAACAAGTTTTCCCCAAACAATCCAAGAAAAGAGAGAGCCAAAAAGAAGAACAGGAAGCCCACCAAAAAAAAGATAAACATTACAAAAAAGTCAAAACCAGAAACCTTAACTCAGACAACTATAAACAAGTGTGCCAATCAAATGATGCTCCTGATGAAGAAGTGGAGCTAATTTGTGAGAATTCACAGGAACAGTTACAAACAGTCAATCAAGATGTAGATACAAACACATATACTTTGAGCAATACTGGTTAAATCATAAATCAAGATGACTGAAATAAAAGATTTAAGCCCATCATTAAAAAACCAGGAAAGGAAGCCCAGATTTATCTAAAACAATTACAAACAGTCAATCAAGATGTAGATACAAACACTATACTTTGAGCAATACTAGTAAAATCATAGATCAAGATGACTGGAATAAAAGATTTAAGTCCATCATTAAAAAACCAAGAAAGGAAACCCAGATTTATCTACATCATGAGAAAGAAAATTAAATGCATATATACATCTGCAAACTATACAAAGAAAATGCTGACATACCCTACAATATGGGCTGTTCAAACAGTAGACAAGGTTTATAGACATTAAGTGGTTCAAATAAATGAACATGCATTAAATCTATAGATAATTTTTGGATAAACATCTACAGAGCCCATACAAATTTAAATCAGGTAACAATGAATCAATTGGACAACAAGAAGATCACAAACATAGAAATAATAAAACAAAGTTCAGACTAGGATTTGAACCCACAAAGAAATGAACATACTCAAAACATGGTTCAACATATTAATTTTTGTTATTGAAAATAGTTGATCAATATATAAATGAACATGTAAACATAATGATAATCAATGTAACATCTTTTAGTATTGAAAATGATTTCATTGCCATATGTACACTCTTACATGAAACTATGTATCAAAAATTTAGACACTGCTATGTAAAAAACAAATATACAAAATGTAACTTCAGTGTAAAAAGATTTTTCTTGAGTTAATAAAATACCTTTTGAAGAAGAAGAAAGGAAGAAGGATGAAGGAAGAAGAATGAATGAATGATGATGATGATGATGATAATAATAATAATAACAACAACAGCAACAGCTGATCGTACTTTGAGTGAATTTATAAATGCATAAAGAACTAGAAGTCTCTTTCATTTTTCACTTAGAACTGCAATGTCTCAATTTTAGAAAAATATCCTATTCCCCCCCCCCCTCATACTCTCACCTATTTACGATACAAAATATATAGTAATGATCTAAAAATAGCCCGTTTTATAACATATCACTAGACTTGGCAGATTGTTCTGAAATGGTAAATATGATTGCAACATCAGTAATGACAAAAAAGATTTTAAAAATCCACTTTTTTTTTTTTAATTCTAAATAAAAATAAATTTACAGTCTGCAATAAAAATAAATTAAAATTGTGTCATTACATGAGCTAAAATATGATTTAATTATTTTTTTTAAAAAAAATTCATAATAATCGAATTGTAAAACAGTATATCTTCCATTATAAAAGACACATTTTTGTCAAAAAATTATTTTAGTTTATTGATTATGTAATTTAAAATAAACTTTGGTCATGTACAATAATAAACACTACCAAAAAAAAAAATTAAAAAGTATTTACATTACATTGGCTAAAATGTGAATTATTTAATTACCTTTGAATAATATAATTGCAAATTATTGTGACTTCTCATAGTAAATTTAAATATGCTTATCAAAATAATAATAATATTTTAATCATTATATTTTTTTTTTTAAAAAAATTTCGTTGCAAAATAAAATGCACCATAATTAAACTTAAAAATGTACAATTAATTAGTTAATTTTTTTTTTTTTGTACATTATTGTAATTTAAATCTGTTTTGTTGTAACAAAAAGGAGGTAAATGTTTATGAATTTTGATGAAATTTCAATTTGCAGCAAAAAAAATAACAGGTTTAATGTATGATCATAATACTTATTGCTTACATACTTTCTACCATCTTCAGACATAAAATTTAACATACAAATAAGAATCAGCCTAAATAGAAAATACGTCTAACATGAAATCTGTATTTGATATCATGAAGTATTATAATCAAAATGTGCATTCATTTTTTTTTATAAATACACACTTGAAGGTCCCTGTGATGTAATAGTTAATGCCCTCAATTTTTATTCAAATCTGTGTCAGGTGAAACAAAAAAATCTTTTCAGAATAAAAGCAAGTTTGAGATTTATTGTTTAACAATCTAGCTATCCATTTTATTAGAGTATCTGGATATATACCTATTTTTTAGTAGACAGTAAAACAAAAATGTAAAACAACAAATCACTAAACAATTTAATCTTGATAAATAATACCCTCTCTATCATTTTTTTATTTTTTATGAGCAGTTGAAAAAAGACTTTGCTGCAAAAAGATATTTAAATGTAATTTTATCTGCAAGTGTATGTATTAAATCTAATCACTATCTATAAATCAAAGAATTAAATCTTCACCTATATCCAAAAAGTTATTGCAATAGATTTATAATTATAAAATATGTTATCAGTCAGTTTATTTTATGATCATTTTCTAAATATCAGAGCAATTCAAATTTGTGGCGTGATTCTAGAAAAAAATTGTGTTCAAGTGGTAGAAAGCATTGGTGGAAGGATACTAATAATGTTTAAAAGTTATTTACTCCTCACTATAATCTTGCTTATTTATCTCAATTTGCCTTGCAAACAGCTAATAGTTACTTCCTGATTGATTTCTACTCTCTTTTCCTTTTATCTCCACAGTTCCTTCCAACATAGTTTTCTTAATTTCTTTATTCTAAATATTTGATCATGAAAATCACTATTAATCTTAGCAGAATAAAGATATATTTATTTTTTCTGATTTATAACTTTGTTTTTCCATATCATTCCAAGAAACTTTTATTTTCAATTTCACATATGATCTTGTGTAATAAACTTTTCTTGGAATCCAGTTTATGAATTTGATTGTCTGTCTCATTATCAACATTTCCAGACATCTGTTTAATTTGTTCATTTAATATCAGAATATCTATTTGTTTTCTTATCATATAATTTAATTCTAATTGCTTCTTTTTAATTCAAAAATATAACTTTCCATGTTTTGCTGAATTTGTCTGAAGTGTTCTCCTATAAATAAACTCTTATAAAATATTTATAAAAAAAATCTTCATTTTCAGGACACAGATATATCTTTCAATATAAATTGCTGCTATCAAAAGCATTCCATCAAAATTTAATTCTATGATTAATTTCAACTTTCAGTATTTCCAAATATTAACAGGGTATTTGTAATTATTTCCTTTTAATTCAATGATATCAATCTTTTTTGTCTTTAAGTTATTGGACTTTACAGTATTTATCATTAGTTATAATTTTTATTTCCCTCTGATAGATCTTGCAACATTTCTTGCATCCATAAAACATTATTTACAAAATTAACTTTATGATCTACAAATTTCAGATAATTTAAATAATTGACAAAATTTGGTTTCTCTTTACATATATAAACTATTTCACCATAAAACTTCTGTAAAAAGATTTTAGAGCAATGAAATTTCCTTTATTAATATGTGAAACACTGCAATTGAATTTGGATAAATATTCTTCAGAATCCGATATATATGAAAATTTACTCATGGCAAAAATCCACGGGAGTTATGACTTCTATTTAATGTGGTCTTTTTTTTGCTATAATTAATTTTAAATCTAATGAATCCATTTAATTAGTTTAACTTCAAACTTTTCAGTAAACTATAATGTTTTGTAAGGATTATACATTATGATAGGTAAATAGATATAGTCTTTAAATAGCACACTTTAATTAAAAGTGTTTCCAACAAAATCTTACAAAACAGTGGTGAAGGAGAAGGCAGTATTTGCCAAAGTTGGGCATTTTTCTTCTAATCAAAAATGATTCACTGGCCAATCGGTTGTTTATGAATCAACAATCTAGAAAAAATTCTAAGTCTGTTGAAAAAAATTGAATCCAGTTCATAGACATTGAAGGCGGATGTGACATCTTGTACCATAAGGCCCTTACATATATGTACCTTGTATGTATATACATAAATTTTAAAACTATTTATGAAAGAAAAAAAAGTAACAAACGTTTTAAAATAAAATCTTGTTTTCAATGTGTAATTATTTCAGAAGAAAATTAGTCAATTAGGAATTTAAGATTAAATTACAAAAGTTATTACTGACATTTTTTTTTTTCACATATACTTCACAGCGATCTAAATTAATTTTTCTTTAATAGAAAATAAAAAGCAAATATATTTTGATGATAATATATTACATACAAGAAAAATCAATGTAATTAAAAGCAGGATAAGCGATCTGTTAAGGTGATGTGGATGTTAATTAGTGGCTACAGTTCAAGCTGAGGACTTGCATTAATTAAAGATTAATGGAAAAGTACAAAATGGGGGCTGGGAGCTTGGCTTGCTGCCAGAAAAAAAGTGGGAGAGAAAAATTCTTGGGAATAAATGGAGCAATGAAAAGCTTATGTTAATATAGAAAGAAAGGATGGAGAACTATGATAAAGAATTTAGTCTGGTTATTTAAAAAAAAAAAATACGAATTTGTTTAGGTATAAACTTTTATTTTAGATTTTATTTACAGATAATTTCCTGATATAACAAGTATTTTCTAGGAACTGCTGTAATTTAATATTAAAATTATTATGAATCTGACATAAAAAATAATAAACTATTTGTTATGATGTTCCTATTAACCGCTTTGTCCTCATTAATTAAATAGGTAAGAAATGGATATTCGTGCAAATCTTAAAATGTGGATAAGTATTTCAAAAATGCATGAATATAAAATAATATACGTTTACACACACTCATATACTGATATGTATATGCACAAAGTCTGACTGATTTTTCTATCAAACAATTGATCTGTAGACAATTTAGCTATCCATCAATCACTCACTCACTGATCAGGAAATTGAGATTTAGTACTTCTTAATTAAAGATTAAAATAAGAAGGACCCTCCCTCCAGGTGCACCAAATGATTAGTTTGCGAAGTATTGTTTTCTTTTTCACAGCTTCTCTGTATAGAAATGCTTCTGTTTTGCAGCAGCTATTTAAAAACTGATTTAAAAGTAGTGGTAAACAATAGGCTCAGTTGTCTTAACTGGCACCTCCCATTAGTGATAAAGACAGTACCATATTACAGAACATACCTTTTAACATCTATTTGTCTTGCGTTGTTAGCCGAGAGGTATCGCAGCCGCCATGCAAGCAAGTAGTTGGTTGCAGACGGTTGTGGGTTCGCGTCCCGGCCGATGCTATGACATATGGAAAAAAACATCTATTTCACATTTAATAACTCTGACTACTTGAGTTGGCTAAAACAAATTGCCTGAAAGGAAATCCTACGCCTGATTGTGAATTTAAAAAAACATATTTCTAAGATTAATCCAATCTCAGTTTGAATTCAAAGATATGGAGATAAATAATTTAATCACTATTCTATGAAAACTGAAATACTCTTGTGATCAAGGCTACCATTGCTGAGGCTGTAAGACTATGATTTTACTGGACAGATTTTAAAAAAATATTTTTTTTATTAAATTAACAGCAAAAAATTTATCTATATAAATTTTTAAAAAAATCTTGAATTATTATTCTATAAGGCATATAAGAAGTTTGCATGTGGTTTGCTTTGTGTACATATATCCAAAAATCTAAAGGTGAAGTTTGACTCCTATGCAAATATTGTCAGAGATCAGCCCAGTGACACCCGAAGAGCTGAGAATAATGCCATTCGAAACACTATGTAATTTACTAATCTGCGTTGTCTATTTGGGTCTTATTACTAACAATTGTTTGTATTTGAAAAGTTTAAATAAAGCTTAAAATTTTCTAGCCATTCTGAAATTAAAAATAGATGATAGAAATAGTCCAATGTATTATCACAATTAACTCCATCTTTTTTGTCATATTTCTATGTGCTAACAGAAATGTTTAAAAAAAAGCGTTTAGAAAATCTATTTTTAATAGATCTATAGCAGGGGATCGATCGTGATCTACCGATCGATCGCAAAGCCATTTTTGGTCGATCGCGAGACCAATCTTGCAAGAGCTGTCGGATAACGAGTGAAACAAATTAAGTCAAGATTTTCAAGTTTTTTTGTTATTTTTGTTCTTATTCTAAATTTTTTTCCAATTCTAGATGGGTGAAGTCCACTTAACCGTTTCATTATTGAAAATAATATTTTTAATCTTGATTTAATGTAGCTAATTTGAATTAATAAATATTGGTAATAATTACTCATGTTGCTTTAATCCCCCCCCCTCCCCAGGCATGAGTTTTTTTAGCCCGTAAAATAATTATTTTTTACTAGGTAGATATATAAAAATAGTATGTATTTCATTCTTCCCTCCACTTAGACTATGCCTATGACAACAAGTCGATCGCAACACATTTTTAAAATAAAAAGTAGATCTTATGAACACAAAAGTTGGCCACCCCTGATCTATAGAACAAAATTCAGAAATGATAAAATGAATTGATGTTTCCAAAACATTATTAAATATAAAGTTATAAAATTTTATTATTGATGCATCACTTTATAGTTCTAGATATTTCTTTACAAAAGTTTGTAAACTAGAGACTGGAATCTTTGCATTCAGAAAGTCGTTACGTATTCTATTGCAAATACAAGTAAGTAAGTAATTCTTCTAGATAAATGACATTAAACATAGAAAGTAAATCCTGCCTGATCAATTCCGTTATTTTGTTTTTGTTATTAATAAATGCAATGCCGAAAATGATGAATTTTAAAACCAAGATCAGGCTATTTGTTACAAGACAAATTTAATGTTTAATTTTTTTCATTATTTTGTGAGTTTTTAATTACTAATTATATTTTAATTTGTTTCATTTTCTGCATTTTTTAACTTTTATAATTTTTCATTTTTTATGTTTTTTTTTTTTTTAATGAATGCATATCTTTTTATTTAAAACAATCCACTGCTTTTTTCAGTAGACCATTTGTCGTAAGTACTAATGATCATTTCAATAATTTTAAAAAGCATGTTTTTAAATCTTATTTTGAGCTCCAAAATTGATCTATCATGTTCTATCTGGGACAAACTAAGAAAACATAGTTATATATATATAAATTCAATTTTTATGAACTACAAAGATACTTAATAAGAAGATATGTATATTATAATAAGCCTCTTATCTTTGCACTTTGATATTTTATTTTAATATTAGTGGTTATATATTTAACAATGTAAAAGACTTTAGCTAGGAGTATTTTTTGAATCATTATAATCTTTACTTTTATACCAAAAAGATTCCAATCAACCAACTTTCTAACACCTTTCTTCTCATTCTACTCCTTAAATATTTGCCTTTTCAAAATAACCAATTCCTTTTCTACTCACTCATTTCTCTTTCTATAATTCCTTTCAAGATAATTTAAATAATTCTTAAGTATATTTCCTATCCATTTCTTTTCCTCTTCATAATTTCTTCAATGAAGAATCTTTTGTCATTTATTCTTTTCAATATTACTAATCTAATTTTTCCAACTTAACTTTTTTAATCTTTTCCAAATCTCCATTTCTAAAACTCTTTTACCTCTCTGGTGACATGTAAAAATAAGTTGGAAAACCTAAGTTTAAAACTATATAGAGATATTGAAAAGAGTAACTGAAAAGAGTTATTTATTGGAAGACTTTAAAATGAGAGAGGAAATAGATTGGATATATATTCGGATGTAAAAAAATTAGGAAAGATAATTTTAAAAAGATAATGGAAAGTGAGAGATAAAGAAATAGAAAAGGAAATGTGTTTACACTTTAAGAAAGAATGATGTTGTATATTTTTAAAGAGCAAAACAAAACTGCCATTTGTAGATTACTATTGGTGATTACAATTTACATAAACATCAAACTTTACAGATTGTTTTCATCCATTCTTTTCCAGGTCTTCCCTTTTTTTTTTTCATTTATCAATCACCATCTACTAATTTTATCTTTTGTAATCATCTATATATGAATACATGGTAGATCTGAACTTAGTTCAGTCCCATGTGGAGTAAAAAACATTTTCATGTCCAAAAACTTCAGAGTTTCTACTTAAATATTACATATAAAATAAGTACTGGGTTTTGAGTTGATATTTTGGATCTAGTGTCTGAATATTCTAGCTCCTCACTGAGGTGAGCCATAAGCTCGAAAACAATTGGTCTGGGGATAAGAGTATTTCAGATAAAGATTTTAAATATTTTATCTTACTGCACTTATCAATTAAGAGCTTGTTTGAACTATTGATACACTCTTTGTATTTCATTAATGTCTATTATTTATGTCTTCATTTCTAATTTTTCTCCCTATAATCTTCTCGTACAACTTTCTAATACCATCATCCTCATAGACATAAATTTTATTTTATTCATTACAATTAAGTCATTCTCTAGATTTCAAATTCATATACCAAAACACTTTTAATCAATCCTAAATAATATATGATGTATTTTTCATACTCACCATTATCCTTCTTATTACTTCTCTACTCCAATTTATTTCATTTATACAATACAATTTATCATTTTCCTGTATCATGTTAATCTCTTAATCAACAAGATTAACTAGATTAAATATTAATATATAGTTATTTTAAGTTAATCTTTTTTTTTTATGCTGATAAAAATATTGTCAAATTTATCTTCACACAAATATTTGGATTTTATTTTTCATTAATGTTAAGATCCAATTCATATAATCTATTAATTTCTGCATATATATATATTCCACATCTTCTTCAACATTAGCTGCTCCTATTTAATCATTTATAAATAAGATTCTATTTGCAGATTATCAATACTGACTTTTTCCCACATATCTTTAAATGTAAATTGCCTTGACTATGGCCTATGGTTATAATAAATGCTTCTGACAAAAATATCCATATTAATTAAAAAGAGTAAACTGTTCAAGTTGTTTTTAAATCCATTACTCTACAAAATCAAAATTAACTTTCTCCTATTAAAAATTCATTAATAAGATTAAAATCTAGATGGAATTTATTTTTTATTTTATTAATATTAGCATAATTTTTTTTCCCAAGTAGCCAGTCTAGTTAGTAGCCTAATATTCATGGCAAATGGGTGCCCAACTATTTTAAACTAGAATGTAAAGTATTTAAAATAATTTGAGTTTGTTGAATGAATATTAAGGTACTATTTATGGAGAAAAATATTTTTTTAAAATAATGCAGCCTTCATTATTGGGGGGGGGGTGAATTGGTGAATAGCCCATAGTATATCATTTAATGCTTTAGATATAAACATCAAATTAGACATTAAACATGTGTTTTATTTTTGTATTTTATAATTTATAACATTAATTTATTTAACAGTTTACTGTTGTAGCAGAATATTGTTATTTCTTTAAACTCATTAATAAAGGAGAAAATACCTCAGACTGCAGGATTCCAACAGCTGTAGAGTTTAATTCATGGTTGCTCCTAATGAATGCTCATTATCAATTCTTATCATATGATGGGTTGAAAACTTGTTGAAAAATTAAAAAAATATTTTATCAATTTCTATCTTCTGAAATTGTACCTAAAATAGTTTAAATCAGCAGCTGTTAGTGGATTTTAACATTTTTTCTAATCTTTTAATGATAACTGATAATCTTGTATTTAAATGTTGCTCTCATAGTTTGACTACTACTAAGATAATTAACTCTCTAGCATCTAATCACTTAAATAATTTTGACAGTCGCATCTAACATATAATGTCTATATATATATAATGTAGGTGCAATACTATTCTTATGATAAAGCTTATTAAAAAGTTTTAAAGTAACCAAGGAAAAAAATATTCGTATATCAGTCATTAAAAATTTATCTATTTAGTTACATTTTTGATGCATTTTCTAATTTCAATTACAATATTCTAATTGGAAAATAAATAAAAGTCCATACATCTTAATTTGGCTGCAGAAAGGAATTTTCTATTAACTGAAAGGAGACCATTTGATTCCTCTTGGAGGCCTTAAAAGAACCGAGCAGGGCAAATTCCTAATGTCCACTCCATACGTTCTTGTCGTTGCAGCTGTTATTACTATGTGATTATTCATATAGTATACAAACATGGATGGGCTGCTCACCAACACGCATTAGCCAGCGTGGTGAGTTTATTGGCTTTTTACCTCTGAGTTTAAGATCAAGAAACACCATGGTCTTTCTTCTCAGTGCCTGATAAGGCAGAATGAATGTTTGTGTAAATGATAAATATTTTTCCAATACATATATACAATTATGACAGACAAAAATAAAGCATGGCCCTTATTCCCAGGAGGCTGTAAAGTCACCAACCAAGGCAGCGGTTGGTGGCCGAAGGCGGAGGGTGCTAAGAATCCCCTGATTGCGGACCCAGGCTGCCATTTGATGACGACTTTTTATTTAAGTACTTACAACTGCAGATCACTTTCAAGTGAAGGAAGATTGCAAGAATTAGAAGAAGAACTGTCTTATATTAAATAGGACATTATTGGACTTTGTGAAGTTAGAAGAAAAGGAGAAGAAACAATTGATTTAAAAAGTGGACATATACTCTATTATAAAGGCACACATATTGGAAATACAAGTGGAGTAGGATTCATTATAAATAAAAAGTGGAAGAACAATATTGTGGAGATTGATGGTGTATCGGACAGAGTGGCAAGATTAGTTATACAACTTAATAGCAGATACCAAATGCAGATAATTCAGGTTTATGCCCCAACAAGTTCTTATAGTGATGAAGTAGTAGAAGATTTTTATATGGATGTACAAAAGACTTTTGATCAGAGTAAACAACATTTTAAAATTGTTATGGGAGACTTTAATGCTAGAATTGGTAGACAAATGAAAGATGAAATTGCTGTAGGTAATTTTGGTTATGGTAATAGAAATGAGAGAGGACATAGACTTGTGGAGTTTGCAGAAAAAGAAAAACTTTATATTATGAATTCATTTTTTGAGAAAAATGTTAAAAGGAAATGGACATGGAAGCATCCAAATGAAGGTACAGCAGAATTGGATTATATTTTGACTAACAGAAAATACATATTTCAAGATTGTAATGTTCTTAATAAATTTAACACAGGAAGTGATCATCGATTAGTAAGGTGTAAGATACGTGTTAATGTAAAACTAGAGAGACAAAAATTATTAAGAAAAACAATATTTACAGTTGATATTCCTAATCTTCAGAAACATTCTAATGAATTTAAATTAGAACTTACAAATAGGTTTCAAGTGTTAGGAGATTTTGAACATGATTCAGATTTGAATGAAATTAATAGGAAAATAACTGATACAATTTTAAAAACTGCAACAAACATAGATGGTAGAAAAAAGCAGCAATTGGCTAATAAAATTTCTACTGAGACTAGAGAATTTATGAAGAAAAGAAGGAATATGAAGATATACAAAAATGATGTATTAAAAAGAATTGAATATCTCGAATTTTGTAAAATGGTACGGAAAGAGTTGAAAATGATATAAGAAAGTATAACTGTGAAATAGCAAGGAAAGCTGTAGAAGAAAATAAAAGTCTCAAAAATGTTAAACAACATTTTGGTATTGGTAGGAAATTTATATCTGCAATAAGAAAAAAAGATGGAATTCTTACTAAAAAGAGAGATGACATCATGAAATTGGTAGAAGATTTTTATCAAGAATTATATAGTAATAAAAAACAAGTACCTCCTATATCTATTATATCTTCCGAATTGCCCAGAATTTTAAATGAAGAAGTGAGACATGCAATTAAGTGTATGAAGAAAGGAAAGGCTCCAGGAAATGATGGAATTATAATTGATATATTAAAAGAAGCAGGTGAAGAAATAGAAACAATTTTAGCAAAGTTATATACCAAATGTCTAAATGAGAAAGATGTACCGGAAAATTGGAAGAATGCAGTAATAATATTAATATTTAAAAAAGGTGATAAAAAAGATATTAGAAATTACAGATCTATCAGCCTTTTATCAATTTTATATAAAAATTTTACCAAGATAATTACAACTCGTCTACAGAGAACTTTGGATTTCCACCAACCAAGAGAACAAGCTGGATTTAAAAGTGGTTTTAGTACAATAGATCATATCCAAGTATTGAGAGAAGTCATAGAAAGGACAAACGAATATGAGTTGTCATTATGTTTTGGATTTGTAGATTATGAAAAGGCATTCGATTCTATACACATTTCTTCAGTGATTAAAGCATTGGATTATCAAGGTATAGATCCAGGATATTGTCATATTTTAAAGAATATTTATAAAAATGCAACAGCAACAATTAGATTACATAATGATACTGGAAAAATCAACATTGAGAAAGGTGTAAGACAAGATGACTCCATATCTCCAAAACTCTTTACAGCAGTGCTGCAAGAAGTATTTTGTGGATTAAAATGGGAAACTAAAGGAGTGGAAGTAAATGGAGAGTATTTAAGTCATTTAGATTTCACAGATGATGTAGTTGTTTTTGCAAATAATGCTTCAGAGCTGCAGGAAATGTTGCAGGAGTTAGCAGATGAAAGTAGAAAAGTAGGACTAAAGATAAATGTTAAAAAGACTAAAGTAATGTTTAATCGATTTGCTCAAAATATGAAAATAAAGATTGATTATGAAGAATTAAAAGAAGTTAACAGTTACAAATACCTTGGTCATATTATTTATACAGATGGAAACATAATGGAGGAAATTAATCATAGAATTAAACTTGGTTGGAGTGCTTTTGGTTGAAATAACTTGATACTAAAAGGAAATATGCCTATGTGTTTGAAAAGGATGGTTTTTAACAAATGTGTTTTACCAGTTCTTACTTATGGATCTGAGACTTGGAAACTTAATAGAAGAGCAATACAGAGACTTCAAACCACTCAAAGGAGTATGGAGAGATGTATGTTGGGAGTAACAAGAAGAGATCGAAAACGCAATGTATGGTTAAGACAACAAACAGGTGTTACTGACCTTATTGAAAAAATTAAAAGATTGAAATGGAGTTGGGCTGGACATATTTCTAGAAGAGATGATAATAGATGGACAATTGAAATTTTAAACTGGATTCCAAGAGATTGTAAAAGACCCAGAAAGAGACCACATGTGAGATGGATGGACGAAATAAGAAAATGTGCAGGGGTGTTGTGGAGAAGAGAAGCTAAAGATCAGAGAAGATGGATTAAACTTGGAGAGACCTTCATCCTGCAGTGGATTGATAATGGTTGATGATGATGATGATGATGACATCTTAATTTATAATACAGTTATACATTTATTATGGTTTATATAGAAATGCAAATATTTAAAAGTAACCTTTTCCAGAAGCGTAATCACTTAAACAAAAAATGTTGTACACACTGTACAGTTTGATTTAGTGAAAACTAAAATCATATTTTTAAATGCATAAAATAATAGCAAGCTTACCCTAATAAAAATTCACAGATTGTTGATTTAGCTATACAATATTCAGACCTTCTTTGCCATTTTAAAGTTGTTGTTTTGGTTTTTTTGTTGTTGATGGGTATTTAATAGTTTAACTATTTTATCATAAAAACTAAAGTTAAATATAAAATAATAACTAAATGTCTGTTGATAAAAAAAAAATCACTTCTGCTTTCTTGTTGGCTCATTGAAAAATAAAATAGAACTTTCCAAAACATAAACAAACTTATGCTAATAAAATCACTTTACTTTCACATTTTCATGTGGAAATTACTGTTTTGATGTTGATAAGTTATATTATAAATGCTCACATTGATTTTCAGAATGTAGGTCTAGCAATGACTATGTAGACTCCACAATGTATTTTGGGGTGATTAAACGATCTCTTTTCTTGATTTTGTTTATTGTTTTCATGAATATGTAACCTTTAAGGTCTTCTGCCTGCTCCACTACTATCTTGCACCTGAGACACTAAAGCGCGTAATTGAAGAAAATGGAAAGTCTAATTTGTGCTTAAACACCATGTTCCATACAACTTCTTATGGATAAGACATTTGCATTTAGGTTCTTTGTCCAATTTGTAATTAATAGTCTGCAAATATTTAATCTGGTACATCTCATAATGATATGGTTAATTAATTCTTCATCCTTCCTACACATTTGACAAAATGGTTCAATTTTTTTGTGGTTTTTTTTCATTGGGTAGGAAGGATTTTGTGGGGAGGGAATCTAAATTGAATTTAATCATGAAATCCAGGAATTTTGTTTCTAGGTACCAAAGTCTGGAGTCCGACATGATTTTTTGATTGTTTACCCCTAACAGGGTATTGCCGATTTGATCTTCCCCATGGATAAGTTTGTATGTTTCCCAATATTTCAGTTTTGTAGTAATAGTATGATTTTCAATGTTAATAAATTTCCCCACATTATCCCATAGAGTCTTTGTCCAGTTCTGTTGTATTGGTGGAGGCCTATCAGTTGGTGTTAGTCTGCACAACTTGTTATAATTTCTTTGAAAGGTGAGGTAAGAATAGAGTGGAATGCAAGACCATTAAATTTTCTGGGCTTTTGTAGCTTCCATAAAGTTATAGCTACAGTTTTACCACCCCAGAATAGTCTTGCACATTCTGAATTCATTTTCTTAATGAATTTTTTTTTGGGGGGGAGGGGGGGCATTCATGAAATAGCTGATTTTCAGAAATAGTAATGTGTTAAGCAGTCTGTCTTTATCCTTCAATGATAGATAAACTTTTGAAAGAGAGGATGTGGTCTGTTTGATTGATGTCAACAATGATTCTTTAATTTCTCTCCGCATTACTGATGGTGGTTTGTGGAAATTGATACCTAAAAATTTTTGTGAATTGTCTGTGAAGTTTGATTTCATTTTTCCTCCTGATGATATTTTCCATGTTGCAGATTTTTGTCTATTAATTTCCAACTTGTGTTTCACTGAGTATTGGTCTAAGATTAGTTCTAGTTTCTTCATAAATTTCTGGGATGGCAGGCAAATCAGAATATCATCCATGAAGCTAATATGCTTCACCTCCCTTCCGATAGCAGGTATATATACTCATGGTAAATCCCTTTTGATCTCCAAACAGTAGTGGGTTTATGTATACCATAAAAAATAATGCACTAAGTATGTTTTGTCAAATGTTCAAATAAATTAATTAGATGCAATTATTTTTAAACTCTACTTACAATTCGTATCAAAGATTTAATTAAAATTTTAATATAGTAGCCATATCATTCTTATATATTATTTTACTAAATCTTTAATTTAGAGTAAGAGCTGAAAATCTGTATAAGTAAATAAAGAATGACAGAAAAGACCTGTATATGAAATATTAGGTAATTTGTGTTTTATTTTGGAATACATATAATTTTTTTTTTTAAATTTATCTGTATTTCCAACAATTATGATATATAATCTTGCTAAATTTAAAAGATTTATCTAAAAAATATAGGAAAGTTATTATACATTTACTGTGTGATTTATTGTAGTAATAAGGCGATAGGCACAAAAGCTAAAAGGTTTCTGGTGCAAAGTTCAACCTATCCACTTCTGATGTTTGGACATCATGTGACATCTTGGGTGACCCACGACGTGAATAAATTTTGTAGTGCTATATCAAATGTTTATATTTAAAATTTTTCCATAAAAAGGTCATGAATAAAAATTATATGAATAGATGAGAATGTAGCATTTTGGTTCAGCGATTTGAATATTTTAAGTATATAACTACATTTATGATCTTTTGGTTAATATGTTATACCATGTCTGTATTATTCACTTCTGTACAAATTACTGAAAAGATTGTTCAATTATGTGCTTTTACAAAACTATTGTCCAATCTGCAGTTTTGCATGATGATATATACTGTTATTAAAATAGCCAGGATTTTAAATTTCTTTTTTAAAAGAGCTTGATCTATTAGTAAATGAGTAGGAATTCTCAATAGAAGCAAAATGTCATTTTTTAAGTCAGGTTTTGAAATAAAAAAGATATAACCTGTTGTGTAGATTTTCAGAAAATAAGATACAAGAATCATTACAAGACTGAATTAGAAAAAAATTTCTATTGAAATATTTCTTAAATGTAATAAAATTTTATTAAAATATATTATTCCAATATGTTTTTATGTAGAAAGTAGTAATTCTATTTTACTATTTCTTTGAGAAGGTATCTGGAAAACACTGCAATGATTTACCTTTTATCTTAAAAAAATAATAGGGGGGGGGGGGTATATTGTATCAAGAATTAAAAATTATTAAGACAATATGCAGTCAAAAAATTCTAATTCATATTAACTTAATATTTATAACTAAAGTATAAATTATTTTTTCTCTTACTTTCTCCATTTCTTTTATTTTACTCTCTTCAGTTATTTAGGTTTATAATGAGTCTCTTATATCATCAGATAACCATATTTCCACCCTTTAATTACACAGAAACCAATTTGATTTCAAACCTGTTTTTTTTTTCTTTCATTGCTTCCTAACTTTCTATTTTTGTCCTTTTTCTTCTGAAATTACAATAGTCATAGCCATTTGTGAGTGAATGCTAATGATGATGATCATCATGCCAGTGCCAACATATATTCCACAAGGAAATTGATTAGTCTGTGTTTCAGATATACTATGTCTGAACTGTTGTTTTTTACTGTCTTACAACTTATTTTGGTTATTCAGAAAATAATTCTGTCAAAATTTACAAAAGCAGACTTTGAATGAAGTGTTTAAAGAACATTTTGCACTAAAGTCTTTCAACTTAGTTTATTCAAAGCAAATCAATACATCAAACTATTGGATAAAAGATCTAGCAATTTTGAAATATAACTTTCTTTTGTGTCTGGTCACAAAGACAATAAATAATGAATACTAGTTTGGAATTTAAATTTTCAGCAGTGAAAGCTTTCATTAGCAATTAACAAAAATGATATTGCTTGGGATTCAACATTAAATATAAACTTCTTAACAAATATTCACTTTACTTTTAATTAATGAAATGAGATTATTATAATTAATGAGGAAAGTTTATTTATTGCTTTGAACATTGCCACTCATTACCATAACATAAAACAGTCCAAAATCTCATATTACATGTTTCAACTAAAATCATATTCTTCAAGTATGTTAAGAGTTCTTAATACCTGTTCTCTCTATTAATAAAAAAAAAAGTTTAATACAATATTTATTTGAATATATTATAAAATTGTAATTGTATGTCAGAAATCCATTTTTACACTTGATAAATAATGTACACCATAAAAGGCTAGGTATGCACACTTTTAACCATGACATTAATATAGGTGTCATAAAGAAACAACTATGAGAGTTTGAACTGTATATTATCAGTCAGCATTATTTAAAATATATTAAATATGTATTAATATCTTTTTTAACCTTTAAAATGAATGAACACATGAAAAAATCAGATATGGCTAACAGAACTTTTGACACCATAAAAAATAGAGAAACATTTTTGATTTAAAGTGAGAATTATTTATACATTAAAATTTTCATTAGTTCTCTCTTTACATCATCAAGTGAGAACAGTGGACAATTCCAATTTTAATAATAATAAAAAATTGTTAATTTTAATTGTTTTATATGTCTGACTTATAACAAAAATATAAGAACTCAGTCAGGTTTATTAAACTTAATTAATGAATTATTCAGAAGAAATAATAACAGTTTAGCAAATAAAGAAAAGACTGAATTTTTCAATATACTCTAATTCCTCTTTCTATTAATTGGAAAATTGATGTGTATATAATTTTATAATATTTTTTAAAACTGGAAGTAAATTTTCTAACTTATTTAATAATAAAAAAATGAAATGTCAAATATTGAAGATATTTATAAGAATCTTAAAGAATGGAAAGCAATTGCCAGTTTCTATTCTGCCAATGCAAAAAACATCAGAATTAAGACCTGATAAGTACTTACCAAATATATTTTTAAATATAGATAATTTGAATGAATTGCAAATGAAAAAAAGCTGTTAAAAATAAATTAATTTGGAATGCTTAACAGGAACTAGATTGTAAATCCAAGAGGCTTTTTCTCCTCATCAATATTCTTTACAGGTGAACAAATAGAAATAACTAAAACAAGAGTAAATAATACCAATAACATTAATGGATTCACATTTTAGAAATAAGAAAAAATATATAGATCAAAATCACTTTTGAATTTATATACTAAGGTTATGTCAAATGTTTCTAATTTCATCATGTACCACAAATAAAAATAAAACAAATGAATAAAACAGTAAAACCAAATAGCAAAAATAATAATAAAATTAAAGATATTGAAATAAGTATTAAGAAACAAAATGATCAATGTCATCTGATAAACTTAATGATTATTGGTACAAAATGTTCATAAATATCTTATTTCCCACAGTAGCAATACTTAGCATAATAATAATAAAAATCTGATTAATTTGTTGAGCAACTAGGACACATCTCTTTCTATTTTGTGTGAATTATAATGTTATAATCTATTAAAAACATTCAAGTCAATCAAGATTAGTTATTGGTTCAGGACATTTCATAAATTAACATCAAAAGATAACTAAGAACATACAAAAAATATTATGACTTCAAATATATAACTGATCTAGACAAAACTTCATAAGTAAAAACATGAAGTTTTACAGAAAAAAATTGATAATATTGTTCAATTATTAACATTTCAAAAGAAATTCTTCAGAAATACTCTTAAAAATTCTAACAGATATATGAATGATCACTCTTATGATAAAACTAGGATGCCAAACCATGAACTTACCTTATGAATATTTTTAACATCAACTCCAATAATGAGTATTCAAGGTCATCAATTTTACTTCTTTAAATGTGCAAAACTGAATCCTATTGCATCTAATTACCTTATTGATGAGTTCAATAAATGTGGCAAAATAGATAAATTAAACATGTTTGTGACAATATTTAAAAGCCTAAATCATAATCAAATGTTTTTCATTAAACAATGTTTAATACCCAATGCCTGAACATTATAATGCTATATCTCCATCAAATAAAGTATCTATTAACAAACAACACTCAGAATTAAATGAATATGCATCTGATCAGCCTGATATATCTCTCATTTAGATAAATTAAACCCATGAAACACATGGAATGTCTAAATTCAATATACAAATACAAGCCAGATTACCTATGATGATACACACATAAGGGATCTCTATAGACTAAAAAGAATGATCTTAGAACAACATACAAGGTGATGCATCTACTTTAAGCTTAAATAACAAATTTCAGATACGCATCATCTTTCTCAAGTATTCCTATTAACTTTTCCAAGACTGATTGAATCAATTAATATTGACAATTTTTAGGACCAAAATATAGATATTCTGTCCTAAACTACTTTGCTCTATTGTGGATATTTGTATAGTGAATGCTCTATTTGATGACCTATTGCCATACATTCATGCTTAATCCTCATACTTAATCTCAGTTATCTTGACTTGTTATCCTATTCATAAAAAAAGATTGAACTTGTTATCCATCAAATCTTTCATATCAAAATATATGTTACAATCTTAATTAATTTATTTCTTAATATCATATGAGGCCTCATTTCATTACTTACAATAGTGTCATATGCAGGAAGAACTTTCTTAATAAATCTTGACTTAGGACTTGCCAATCTTTTATATCTATCCCTGGTTGATTTTCATATAATTAGAAGAAAACAATATTTGCACCTAGACAATTAAAAACAAATTTGTCTATTACCAGAGTATTAGTTAAATTTCAAATTTTATTTTGAACTTAATACAAAGAATAATGATGATCATGGAATACTTATTAACCATTTTTAATTTTGAATCTATGTGTATTTCAAACAAGAGATTCAAGCAAGAGATGCCCAGAAGATGGACTTTACTTCCAAATATGCCTGTATTAAATAAAATGTGCTAAGGAATTCCAACTTTTCATACATAAGTAATCATCCATAGTTATAGAATAATACATTATATTCTTTTGTATAAGATGTAATGTGTTTAAAATAAATAACAGAGAATAGTTCAATAATTACTTTTTTGGCTCTTAAATATTTTTCAAAAACAACATAAGCAAAAAATATCACATTCCAAAATCTTTGTTAGCTGTTTGTAATATAGCTATATCTATTTTTTATTGGCACGATCATATTCAGGATTTGTTAAATGTAATATTCATTTATGTACTGAAATGATTTCAGCTTCATTTCATTTAACACATTCCACTATTATTTATTTACATTTAATAATGGATACATATTGTTTCATAATCAATATATTATTAAATATATATAGTCTTTTTTTTTTACATATGTCAAAGCATCGGCCGGGAAGAGAATATATATAGTCTTGAAGTCAATTAAACAAGATTGTAAAAGGGTTCGAATATATATGAAATGGATATGGAGAAATTTAAGTTATGATCTAAATAAAAGTAGATTAAATTCAAAATTATTTATGTTATTAGTCTGTTTATGCTTGAAATTGAAACATTTTATTTACATATGCTGACCCTCCCCCCCCAAAAAAAAAACTATTTTAATAATTAAGTGTCCACACATTTCTGTGATATAATGTCAAACAACACATTAAACACACGAGTAATGTAAACATGTTAGTTCTCATGATCAATAAATAAATAATCGTATGGTCTGTTACTTGAGAGGTCATGCGACATTAGTTACGAAAATGGCAAGTTGAACATAAATATCCAAACTAAGATATTCTTTTCATAACTTAGCAGGAATTGTTTTGGGACGTTAAGTTTTCGATCTGACACATTAACTACTTTGACAAATTGCATTGAGCTTTATAAACATCAAATGTTCTATAAACACATCATGTTCGATTGATTTTATTTGTAATAGATAATAATTTATAATTTAAAAAAAATTGTTAATATCTCCCCCCCCCCGAATTTTGCTATATAGGTGATAATTTCAACCAAGAAATTGTTTTTATGTTATTTTAAATGTATACATTTAAAAGTCTTTTATTTGCTGTGTAATTTTTAATCTTACTTGAAAAACAACAACGACGATGACAAAATAAAATAAATTGCTACAGAATGAATTCTTATTTAAAAGTTTCTGGTCAATGCTATTGTCAGTCAAAGTAGCAAAAAAAAAATTTTTTTTAAAATTTACTTTTTAAAGATTTAACTGGAAAAGGTCTGAATTTCAAATTTAATCTAATGCCTCCCCCCCCCCCCCCCCCTCTTTTTTTCAAGTTTATGATTAATGAATGTTCTGGTATTTCTAACTACTTCCACGGCTTTGTAGATCACAAGTTTGTTAAGGCTTGAAAAAATTTTCTTTTTGACAAGTTTTGTCATGAAAAGATATTTATGGAAAGCAGTGCTTCCTAAGTTGTGACTGAGACGGTCCGGGAACATCCAAGATGTTTGCTGCATAGAATAAAAAAAAAACTTATCTCCGCTGGATATTGTCAGATAAAAATTTTGTTTTTGAATTTAATCTTTTGGAAGTAATTTTTAAGCACACCTGTTGCGAACAAAAACCAAGTGACTTTTTTTCAACTCATTAAACAGATATTTAGTTGAATAATATTTCAGCTTTCTAATCATATATATGTAATTGTTTATACATATAAAATTAGTCACAAGCCATCGGAATCAAATATCTACACATCATTATTATCAGTTTTTATAAAGCTTCTGCACATCAACTCAACATTTTCTAAAAGCTTCAAGTCTCTTTATTTATTTCATTAGTTAGCTTCTTGTTTACTATCTCTTTCACTCTATTTTCAAAATTTATTCATGTCTTTATAAGTTTTTAATCCAATAATTGTTACTTGCCTTATAATTTACTTAACAATAACGTGAAAGGCTGAAACCTTTGACAGATGTGCCTGAAAAATGTTTATATGACAGCCAATCAGATGTAATAATGGGACAGGGTACTCTCAATTCAAAACACAAGGCAGAAATTTTATGAGAAAAAGATGGTTCCAACTTCTTCTCTACTTAAATTTATATATAAATAAGCCAGACTCAAACATTTTGAACTAAGAGTGTGAAGCTTTAACAAATAATATCTTTCAATGCCCTGCACAATTTAAAACTATGATGAAGTGGGGGATCCAAAACAAAATGTTCCAAGAAAGATTTTTGATGGAATAATAAGTAAAAATCTTAGTTGTCTTCAATATGATCCTAATGTGCGAATCTCATATCTTAATTAAATATATTTATTATCTCATAAAATGTTTCTCTTTGACTCTACATGGCTAACCTTTAACCTTCCAATATATATTTGCCTTTTTCATTCAATTACATATCTCTAATGCCTTCAATCTATTCTCATATTTTTTGCTAATCATCCCAAGACTATATAAAATTATCTTCTGATTTAATAAAAAAAAATCATGACTTTCCTTATTTTCAGCATTTAAAATTATTTCTGCAAAAAAACACAGAACCTTTAAAATCTTTAGATATTAAAACTTTCAATGGGCTTTTATTATTTAAAAGGTTCTATTAAATGGAAATATAAGTAAGACACTATTAACCCAAAAATTTTTGTTTCCAAAGTTTTTTCAGATTCATGAATTTTTTGAATTTTCAAGAGTATCTTTTTCACCCTCACATTGTAAAACCAAATTTTGTTAATACTCTTCATATCAGTCACTGTGGAACTGCAAATTTTAAATATTTAAAAGAATTTTTATTTTTCATTTCATTATTGCAAAATAGTGCGGACTATGCGTGAGTTGCAACAAACTATGTCATTTCCCCCTCTATCCAGAAGTATGCACCATTTGTTTTAGAAAAACATTTATCATTTTTTAGGATTTTTTTTTTTTAACTTCATTTAATTTTTTTTCTTTAATTTATTAGATTTTATGAAGAAAAAAAATTTTTTTAAAGAAAAGATGAATTTCAAAACAGATTCGAGCTTCTGTAACTCATTTTCAATTACTAGGCTATTAGATTCTGAGGATACTTTCCTCATAGCAGTTCGAATGAATTTTTTAATCAGAAAGTATCTTTGAAAGATGAAGTAAATCTTTGGTAGTTTAAAGTTAGGTGTACTGTGGCCACTAGGCGATGCTGCAGTACCATCAACAACCCCCAAGAAGCCTGCAAGTGATAAATTTCTATACAAAAATCACTGAAATCAACAAATTAAAATGCCTAAGGCAAAATAAATTGAACAAATCCTTCTAAAATACAAATAAAAAAAATTGAAGAAAATGCTATAAAATTTGAATTACAAAAACAGAAATTGGTGAAAATAAGTCAAATGCAACATCACCCCAAATAAAGAATTCCTACCCAAAAACCACTGAAATTGAAAACTTAAAATGCCTAAGGCAAAGTAAATCGAACAAATCCTTCCAAAATACAATTTTTTTTAAAAAAAAACAAAGAAAATGCTATAAAATTCAATTTACAAAAACAAAATAACTATAATAGTAAATCTGAAAAAAATTAACAAAGCTTCATTAATGGTGGATGTCAGGAATGCAATCAGTGAAAATATGTCAAGCACCCCCCACCTTCACATCAAGAATTGGATCAAAAATAAGTAAAATGCAAAATATAAAAACCAAAAAAATCATAAATGCTACTTTTAAATTAATCTCAAAAAAATTAATGAAGCTTCATTAATGGCTGATAGCGTACTTATTAAATAATTAAATATAGATAACAATGAGCTCATAGCTATTTAAAAAATAAAACTAACTAAAATACAAAAACAGAAATTGGTCTAATATATAAAACACAACTGTACCCCTGCATGATTATAGCTAGCTTCATTTAAATATAAGTTTTTAAAATAGATTTATAGAAATCTTCAGTGAAGAAATATTACCAATTTTCTTCCAGGATGACTTGTTCGGCACTTGTAGTAGGTACTTGATGTTTGCAGCATAAAAATCCATTAAAAAGAAGATTCAAATTTTGAAAAACTTATTTAGAGAAGATATTTCAATAGTGGCTATTTGGTGGTTTAAAAAATACAATAATGATGGTGCCTTAGCAAACAATTATTTAAAGAAGGTAGTTTAGCAAAATATAGCATCCCAATGCAATTTAAGAGGGCAGAACACTTTTACTTTGGAAGACTTCCACTGCCTTATGTTCTATCTTTGGGAGATCCCAAATTTCTATCATTTTGGGTAAGAAAAAATGGTAAGACACTATATCTACTTAAATTTCAGCATGGGTTTTTGAAATGTTGCCTGAAAGTTTTGTGCATGCATGTTTATCATTATATTTATCTGCATTAAAAAAACCCATATTAACACTGTCAACAAATAAAAATAATATCAACGTGTATTTTTAACACTCAAAAATAATTAATACATCATAATAAAACTAAGTAGGTATTTCAAAAGACTAGTTCAGATACATTTTGATTAAATTTGTCAGCCTAAGCAATTATATTTTTCATGTGAAAAGGCTATTATGCAAGCGATTGTGAGATGTCTATTAAATGACATTTCATTTTGCAAGTACAAACTGTGACATGTAATATGTTACAGTACAATTATATATATCTTTTTAAATCATTAATTTCTACATATCAATTTAATTCATTATTTTCCTAAGAATCTCATATAACATACATATATAATGAAATGTTTACACAACTATTTATCAGTTTCTAACTTTTAAAATTGCATAGATATTTAGCTTTCTATTGTTAAATTTCTAAAGTTAGCTGTTTTGGGAATCTTAGTAAAACAAAGGCGATCCCTAAGTGAATAGAAAATGGTGCTGCATGATCGTATTTACTTTCGCTTTAAAAAAAGTTGTTATTTTTAAAATTAACATTTAACCTACACACAAATTTTAAAAGTTAAATAAATAGTTGCGTAAACATTTCATTATATATTGTAACGGTCATATTTGCACATTCATACAACAAAATCCAAAGTCCCGGAAAATTATAACAAGGCTGATCTAGATGAGGGTTTGAGACCTCAAATCTGATCATACCTCAACTTTTCCACCAACACTCCATGACTTACTATGATATATATGAGGCTACATTCAGGATTTCTGTTTGCATGCTGGCAGTAGCAATGGGTGGAGCAAGAGACTCAGGGAATATTAAGTCAATTACTATATATGGCTGGTTAGATAATGCATATATGAATAAGTAAAACTAATATTAAGAATTTTAACTAAAATTTGGGAAGGATTACAAATAAAACTCAATACAGTTAATATAATTTAATGTATTTTTAATTAATAAATATAATAAACAAAAGTGCATTAAAGGACACATGCAGGAATAAACAATGATGAGCAAGTAACAGAATCTCATCAGATGCACTATACTTGAAGCGGTTACAACAATTTTAATAATTTATGGTTTCTAATCATGCCCTAATTTTACTATGCCTGCTCCATTAGGCTTGTGATGGTTATGTCTGTGCAAGAATGATGATTTATCACCTTGATATTTAATAAAAGTCATTTAATAACAAATAACAAGCTGCAATAGACTCTCTATGCAGATTATATACATATAAATCAGTTTACATATTCAGATCAAAGCTTAAATATTACATTATGAAGGGATGAACTGGAGCTTTGTAGTATGACTTCAGATACTATGATGTATATATGTTACTAGAGAAGTGTGCATCTCGAATGTATAGTTAATCAATGGATTCAGTACCAAGTACTCAGTTCCCATGGACCGTGCGACTTGCTGTGAATAAAATGAACATATAGTTTGGTGATCGAAACAGCTTATAAAAACAATCTGGACCCTCGTGTTTCAGTTCTAAAGAGCTGTCCAAACTAAAGAGATGGGGTGGCACTTAAAACCAGAAGCCATTCATATAACACATTTGCCATGCTAAACATAATATTAATTAATAACTTGAAAGTATGCAAAATTCTATAGTTTCGTTCTGTGTAACTACCATATGCCAGTTCATTAATTAGCATTCTTAAACATGCTAAAAAGAAATACTTACAGTAATCTAATTTTATTAGCCAAATCTGCATAGTTTATAATATATCTAAAGAGGGCTAAAACATATCTGGGGCTTAAGCAATACATATAATACGCTTTATATCTCATTCTTGCATTTATTAACTAATTTCTTTATAACTTGCAAATCTGATTATAATACCAATAATAATAGTAAGCTAAACATAATAGCTTAACAAAAATATTTAGGTTTTCAGAATGGAGACCTGAGTGTGTGTGCTAAAGAGCAACACTACTTAATTAGGAGAATTTCTAATCATCTCCCCCCCCCTCAAACTTTATTCATAAAATCAATCTCCATTGTGATATAGCATAAATTATCAAATAAATAAATATAAAACAAATAAGAAGGCATGACCGCAGATTAGAATGATAGAATAATAACTGAATAAGTCATTATTAACAAATATTTGGAATTTTATATTTTAATTTACTAAATAGGCAAGTTTACAGGTATTAATTTATTAAACTTTTAGCATAATTTTAAATCATAATTTACAGTTTAAATAGCTTTTAAATTCATTAAAACATTTTACAGTTTAAATGTTTGTGCACGATTAATATTAATTAGCTTAGAGTTTTAGAGATTCATTTATAAAGTTCTTAAAGTTATTTTAAAGAGCTCTGCAGTAAAATTGTTACCGCATCTTCTTTGTGGAGGCTCCTGTAGTTGATCACCATCATTCTTGGCTGGACTGATCTGTTTCTGGTGCTTTCTGCTTAGCAGGCTGTGGGGTTTGAACTCCAGCTTGTGCATTGACCATCCTCTGCAAAAGGGAGTGGCAGTGGTTTCTATTACCCAAAAGTTCTCATGATGAAAAGTTACCAAGTGAACCCCCTTAGCAAAATTTAAAAGTTATTTATACCAAGAAAATTAGTAATTCGAGCGACCCGTTTACAACTTTTGCAAAATCTTCCCAGTAATTAAAATGCATAAAATGAAAACTTTGACCATTTCTTGGCAAAAACAATAACAGTCAAACAGGTCACTCCGTGTTCTTAGTTTTTATTTTTTAAAAAACTCAAAAATTTTGATTACAAGTTTGATTAATTAGCTGCAGATGGTTTTCTAAGAATTATAATTTTATAACAACAGCTAACTTTTTTTTAAAAAAGTTTAATTTCATAAACATTTTAATATATGTGTGTGTGTGGCTACTACCAGAATTGAGTTTTATATACGAAAGCCTTTTAATAAAGAGTTTTTAACTAAAATTAATAATTTAAATTTATTAATTTAAAAGAGTTGTAATGCTTTTAAATCTATTGTATTATGGCTTCTTTCACATATATATGTAGGCAATTATACGCATATAACAATGTTCACACACTTAATTTAAATTATCTCATTTTATTAAATTTTAAATTTATAAAGGCATATGCATCATATGCATACAAATATTAATATGGACTATTGTACATGTGCACCTATACAATTACACACACACACATAAATATACACTATTTCATATAAAAATATATTATTAAGAGCTTAAATACATGGACTGGGATGGGTTTGAACTGGGAAAAAGTACTATTATGGAACATAGTAGGTGAAACGGAATGATGTAAATAATACCGTTTCAATATGTATGTTATATGAGATTCTTAGGAAAATAATGAATTAAATTGATACACAGAAATTAAAGATTTAAAAAGATATATATAATCACACTGTAACATATTAAATGACACAGTGTGTACTTGCAAAATGAAATGTGACGTAATAGACTTCTCACAATCACTTGCATAATAATCTTTTCACATGAAAAATATAATTTCTTGGGCTGACAAATTTAATCAAAATGTAACTGAACTAGTCTTTTGAAATACCTGCTTAGTTTTATTATAATGTATTAATTACTTTTGAGTGCTAAAAATTTTATTTTTTGATGATGTTAATATGGATTTTTTTTCTTATGCCAATAAATACAATATTAACCATGCATGCACAAACTTGCAGGCAACATTTCAAAAACCTGAACTGAAATTTGAGTAGATATAGTATCTTACCATATTTTCTTACTCAAAATGATAAAAATTTGGAATCTCGCAAAGAGAGAACATAAGGTAGTGGAGTTTTTCCAAAATAAAAGTGTTCTGCCCTCTTAAATTGCATTGGGATGTTATATTTTGTGGAACTACCTTCTTTAAATAATTGTTTGATAAGGTGCCATCATTGTTATATTTTTTAAATCACCAAATAACCACTATTGGAATACTTTCTCTAAAAAATTTTGCTCAAAATTGGAACTTTCTTTTTAATGGATTTTTATGTTGCAAACATCCAACAACTCATCCTGGGAGAAATTTGGTAATATTTCTTCACTGCAGATCTCTATAAATCTATTTTAAAAACTTACAATATTTAAATGAAGCTAGCTATAATCTTGTGGAGGGAGGGGGGTTGGGTTTTATGCATTAGACCAATTTCTGTTTTTGTATTTTATAGCTAGTTTTTTTTTAAATAGCTATGAGCTCATTGTTATCTATATTTAATTATTTAATAATTACCCCATATGCCATTAATTATAGTTTTTCTGTTTTTTAATTTGAATTTTATGGCATTTTCTTCGATTTTTTATTTTTTTTTGCTTGTTTTGTATTTTAGAAGGATTTGTTCGATGTACTTTGCTTAGGTGTTTTAATTTGTCCATTTCAGAAATTTTTGGATAGAAATTTATCACTTGTAGGTTTCTTGGGGGTTGTTGATGGTACTACAGCATCACGTAGTGGCCACAGTACACCTAACCATAAACTACAGTAAAAATACAAAGGAAAATGTAAACAACCATATCTATGATTGCCTTTCATCCTGACCACCATTTAATGGAAAAGCAGATGAGTATAGGCAATTTTTCCCAGCTAATAAATTTACTACTACTACAAAAAAAAAAGTGGAGTTGAAAAAATGTATCAAATTGTGAATGGTTTGCATTTGGAAGGGGTATGGGGTTAATAGTAAAAAAAAATTTAAAACATCTCTAAATCAACTGGGAGATATTTAGAACTCAGTTATAAGTCTGAGGCAACCTTATTTTATAGATTTTATTTGGAATTTCAAATTATATGCCTTTTTATTTAATTATTTTATAATAATAAGTACTGTTAATTAGTGTTTTTATTTTTTGCTCTTTTACCCTCCAAGTTTTTAATAATGCAATGTTGATTGAATTTTATGTATTTAATTTTTTTTTGAAAAATTATACTATATTGAAGATATTAATAATTATGTTTGATTAATACTTATTTTTATTTGGAAAGAAACACTTTCTAAACAATCTGCTTCATGTATTTTTTGATTTATTAAGTGAAACCTTATATTTCTATATTTTTAATGGAATGAAATAATGAATTATCATAAGTCATCTTTAAATCAGACTTTTATGAGGTATACTGAAATTATCAATAAAAATGTAATCTAAAAATCTGATTATCATAATTTAAAAATTATAAACAAACATGAAAGTAATAATCTTCAGTGTTGACCCCCCTCCAGTTTTTTAATAATAATAAAAATTATACTTTCTAAGCATTAATTTTTTCTTCATATTTTCATTTTATGACAACATATATTTTGTTCTAATACTAAGTTACAGTGAAGATTTGACTTAAACTAATTATCTAAAAATTCATTTTACATGGTGACTTTTCCAATCATCAGGGTAAGATAGAAACTTAGATGCTATCCAATAAATAAATAAATAAATAAAAATTTTAAAAAGTATAAATTTATAAAAAATAAAATTTTAATTTTGTAATTCACATTATAACTACTATTAGCTGCTGTGATGAATTACAAAACTTTGCAAATGGCACCTTTTTATTGGGGAGGAGGGGAAATATGTAGTAAAAATTAAAGATTACAAATTAAATATTACTTAAATATTGTGTGTCTTGTATTTTATGAGGCAAACAATAAGGTTAAGGTGTTGTATTTTTTAAACTATTTCACATGATAATAATAATTTGGATAAGTTTTTCTTTAACATGCCTTTTTATTTTTTGACAATTTAAGTTATCGTTATTTATAAATAATATACTTTTTGCTATTTCACAATATAATATATTATATTTGTATCAGTAATTAATAAAGAACTAATCCATATATATATATTGTAACCTTATATTTTAGTATAAAATATATAGCTTGGTAGAACTAGTCTAAAATTTCTCAATCTTCTTCCAGATGACTTGATTATCATGGCTAGCATTGTGTATACTTGACACTTATGTCCAAATTAATTGAACAATGAGATTATATAATTCTTTTTTTTTTTTGCCTTACTTATTATATAATTTATTTTTTTCCCTTTTTTCTTTTAACCATTAGTTTTGCTCTGTTTCCAAACATTAAGTTAGGTAAATTGTGCTTAACCTGAAAGTGAAAATTAACAGTCAATTACATCAAACTTAGTGAGATAAATAATTATTATTTGTTTTTCTCTTTAAATAATCCTAGAGATTATTTTGGCTTAATTAAAAGATTTATCTAATTTCTTTTGAATTAATTTATAAAATTTAAGATAAACACATTTTTTTCTTCTCCAATTTTAACAGATATGTAAATGACAAGAAATTTAATTGGCTAAGAAAATAAATAAAACTGCTGGAGAAATTTTTTTTTTTTTTTTAAGAATTGCTATAGTAACAGCAAGTGTAAAAAATTTTTATATTTTATTTTACCGTTAAACATATAACAAAAGAATTTCTTTTAAAAAAGGAAAAAATGTAAAGGTAGAGAAGGAAATTAAGTTAAAACTTTTCTTAAATAATTTAAGTTGCAATATTATCTGGTGTTAATAGCAAAATGTATAGCCAAATCTTAACTAATCTGTTTAAGTCTCCCAACCATGAGTCTAGTTGCTGATAATCTTACACAAGGTCTACAAATGAAATGCACAGGAATTATTGTTGGCCACAACAACAAGAGTAACATTTCTAAAAGGTCAGTCTATTTGAAAATTCTTATTGTTTACAGACTATATTTAGCCTTTGGATAAAGTTTTACCTCCATAACTTTAACACATATAATAGGATTATGCATGTGCTAAATGAAATACTATATTTAACTTTAGATAAATTGTGCTTTCATTACTTTAACCATAGTGTTATGTATGAGTGGAGTAAGATATTATATTCAACCTTGGATAACATTTTGCTTTCATGAACTTTAACACACATGGGAGTGTTATATGTGTGTGGAATAAAATACTGTTTTAACATTTTGTGTGCCATTGCATGAACAATGAAGAATTAATTATAATCCCACTTTGAACTTAGAGTAGAAACAACACTGTGAGTTATCTTATCAAAACTACAATATAGTTGTTGAAAGAAATAACAACTAACCAGGAATTATTTTGGCTCTGATAGCACATGTTGATAATTATTTGCTTGAACTATGAATCTTTGTCACTAATGAATTAAAGTAATAAATATTTTAATTTTGGAATAACACCTAAAATAAAACCATGCAATTTCATTAACTTTCAAGGATAATCTAATTAAAATGAGACATATCCTATCTCTCAAAATATCTTCTATCTTCAGAACCTAGGTGTGGATCAACTAATTTATAAATATTCCTTATAAATGGAGATGAAAAAGCATACAATCAACTTTTAAGATTCTATGTTATAATTAAACAAATATATTTAATTTATATTTGCCATTAAGTTTGAAAAATGTGCTATTAATTGATTGGCTAATAGCCAATAGATTTAAATAATATGGATTTAAACCTAGTGTAGGAATTCAGTGAACATGCATTTTTTATTTATATTTTATATTCTCTTATAAGTATGTTAGATTCACAGTATATATAATCTTTAGTATATTAAATAATTACTTGCTCACTTAGATATAGGGATTAAAAAAGTCAATTTAGGGAACAATGCTTGCATTAAGATTTCATGATTAATTCAATGTATCTATAATGCATTATCACCACATGGACTTATCCTCATATGTCTTTCCAGGGTTCTATGCTTATACTCCTATTATAATATTAGGTAATATTCTTTCATACCATCTAGTCTATGGTCAGCCATTATCTCAATTATTTCCTGTAATAGTTTTCTTACATCTTTTAAGCTTATTTTATACTTGTAAAATTGCTTGTGTCTTCCAATTTAGCAGATTGATGAGGGTAATTTATTTCTATTTTATTAAGAATGTGAGTTTTAATGTTATATGGCTTTTTCTGTTAATCTGCAGAATAACTGTTTGCCATGATTTTGTATATTCTTTAAGTTTGTTTCAGTGCTGGTGGTTTTGTAGAGAATATCAGCAGCTAGATCTACAGTTGGTGGACCTGAACAGATTTGTTAGGATTTAGCTATTCATTTTGCTATTCATAATTGATAATATTACAACTTAAGTTATTTAAGAGGAGTTTTAATTTAACTTCCTTCTTTATCTTTACAGAATTTTCTTTTTTTTAAAAGAGAAGTTTCCGTTTTCGTTATATGCTTAACAGTAAAAGAAAAGAAAAATATATTTTTTTAATTTTTATTATACACTTGCTATCATTACAGCCATTCTAAAAAAAAAAAAGATCTCTCTGGCAGTTCTATTTTTTTCTTAGCCAATTAAATTTCTTTTCATCTGCATATTTGTTTTTTAAAAAATGAAAATGGAAGAAAGGGGAAAAAAATGTGTTGCATCCTATAAATTAATTCAAAAGAAATTAAATAAATCTTTTAATTAAAATAAAATAATCTCTAGGATTATTTAAAGAGAAAAACAAATATTAATTATTTGTCTTTATCTATTTCACTAAAGTTGATGTACTAAAATGTTGGTTTTCATTTTCAGGTTAAGAACGTTTTACCTAACTTAGTGTTTGGAAACAGCAAAACTAATAGATAAAAGGAAGAAAGAAAAAATAAAAATTATATAACAAGTTAAGACAAAAAATAAATGGAATTATATAATCTCATTGTTCAATTAATTTGGACATAAGTGACAAGCATATTAAATGCCAGCCATGATAATCAAGTCATCTGGAAGAAGATAGAAATTTTTTTTACTACTTCTACTGATTGTTTATATTTTGTACCAAAATATAAGGTACAATATATATAATGTTTGTTATTATTTATGAATTTGGGTTATTTGCTAAGAACCTTAGAGCAATATCTTACAAATATGACAGTCTCACAATTTTTTAAAATATTCAAATTCATTTAAATTAAAGCACATATAGACTATGTATAAATAATTTTATATTTTATATATATGTAATATGACTTCAATAGCATATAATATAGGACTGTCATCGACAAGCTTTAATTTATGTATGACTGATCATTTTCATCAAATAATTTCAAACAAGCTATTATAACTGAGAGTATATATATACAAACATGAATTGTTTTTATAAACAACTAGTATTTTCTATCTTCTTACATGAATCAATTGTGTTATAGAGTTCTTGATCACACAATGTGTGAATACATATGATTTAATTATATAATTGTTGGTATGTCTACTTATCTAATTGCTGTAATAGATTATATCTCACAGTCCTAAATTCTAGGTTACTTAAAATTATTCATAATATTTTATGACTTATCATTAAGTATGAACTACAATTTTATTTACAACATAAGACTGTTCACAAAGCAGATGTATCATGTATAATATAAAAGTGAAAGTTTGTGATGTACATTTCAACACTCGATAATTTTTTTTTTTAATATTTCAAGCATAGAATGAAACTAATTTGATCAGTTGAACAGAGAAGCACTTAGAGTGTAATGAAGCCTTAATTAGCCTTTACAGATGTACATCAAAAGTTCTGTCATGCCTGAAGAATAATGATAACCACAATAATAACTGACAATTCCCCCCCCCTCTAATATTTCAATCTGTAAATGATGGAACTAATGTTTACTCAACAATAAAACCACAATGTGTGCTGCATTAATATATACTATATCAATTATACACTATTCAAAAAAAAAAGTAAATTACCAACAAAAAACACTGTAACATCATATGATGTTATGAGTCTGTGTCACTAACATATGACAGCAGCCATTTTTCAACTTGGAGCGCCCTCACTAAGTTCAGTGTGCTCAAATATTATAATCAGACTTATACAATCTTATTTATTAAACATTTTTTCTTCATGGTAAATAAATTAAAAGTATTTTTTTCTTCACTTTATATTTCTTCTGAAAGTTCTATATAGTACAATATATTATTTAATGTTTTTTTAATTAAGAAGAAAGTTCTACAAAATATAATAAAATTCGAAAAGCATTTTTTTTTTTTAAATGATAGAATAAAACAGTAACAAACTTTCCATACAGTAGTGATGTTTTGTTAGTTTTGGTCGAATAAAATATATCAACTTTGTAATGAAAGAAATTAACTGGGTCATCCTATATTCAAAAAAATAAATTATCTATTAGAGGAATAATAAATAGAGAAAAGCATATCCATGACACAGTTGTTTGCACTCCTGAAATGTCTAAAGTTGTAACCACATTAATAAAAAATTTTTTTGATAAGGCATTGACTTTATGCTAGCTTGCAGTGAATGGCAAAACGTATAGTGAGTTTTGCCTGTTTTAATAACAGTTATAAGCAAGCATAAGAAATGGTGATCAAGTGAGGCTTATTAGTTTATTTAATTCTGACCAAGTTGTTGATTCTCAAAAATATCAATCATAGTGGAGTATTTTTCATAATACATAAATTTTATTATGATAACAATATCAAAACAGATTAGCTTTCTAAGTTATTTTGTTAATTTCATTTTTTTATGGCACCTAATACCATATACTGTTATTTACTATTGTCAAAATTTAATTTTTTTAATTTCTTTAAGATATTCTTAATTGTAATTCAGTTTTTATGTCTGAGATTATTAAAATTTGTGATAAAATCATAATAAATTGCTGTTTAAAAATAACGAAGTATCATTAACATTCATTAGGTAGATGTAAAAAGTGTTGCCTTTAGATAATCTTAAAGCAGTGTTTGAGTGACAAAGATTGTTCATTGATTGTCATGAGTAAAGTATTTTAAAAAATCTGTTCAATTCACTAGAATTATTGTGCTTAATCTGCTATTTGGGTGATTTGGAATATCTTATGTTGATCTTCCAAGCAAATAACCATATGATTCCTTTTATTTAATATTATATCAGTAGTTTATTACAGATCTTGAGAATAATACTATAATGTATTAAAAATTAAAAAATAAGCAATGCATCTTAATGATATAAGTAAAGCAAGCAGATGCCCTAGATTGTATAGGATAGACCAGATTTTAAAGCTCTACTTTAGTATATGTTCTGAATTCTGTAAATAGTTCCAGATCTTTTAAATAGTCATTGTGAATTTGTGACATATGCATAACTAAAATTCTCAGTCTAAATATATTTTCTATAATTTAGTTATACTTTTATGCTTTTCAATATTTATTTCAGTAGTATCAATCATCATATACATAGCTTAATGAGTGTTTGACTATTTTAACAATGATGCTCCCTAAGCTCTTTCACTGCAGATATTGCCAACTGGCAAGTTATTTGCATGTAACATTGATGTTTTTTACCCCTATTATTTAGTTTAAAAATATGGAATTTTTTTAATATTCAGACTGTTCTATTTAAAAATGAAGTTCAGGATATCTACATGATGTAAACATTTCCCAGTTCTCATATCATGATACAATCTTATTTTAATTATACAGCATAAATATGATTGATGTTTTTATAGAATTTTCTATTGCAATTTCTATGTATTTCCATTTCTTTTTCGATTGCAGTTATTTCAAATCATACTTTGAATAAATGTATTAATTGTTTGAAATAAATCATGTTATATATTCATGTTATTAATATTATTTTAAGTCATCAAAGATGTCTAATCCTAGATCGATGTCAGAAACTCTGAATGCCCCAGACATAAAGATCTTATTAAATTTATGAGATAGCTCTACATTTTGAGTTATATTTAAAAGATGACCAAAAAAAACAACTATCACTTGGGATTAAATGCCAACATTTAATTATATTATCTATTTGCCTAGTTATATCATACCATTTTTAGGCAGAAAACATATAAGCAATAAATTAGTGGTGACATTAAGTGTTTTGTCTTTGAATAATTACAACATACTACCAAATTATCAATGAGAGATTTAAACTTGCTTTTTGCCACTGTTTTATTTAAAACATCAACATATATTGATTGCTTTATAAACAACTATCATCATCATCATCAACCATTTTCAATCCACTGCAGGATGAAGATCTCTCCAAGTTCAATCTATCTTCTCTGATCTTTAGCTTCTCTTCTCCACATCATCCCTGCCCACTTTCTTATTTCATCCATCCATCTCACATGTGGTCTCTTTCTGGGTCTTTTACAATATCTTGGAATCCCGTTTAACATTTCAATTGTCCATCTATTATCATCTCTTCTAGCAATATGTCCAGCCCAACTCCACTTCAATCTTTTAATTTTTTAAATGAGGTCAGTAACACCTGTTTGTTCTCTTACCCATATATTGTGTTTTCGATCTCTTCTTGTTATTCCCAACATGCATCTCTCCATGCTTCTTTGAGTGGTCTAAAGTCTCTGTATTACTCTTCTATTAAGTGTCTAAGTCTCAGATCCATAAGTAAGAACTGGTAAAACACATTTATTAAAAACCTTCCTTTTCAAACACATAGGCATATTTCTTTTTAGTATCTACCAAAAGCACTCCAACCAAGTTTAATTCTATAATTAATTTCATCCATTATGTTTCCATCTGTATTAATAATCTGACCAAGATATTTGTAACTGTTAACTTCTTCTAACTCATCATAATCAATCTTTATTTTCATATTTTGAGAAAATCCATTAAACATTACTTTAGTCTTTTTAACATTTATCTTTAATCCTACTTTCATCTGATAACTCCTGCAACATTTCCTGCAGCTCTAAAGCATTATTTGCAAAAACAACTACATCATCTGCAAAATCTAAATGACTTAAATAATATCCATTTACTTTCACTCCTTTAGCTTTCCATTTTAATCCACAAAATATTTCTTGCAGCACTGCTGTAAAAAGTTTTGGAGATATGGAGTCACCCTGTCTTACACCCTTCTCAATGTTGACTTTCCCAGTATCATTATGTAATCTAATTGTTGCTGTTGCATTTTTATAAATATTCTTTAAAATATGACAATATCCTGGATCTATACCTTGATGATCCAATGCTTTAATCACTGAAGAAATGTTTATAGAATCAAATGCCTTTTCATAATCTACAAATCCAAAACATAATGGCAACTCATATTCATTTGTTCTTTTTATAACTTCTCTCAATACCTGGATATGATCTACTGTACTAAAACCACTTTTAAATCCAGCTTGTTCTCTTGGTTGGTGGAAATCCAATGTTCTCTGTAGACGAGTTGTAATTATCTTGGTAAAAATTTTGTATAAAACTGATAAAAGGCTGATAGGTCTGTAATTTCTAATATCTTCTTTATCACCTTTTTTAAATATTAATATTAATACTGCATTCTTCCAATCATCTGGTACATCTTTATCATTTAGACATTTGGTATATAACTTTGCTAAAAAAAATTCTATTTCTTCACCTGCTTCTTTTAATATATCAATTATAATTCCATCATTACCTGGAGCCTTTCCTTTCTTCATACATTTAATTGTGTATCTCACTTCTTCATTTAAAATTCTGGGCAATTTGGAAGATGTAATAGATATAGGAGGTATTTGTTCTTTATTACTATATAATTCTTGATAGAAGTCTTCTACCCATTTCATAATGTCATCTCTTTTTTTAGTAATAGTTCCATCTTTTTTCTTTATTGCAGATATAAATTTTCTATCAATAACAAAATGTTGTTTTATACTCTTGAGACTTTTATTCTCTTCTACAGATTTCCTTGCTAGTTCACAGTTATACTTTCTTATATCATTTTCAACTCTTTTCTGCACCATTTTACAAAATTCGAGGTATTCAATCCTTTTTAATGCATCATTTTTGTATATCTTCATATTTCTTCTTTTCTTCATAAATTCTCTAGTCTCAGTAGAAATTTTATTGGTCAATTGCTGCTTTTTTCTACCAGCTATCTTTGTTGCAGTTTTTAAAAGTGTATCAGTTATTTTCATATTAATTTCATTCAAATCTGAATCATGTTCAAAATCTACTAATACTTGAAACCGATTTGTAAGTTCTAATTTAAATTCATTAGAATGTTTCTGAAGATTAGGAATATCAACTGTAAATATTGTTTTTCTTAATAATTTTTGTCTCTTTAGTTTTGCATTAACACGTATCTTACATCTTACTAATCGATGATCACTTCCTGTGTTAAATTTATTAAGAACATTACAATCTTGAAATATGTATTTTCTGTTAGTCAAAATATAATCCAATTCTGCTGTACCTTCATTTGGATGCTTCCATGTCCATTTCCTTTTAACATTTTTCTCAAAAAAAGAATTCATAATATAATTTTTTTCTTTTTCTGCAAACTCCACAAGTCTATGTCCTCTCTCATTTCTATTACCATAACCAAAATTACCTACAGCACTTTCATCTTTCATTTGTTTACCAATTCTAGCATTTAAGTCTCCCATAACAATTTTAAAATGTTGTTTACTCTGATCAAAAGCCTTTTGTACATCCATATAAAAATCTTCTTCTACTTCTTCATTATGAGAACTTGTTGGGGCATAAACCTGAATTATCTGCATTTGGTATCTGCTATTAAGTTGTATAACTAATCTTACCACTCTGTCCAATACACCATCAATCTCCATAATGTTGTTCTTCCACTTTTTATTTATAATGAATCCTACTCCACTTGCATTTCCAATATTTGTGCCTTTATAATAGAGTATATGTCCACTTTTTAAAACAATTGTCTCTTCAACTTTTCTTTTAACTTCATAAAGTCCAATAATATCCCATTTAATATAAGACAGTTCTTTTTCTAATTCTTGCAATCTTCCTTCCCTTGAAAGTGATCTGCAGTTATAAGTACCTAAATAAAAAGTCATCATCAAATGGCAGCCTGGGTCCACAATCAGGGGATTCTTAGCACCCTCTACCTTCAGCCACCAACCGATACCTTGGTTGGTGACTTTACAGCCTCCTGGGAATAAGGGCCATGATTTATTTTTGTCTATCATAATTGTATATATATTGGAAACAGTTATCATTTACACAACCATTCATTCTGCCTTATCAGGCAACTGAGAAGAAAGACAGTAGTGTTTCTTGATCTTAAACTCAGAGGTAAAAAGCCAATAAACTCACTGTGCTGGCTAATGGCTGTTGGTATCAATTGGGATTAAATGCCATCACTTAATTATAGTATATATTTGCCTAGTTATATCATACCATTTTTAGGTAGAAAACATATAAGCAATAAATTATTGGTGACATTATGTTTTGTCTTTGAATAATTACAACATATTAACAAATTATCAATGGGAGATTTAAACTTGCTTTTTGCCACTGTTTTATTTACAATATCATTATATATTGATTGCTTTATAAGCTTAGTCAATAAATATAAATGTTAATTTCATTTTTGAATCAGAACTTATGTATAACAGTAAGCTAGGAAAAGACAGAGGAAATCAACAATGCAATTATAATCAGCCAATCATCAAATTTTTTAAAATTAGGAATAAAAACAATGCAACTAACAGTCCAGATGTTTGTAATTTGCTTTGACTTGTGTATAATCTATAACACTTTCTAAAGCAGCTATCTAAGTTAAATATGATCCACCATTAAAAAAAAAGTGAAGTTCATTTAACACTTAAAGATCAATATTCTATTATAATTTCTTTTAAGACATTAATATATCATTTTACACTTCATTATTTTTTAAATGTTTAATTAAAATCATTTCGGCACAAAAATTATATAAAATTTAATAGTATTTCATTTGAAGAACAACTTCAACGACATTCTTTACCCCGCTGTTATTTACGCCAGTTTATCAGCTTCACTAATTAACCGTTCAAACTAGCAATTCTATCATGATATTACTGAAGTTCTCTGATTACTTTTAAAGAACCATTTTACTTTTTTTGTATACTCTATCAATATAAATTAGCAGGAATGTTGAGTCAAAAAAATCCTATTCAAATGTAATAATTAATCATTTAATAATTATATAAAAATGGCAATATATCATTGAGATAGTTTCTATATTAAAAACTAAAACCTTATATTACATTTAAGTAGCACTGTTTGTGTCTGCTTTATATACATAATATTCTTACTAAATGTATTATAAAGGACACTAGAACTAAGATAAATTGCTGAAATGTTTTTAAAACTTAGAATTATATTATGAGAGCAAGAAATAAAAAGGCTTGAAAAATGTAGCTTCTGACTTGGTAAGTGGAACCTAGCTTTTAACAGATAAATGATAGTGACATTTTACTGCTTTCTCAATCTAATGTTTAAATTAAATATGTTGAATTCATTCAGTGACATTGAAATACTAAAGTAATATAAGTCTATCCTATAAAATATATTTTAAACCTCCTACAAGTGATTAATAGTCATTAAGATCATTTATTAAATGATGCTTCTCCATCTATAATATAAAAATTATTTTATAATGTGAAGATAGATAGCATATTCTTTTTAATAATATATAAATTTTACAAATTAGCTGTTTCCAATTTTAATAGAATTTCATTTCATACTTTCATGGTCTCACACTTAGTGAAAATAAATTCAGCAAAACTAAGATGTCACAGCTAAGTAAAATCACATTAATCTGCTTATTATATATTTCATTTCATGCTCAAATCTATCGTTACTTTCACATTCCCAACTCTAACAATCTTCATATAAAAGATGCTTTTTTTTTTTTTGTTTTGTGTTTTAATATATTATAAGTAATATATATTTTGGAAAGCAAGATGGTGAAAATTGATCACATTATTGTCATCAGGAATAATATCACTTCAGACTTTGCAGAAGAAAATAATCATGTGACTTCTTTTGTCCTAGGAGAAAATTTTTATCAAAAGGCAAAATGTCATTCAAATGATTACTAGGTGTCACTGTCAATTGATAGTACATAATATAATAAGTATGACAAATTAAGTGACATAAATATTTATTCCAATCAGTATCTACATATTTATAAAGTGTAAATAAATCTTTTTGTAAAATAAACTGTAGCCTATTTTACAAGATTTTTAATCATCAATTCTAGACATGTACTCTGAAATTGAACTCTAGGCATGTAACTCTGAAATAAATATAAAAATCTTTTTAAAAAATTTCAAAAAAGTAGCATGCTTTTACTTTTATGAGTTATTAGCACTTCTTAATTTTAAGGAAATATATCAGAGTCCATGCCTAGAATTCAATTTCTGAGTGTGTGCCTAAAATTGATGATGAAAAATCTTGTAAAATAAGCTAAAGATTAGTGACCAACTTTTAGCTGTGGATGTTACTTTAAAATCAGTATTCAATTTTGCTTTAACATAGCTGATCAGGTGGAAACAGCAAACTTTTTTTGCACTGAATATTAATTCAAAAAGTTGGATTTAATATTTAAAAAAAATCATTAATTATAGCAATTACTTAGTAGACCAAATCTTTACCTAGTCAAAATCTTCTTTTCACATGGGCAGTTTTACATATGATGCAAAACTGAAGTAAAAAATATCTCAACACATGGAATACTTAACAACAAAGAAACTGTCACAGACAACATTGTGTACTGATAAAGTGTTTTATGAATTACACATTGGGGTTCGAACTCAGACTTTCACATGACCCACCACTCTCAGTGCCATCTGATATTGCTGACCCACCTGATCACACACATGTTGAAAAGATAGATAATCACCAATATATGTATTTCATGCAAAACCAGCAATCATCAGTTGGTCTAGATTACTATTCTCACAGATATATATAATCAGTACTCAGTTTTATATTAAGATAGCCAATATTTATACTTTAATGGACAGGCTTCAAACTATTTCAACTCACAACTCTTTAGCCTTCCATTTCATTGAAAATCTGATGATGGAACATTCAAAGCCCTTGATAGTGGCGGGTTGTGTGAAAGTCTGAGTTCGAACCCCAAATATATTACATATATAAATGCAGGTTTAAGCCTGTACAAGGTATGAATTACACATTGATAAATTTTTATAATAAACTTAAAATATTTTTACTTGTAATCCTACAATAATTAAAAATGCTGCACAGGAGCCAGTAATAAATTACTTTAGTAAAGTGATAATAAAGTTATCTATTACTATACTTATCACACAACTGTTACTCAATATATAATATCAAGAATATGTAATGAGATATTATTTTATATAGCACTATGTTTTTATAAACTGTAATAGTAATATTCAGTGATTAAGCTAATGCACACATGCTTTATCTTGTGTTTGGAAAGTGAGAGTATTCATTTATAATTTAAAATCTTCAAAGCACATGTGCATTAGCTTAATCACTGAATATTACTATTACAGTTTATTAAAACATAGCATTATATAAAATTAATATCTCATTACATATGTTTAATTTCAACTAAGAATGACATATCATAAATTGTAAAGATTTCTCAAGTGTCATTCATTCAGGTGTATTAAATGTAATTTAAAGTGATTGCTTAATATCTTCACATTCTCATTTCCAAATGCTTAAGATACGCCCATACATAAACATTTGGGTTGAAAATATAGGATTCATCCTATCTTTTCAAAAAGACTTTATCTTTGTTTGGAAAGTGAGAGTATTCATTTATAATTTAAAATCTACAAAGTGCATGTGGATTAGCTTAATCACTGAATATTACTATTACAATATTGAAACAGTCAGTTTTATCCACCTGCCTGTTTCACGTATTTTACCCCCATATCTATCTATATGCCAGGTTTAAACCCCCTCAGAGTACCCATTTAAGTAACATTAAATTACTATGTATGCAAAATCACATATATATATATATTCGAATGGTAAGTCTGTAATTTAATAGTATAGGTATATATTACAGATATGTATCTACTTTATAAATATTTCTAATTTAAGAACATTTTAGTTTAAATTATTTAGCCAATTTTATTGTTATGTTATTGAAAATCGCATATGTATATAAGCCATTTCTGTTGTTATTCTGCATGTATGGTTATAAAATTAGTTTTCTACTAATTATCAAAGTAACTTTTCCAAAATAACTTTTGATTTTGTAAACAAATTTTAAAGTAGGTCACGCAATAGTCCTAAAATAGCATGAACTTGATTTTGTAAATATAAAATGTTAATAACAAAATTCACAGAAAAACAAAATCTAAATTAGTTGTTATAATTAAAAATGTCTTTCTAAAATAAATAAATGAGTTTTTCTACTACTTTTAGCAATTAAATATATTTTGCTAAAATAAATAAATGTGGACAAGCTTGTAAAATTAAACAGGTGGCCAGAGTTTGAAAAGTATAAATACTTAAAGTTTTGTTGCCAAGGATCAATTATATATATACTAAGTAAACTGTAACCAGAATCTACGTTCGTTTCACCTTCAAACTGTCAGGGTAAGTTAGGCGACCCCTCACCTCTCGGCCCTTGATCGGCAATGGAAAGAACTTTGGTCCAATAAAACAATGCTGTACACCAGCAAAGCAGCCCATGGAAAAACCTCCATTAACTTTAAATCATTGCCAAAAGTGTCAACTTATTATCCTCCCAAGTGCTCAGAACTAACTGCAATGAAAACAACAGACTGGTAAATTGATAAATTTTCTCTCAGAGCTCTATTCATAAACTGTGACTTTCAATTCTTTCTTTTAAAAGCTAGCTATTTATTAAATCTGCCTCTACAAACACCTTTCCTAAATTTTGCAAAGAAAACTGTTAAATGTTAATGTTTAAATCTTGCCTGATTGTAAAACTTGAATTCTCTTTTAGAATGTAAAATTCTAATAATCTATTTTAAATTAAATGTATAATTTTCTGCAGTCTTTTATGCCTATTCCTAATCTATTCAATTTAGTTTATGATTTTATCATTTTAATATTATATGTGTTTAATATGCCAAGTAACTCAAAACCGCGAGTCTTATAAGTATAATTTTAGCTTATCAATCTGCGAAGATAATTTCAAATCTTCGCTATAATAAATATTAAATAATTGAATTATTATTTTTCTTTCTCACTGGCTGTTTCGAGATCATATTATTATTTTTACTGATTAACTTTGGGGTACTATTATTACAATAATCAGTCATTCTCTAGTTAAAATTGTAGTTTGCTAAACTCTAGTTATGAATTATAACTATTTATATATGTAACTCGTACATCATAGGAACTAGCCACAGAGATATTCCCAAAGCATATTTTAATGTTTTATTCATAATTACCCTGCAAATATGCTTTGTCCTCCTTAGATTTATATATGTTGAGATGCAGGTGAAAATATTAAACTAGGTTACTAATTAATTTAGTCCCTAAATAGTATATTTGAGATACTAAATTTGAGAACTGGATTGTATAGATATGCAAATAGACGCTATCTATTTTTAGGGCACAATAATATAATTTTACGAATTTGCATTATATATATGTATAAGTTGTGGATGTGTCCTTACAAAGTACGCAATGTACAATTATCTGCTTGCTGCATGATTATTGATGAGTTGCTGGCGGAGGTCACACTTATCCACTTAGTTCGAGTAAAGCACACACTTTTAGAACTAGGGCACAAGGACCTAGATTATTCATAATTAATGTTTATCCGACTCCCTGAACTACTGATGTTCCTATTCGTAGCACGTTGAGCGGTTTTAGGGCAACCGAGCATTCGATGCTGAAGCCCGTGAATAATGACCCATTCACACCTTTTTGCTTTATTAATATTTTGATATGTGCCATAGAGTATATAGGTAAACCTATTATACACCAGTTTTCTCTTTTATATTAAATGCTTATCTAGCATCAGTGTATGTCCTAATCTAGGTTAACATGCTAACCTGCATATCTCTGAGCCTAATTATGTGCTCGACTTAACTTTGTTTAGATAGACAGCCATAGGAGTGCAAATTAAGTTAGTTATATAACTTTGGCTATAAAGTTCCATATGATCTGGCAGACTACATAAGAGCTAGAAATTTGGCATATTAATATAGGCATAAACTCCAATACCGCCCTACACTTTATTAAACACTTAAAATGAGACAATATGTAACTTTAATCTCATTAGTTATGTCACACCTGTGAGCATAATATCTCACGTTCTCATTACGTAATCATATAATTGTGTATATTTTGATTTACTATTAGTTATTGTTTTATTAAATTAATATTTAAAATATAACTCGTTTTCATAATTTTATTGTCCGTAAGTTCATTTTATCCAACTCTAGATTTAATCGCACATACATCATTATATCTATATGTAGGTCATTATGTTAGATTTCATAAGCAATCATTGATATATTAATTAATCACTTAGTCATATGTGTGTATATCTGACCAAATCGGTGTTAAATTAGTTAATTTATGAGTCTTTTGTTTTAAGCTAAGTGACTGCCAGACCATGGTTAAATTAAATGTCTGCGTAAGTTGAGAAGTGTCATCCATAGGGTATTAGATCGTTGAGCAGAGTTGAAAGGATTGAATGTTGGTCAGGTTCTGGATCCCAGCATCTGTATTCGATCAGCTTTAGTGTATCTTGCCTGTGTTCTAGATTTTGTTATGTGGAGGGACAATTCTTACTGTTATAATATCAAGAATAGTAAGTGGATTAATTATACAGCAGAATAATATGATCAAGTAGTGACTCCAGTGGTGATCATTTTTTTAATGCAATTTATTTTAGTATCTTAATATTTATAGGTACATCACAAACCTTTAAAGAATCATTTACATTATCAAAATGTATAAAAAATTAAAAATTTAGAAGTTTATAGAATTAAATTTATGATGAAAGTATATTTAATCACAATTACTTATGTCAAAAAACATTGAAATATGTACAGTAAGCTGCTGGAGAGAGATGACTTCTCATATTTACTGGAATCTTAGAACATACTCTAAGTAATTCTTAAAATTCAAAAATACATTATAAAATGTTTTGGTCCTGATGTAGAGTGCACTCACTGTCATTTTGAATTCTAAGAACCACCCAAAACCACTGCTGACACTTCCAAGTGATAAATGGCATTGAATAACCCACATGGGGTCACTTGAATATGTCAGCAGTGTTTTTTTGGGTGGTCCTTGGAATTCAAAATGGAAGTGAGCATACTCTAAATACTAAACATTTATAACTTCTAAAATATGAATGTTATTAAATAATGATGGTGCAAAGCGTTGAATTATGCAGGGAATGATGGCTTGGATAATACAAAATATCATACAAAAGATGCAAAGTCTGACCAAACCAAGCTTATAATTCCAAATACTAAAAATTATAACTTTTAAAATATGAATTATATTACAATATATGCCTATAAGCACATGTTGGAATAACGTAAAATTGATCATACCAAGCTTATAATTTCGAAAAAGTAAAAGTTTTTATGTTTTAAAATACGAATTGTATTACAATATATGTCCATAACCATATAAAATAAAACATTCTTTTTACTAGCTTATAATTTCTAAAATACAAATTTAAAATTCTTTAATAGAAAAAGTAAAGGAAAAAAAATAATGGACACATATATTAATTTAAAAACCACATGTTCAATAAATGCAAAATTGATCAAAGCAAGCTTATCATTTTGGAACACTAAAAGCTTCTAAAATACGAATTTTATTAAAATATAGGCCTATAACCAAAATGTTAAAATAAAGTAAGTGTTGAATAAATATAGAAACCACTGCCAAAACATATTACTTCTACAGTTAATAATAAATCGCATTTTATCTTAACATTAGTCAAATGAATAATTGTCTAAAATAAAGAATATTAATTTTACAATTAATAAAAAATTAATCAATCAGATTTTTTCTTACCAAAGTAAGTAAGGTTGTGTGCTTAATTCCTCACATGTCATTATTAGCTGGAAGATGGATGAAAAAAATCTAAATGAGAGAAATTTATTCATTAAATTTCTCAAAGATGATAACACTACCTATCAACAGTGAAAAAGTTAGTGTTTATAATATCTGTTTTACATTTGAAATAATCAACAAATTAATTTTAATATAAATTTGTTGATTATTTCCCATGTAAACAGATATTGAATTTTAAATAAAATAGTAACATTATCATCTTTGACAAGTTTAATAAATAAATTTTCTCATTTAGATTCTTTTTATCCATCCACCAGCTAATAATGACCTGTGAAAAATTAAGCACACAACATTACTTGCTTTGGTAAGAAAAAATCTTATTTATTAATTTTTTATTAATTATAAAATTAATATTCTTTACTTTAGACAATTAGTCTTTCGACTAATGTTAAAATGAAATGTGATTTATTAATTGTAGAATTAATATGCTTCAGGAGTTGTTTCTACATTTATTCAATATTTATGTTATTTCAACATGTGGTTATTCGTTACTCCCATTTTTTACATTTTAGTCATATCATGACCTCGGGTGGATTATTCAATGTCATTTATCAGTTTAAATAGGTCAGTGGTGGTTTTGGGAAGTCTTTAATTTCAAAATTGCCATGTGCACAATCTAAATTGGTACTAACTTTTTTATAATATACAAACACAAATACATACAATATGGAGTTTGAATCCAGGCTTAACTTGAAAAAAAAATTCAAATAGATTAAGATTTTTATGTAGGCTTAGAATTTTTTTATATAGTCAACTTCACAGCTGATTTAACTAACATCCAATTGTTGGACAGCAAGTGGATGTTTTGCTATTCTTGCTTAACTAATAAAACATGAAGAAAAGCCACACAAGCTTTTACTATCCAGCGAAATGATTAACTTGATGAGTATTGTTATCTACTTCATTATTTTTCAATAAAATATTTGAAAAGGTTTGCCTTGAGAGGTTATTTAAAAATATTTTATCTTTTTACACAAAATAGATTGTTTAACAGTGTCTACAAAAAAATTATAAATTAAGAAATAAGATCGTAGAAGATTTATGGAATATTTTTTTAAAAGTGATAAATGTAGATTTTATTAAAAAATTAGATTTCAAAAAAATAGTCTATATAGAAAATCCAAAAACAGTCAAAATAGTTTTGATCAAAATATTAGCAGTATTTTGAAAATATCTGTGTTAGCCATGGCATCTCAGGGAATTCCATAAATAAGTAAATTTTTTCATATTCATAAAAAAAAAATAGTCACACCATTTATTACTTTAAAAATTATATATTTAACATATGTATTTTATACATCTAAATTAAAAATTACATATGTAACAATAATCATAATACAAAATGTCAGAATTCTAGTGTACAATTTGTTTTTCATCAGTGTTCTTTATATATATATATATATTGTTTTATCCAGTGTCATATTTAAAAAATTAAAAAAATACTAACAAAGTCATTCCTTATCATCATCATCATCATCAACTATTATCAATCCACTGCAGGATGAAGGTCTCTCCAAGTTCAATCTATCTTTTCCAATCTTTAGCTTCTCTTCACCACATCACCCCTACACACTTTCTTATTTCATCCATCCATCTCACATGTGGTCTCTTTCTGAGACTTTTACAATCTCTTGGAATCCCGTTTAAGATTTCAATTGTCCATCTATTATCATCTCTTCTAGCAATATGACCAGCCCAACTCCACTGCAATCTTTTAATTTTTTCAATGAGGTCAGTAACATCTGTTTGTTCTCTTACCCACATATTGCGTTTTCGATCTCTTCTTGTTATTCCCAACATGCATCTCTCCATACATCTTTGAGTGGACTGAAGTCTATAGATATATGCATATAGTAAACATATATAAAAATATGATTCTATAAATCAAAATATTTTTTTACGTTACTAAGTGTTAGAAATAGATAGCAGCAAAAATAAAAACTATGATGGTGACTTATACAAAAGTAACATCTGAACATAGTTTTATAGTCATTGTGTAAACTGAATTGCATTTATATTTGTTTTTATTAGATTTAATATTATCTCACAAAGAATATTCAATTTTATTGCAATTTTCATTAAAGTTGTTTTTGAAATAAAAAATTTCCAGCAAAATGATGAAAGCATTCATTTAATCTTAATGCAAATTTATTTTATTAGCAGCGTATTTGGAACAACTTGAGCTCTTAATTTGCATTTGTTTAAAATGTAATTTTAAAATACTCTTAATCATCTATTTTAAACATATTAAAATTCCAATGTATTAAGCTTTGACATGTATAAAATTTAAAATATATAAAGCTTTCTAAAAATTTATAATCAGCCAAAATATGTTGTCATGTCCCAGAAATCAACGTTCTTTTTTTTTTCACTATAAATAATTTATTATATGCAGGATTTAATGGTTATTGTTGAAATTTTTTTAATTAAAACAAATTGTAATCTTTCAAGTTTGGTCTTAAGATTTCATATATTTTAACTACTTAAATCTTCGTGGGATTCAAATTTTAATATTTTTTACATAATTAGTTTTCATTAAAACATTGTACAGGCTTAACACCTGCATTCATTTATATATGTAATATATGCGGAATTCGAACTCAGCCTTTCACACGACCCACAATTCTCAATACCATTTTAAATTGCTGACCCATCTGATCACACACATGAGAGTTGTGGGTCGTGTGAAAGTCTGAGTTCGAATCGCGCATAATTAGTTTTCATATTTATTTTGTATTATTTAAATAGCTATACATTAAGTTAAAAAATATTACTTAATAATTAAGTTAATAGAATGTGCTTATGAAACATTTTTTACATTTTATATTATTCTTTTAAAAAAAAGAAATTATTTTTAAAAATAAATAACATTGATTATAGGCATATGTTCAGCAATTTGAAAATTAATTTTGAAATGATTATTTCATAAGTGTCACAGTGTAAATGGCAACATCTGCCATTTTGAGTATTTATTATAAAAAACAATGTTTTGCAGAGTGTTTGGCATAATTTCATGATGATTGCTATAGTACATGCTTGCACAAAAGATGTGGGTATTGAGAGTAAGAATATACACATAATGTATTAAAATTTAAAAAGTTTATTCCAAGTCAATTTTTTTTTAAAATATATATATTGAACTAATCCTTATTTTAAAAAGTTGTCTAAGAACTGAATGACAGTTGGTTTCAACAACTGCTACTCATAAATTAAAGAAGATAGATTTTTATTATCGTCTTATTATAGAAGAGATAAATCTAAAGTTTCTACAATTGAAAAACAATGCAAGTTGAAGGCAACTTCCTTAATAACTGTCAACACAAGAAACTATAGAAAGAGTTCCAAAAAAACTCTATTACCATAATAAAAGTAAAACCTGCCAGAAGCAAAGTGCTTTCAAAACCTGCTAGCTTTTCATGGAGATGAATCTTCAAAAGAAGCTTATTTTGTAAAATGGGAAGGGAGAAGGGGCAAGTGGATACACAAGATCACAATTAAATTTAAAGCTTTTGGAAATGTAACTTATTTCAAAAGATATTTATAATCAAACTTGAAAAGGAGACCAACTTCAGAATAACTAAAAAAGGAATAAAAAACAAAAATTCTTTTTTATTTCTCTGTTTGTTTGCTTTTAGTTGAAATAGCTAATTTAACCAAAAGTTAAAAAACTACATATAATTAGCATTTAAGATACATACAAAAAATTAAGACCACTTAATTCATCTTATATAATGGAAAATTAAATGCTGTTGAAAATTTTTTTTTATCTTCTTAATAAACAATTGTTATTTTAAAAATTGCAAAATAGAATTACTATATAAAAAATACACATGGTGGAAGTACACTCAACAACTTTCTAATATCAATTTTAAATTTCATTAAAAAAGTAAAGGGAAAAAAAAAAATTTCAATATCCCAAATAATTATTACTTTATTATTTGTTCATAATTTCTAATTTATCATTAATTAAATTTAAATTACATCCTCATTGATAATTTCTTTATATTCCTCACAAAATTCTCATTCAAACCATATATAATACTTCTTACCTGAAATAATCCATAGCTTCAGAATCTAAAAAAATAGTCACATAAGAATTCTTCATTTTTATCTTGTACCCCAAAAGTTAGCAAATCTCAAGGTGTCTATAAGAAAAAGATTCACCCTAATAAAAGATGCAAAATAAATCATTTACAGAAGGTAGATATGCATGTCAATATAGCAATTGACTTCTTGCCTATGCAAAACTAGAAATTGAAAACTACAGTCTATATTAATGATATCTCATTTTATATTTTTGTGTACACCAGTTAATATTCTTTATGCACACCAGTGATGCAAATGCTATCTTGTTATATTTATTGTCCCATAGGACTAAAATTTATTTGAATATAGCTCATTAGCTAACTATAGACCTGAAAATAATATGAATGGAAGATGTGGCAGAACTACTGACTCCACAGCATGAGCACCAAGGCATAGGCAAGAATCAGGATTTGATTCTTTGCCTGCATACAATTCCATGTTGTACACATAATCATTGTGGCTATCACCACAAACCACTTTAAACTTCTCTTTATTGGTTTTAAGAGTTTATATTTTCATATGGTACTATGTCCAGTACATTTTCTGATTGCTTTATCAACTACAATCTTTCTGTATATCTGATAATCAGTCTTAAAATTTACATTGGACTGCTCTATAATACCTTAATTTTATATAAATAAATTATTTGTTATACAAAGACATGCAAGTGCAAACACAAACACACTAATACAAATATAAATGCACTAATAAATTATTAAACCTTTTGAGAATCATTATGTCTATAAAATAAGATTACCTCAAACTTGGATCACAGCCCACAATTACATTGTACATAAGGCACTTTTGTTATATTTGAATACAAATATATTGTACAATTTATATTCTATACAGACACACCAATAAAAATGCAAACACAATAAATTATACTATTTATAAAATAAGTAAAAAAAAAATTAAAATAATACTATTCAAATAATTAAACTGAATACTTACTACCAATATTCTGTGATTATATTATCATCAGGATGAAGGCCTTGAAATTAGAATCATCGGAATATTTTTAATCCATTTCAGTAATGAGTCTGGCTGATAAGTAAATTCTGCCTTTGTCTTTATCATGCAGAAAAGAAAAAAATTTAAATGAACCTATTAATAAAAAATTCAAATTTTGTCCAACTTTAACATGAGGTACACCATTTTAAAGAGGAAATAAAACAGCAGCAACTTCTGGAATTGTTGTAAACATGCATATAGTTTTCTGTGATTTAAAAAACAAAACAAAATTTCAATGAATCAGCTGCCGCTAGTGGCTATTACACTACAGGCAGTTAAGGCATTTAGTTTAACTTCAGTTCAATATACAAAATGTAATGTAGATGATTTCTTATTTAAAGTACGAAAATTTTTATTATTTATATTAACAATTTGTGTTGTGTTTACTAGAATAAAGCGGAGTGTGCTTCCAATATTTATTTACAACCAGTCAGTGGCTGATCCATAAGCAATGTGACACTGCAAAAATTTAAATCATTCAATTCAATATTTTGCAAATTATTATGTAAATACAACTAATTAAATTATTTTTAAAAAGAATTATTTTAAGCGATGCTTGAGATTCTATTCAAAGATGCTGCTAATTATAGCCATGTCAGAAACATCATATTAGTGAATTTTAGCAAGTTCCACTGAGATTCATTTGTTCTTACCAATGTATGAAATTAGCACCATTGTAACTACTAGCCATGGGAGCATCAATAGTTATTTGGGTGAGATATGTTTATCTATTCTGGTTTTTCTTTAGAGTGAATATAATTTTTACCGTTTTCATTTAGGATGAGCAATAAATTATTGTTTTTTTCCCCTTTGTAATTAACATTTATAAATTAACTTATAAATATTTATTACAGAAAAATATAATAAAATTAATAAAAGAAATTATTTAAAATATTTATCATGATGAGTGTTAGTGTTAAATATACAAAATATTTTAAAAATATTTTTTAAAATAATGCTTTTATGCAAATAAATAGCCTACTAAAAAGTAAAAAATAAAGTAATAATCCATTTCATAAGCATTTGAGCTTTTTGATTTTTACAATTTATTTGAGCCTCAAATGCTTTTATGAAATTGATTACTTTATTTTTTTACTTTTTAGTGGAATATTTATATAAAAGCATTATTTTTAAAAAATCTTTTTTAAAAAAATATATTATTTTTTAGTTTTTAGTTATAAATAAAACATATTTCAATTTAAATAAAATAATTTTCTTCATGAATCTTTTTTTAATTATGTTTCTTGTTCTTTCCACAAGAGAATGCCTGCTGTCAATGATTTTGACAGTTGCATTCATTTGGAATTTGGTAATGAAAAAACATTCCTCTAATCTTTTTTTGCACATTTTTTTTTACAAAATATTTATGAAATATTAATTATTTCAAAAGAATAATTCGGATTTTGAAGGAAATATTTACTTTTAATTAATTAAATTAATATTAACCAAATTCTACTCTACAAATAAAATATTATTGTTGGCTCAGTTGTTAAGGACCTTTCTGGGGAAAAGTAAGGTTACAAGTTCTAATCAGGGACCAATTTTTTAAATGGTTAAAAATTTTAAAATGTGAATATTCTGACAGAAAAACAGACAGGATGACAAGTTAATGTAAAAGCATTTTAAAAATTACATTTTCTTAATTGACATTATATAAAGAAATTGAAATAAGGTTAATTTACTCCAGATATTATCTGTTAAACAGCAGTTAATAAAAACAAAAAATATATTAGATCTTGCCATAAAAAATGGTGAGTTTAAATAAACTAAATACAATTTCATGTAACAAAACAAATTTATGTAATGTCAAATGACAAAATAGAAAAAGACATAAAAGTAAATAATGATCAGAAAATTTATAAGAAATTTCTAAAATCTATAAATAAGCGTTTACTTGTGTGTGTCAATTTCTACACATGCACAGTAAATAATTATAATCCATTGTATTGAATCTTAAATAAACAAAGTTCTTCATGTGCCAATTTGGGTACAACAGAATTATATACACGTGCTATGTTTGAAGATTTTAATCTTTGGCATCACAGTATGCAAACGCATCACAGTATGCAAACCATACCCGCAATTACTACACTTCCATCCATACACAAATGAATAATTCCAAGAAGGCTTTTTTATAAGGGTCCACTTTTGCATAATTATTTCTAATTAGCATAATTGATCTTAATGTACATTTAAATGTAGTTATTGGCATATGTAGATTTTCTAGAGTAGCATAGTAATGAGATTTTATTCATCTAGTGTCTGCATATATTTACATGATTGAATGAATAAGCTTTATTTGTATTCATACACAGACAGTGAACGATCTTTTAACAATGATTACTATGGAACAATCAAATGGTTTTTGTGGTTGTGAAATTAAACATGCTCTGTTTTGTTTCCTTGCTTATATTTTAGCAGCAATACTGTAATAAAGCACTCCTACTTTAAAATTCCATGAGCCACCACTGTTTACAACTAATGAGAATTTATTAATATTATAGTTAAATATACACTGTCATAAAATTTTCCAAACTAATTTTTAAAAAAATATTATTTTTCAGAAATTAAAGTTATTACATATTGTCAAAATTATATTAAATATTAATAAACATCATATAATGATTATGTATTTTTTCAAAACCTTGTTTAAAATCCCTTGAACAAAAATTCATTAAAATAATCCTAAACATATTAACTACGAATTATAATACAACTTACAATATGAGATTTTTAACATGCTGTCTGTCTATTATGAGTTATATCACATAATGATTAATTTTAAACAATTTGGCTTTAAACATTTAAAATTTTAAAAATTAAAAAATATTAATTGTAAATATTAAATAATGAATATTATTTTCAAATCTATAAAATTGGCTAACTCATTTAAAATATGTTCTGCACATTAAATTAATTTTTGTACTTGTACATCTTTATTCAATAGTAATTTTAAAAAAAATTCTCCTTTATTATAAATAATAACAGTTACATTAACTATTAAGTAATTTTGATATTTGATGTATGTTTATATTATTTTTATCAATATAATTTAGTAGTAATTTAAAAAAGGAATATTTATTAATATTTTTTTCTACTTCACTTACTTGCTAAATGCATGACAATGTAATTAAACATTTTTTTCTTCCTTCACTTATTTTCAATAATTGTTCTATAAAAAAATAATAATTAAAGTTCATCATTTTTTAAGATGAATTATAGTGAAAGTTTTTTAAAATAGATAATGGCAAAATTTTCAATTACTATTTTCAATGAGAAACTGCAAAATAGGTAAAAAATATTTCTCAGCATCTTTTTAAGCATCATTTTCCATGCTAGATCTTAACAGAACACTGAATATTATTTCAAAATCAATTTTCCCATTGATAACTACTATTTATTGAATCATTAAAAAACAATGAATCATCCTCATTGATGACATTCATTATATAAATGATTTAATATACTTTATTTAGTTTTTAATGATGTGTGTGTATATTTTTAGTACAATTGTCATCTGATGTTCGTGGATTCACTATTTATGGATTGAATAAATAAAAAGTTAGAAATTTATAAATTTGAATTTATAAATTTCATACACATATTAATCTTTTGGAATGCTATCATTAAAATTAGCTTTCAATTTAATTTTTTTCTCATCTTATGCACTCAATGCATCACATAATTGCTCTTTCTTTCTCTCTCTTTCTCTCTCTTGATATATTATACTGTCTTTTTCATTCTTATATGATTCAGTTTTTTTTTGTTACTTTGTCAATATTTTAATCTATATATATTGTAGCTGTTCTATTTTACTACATCATTATATGGTTGTAATTAATGATCAGTTTTAATTAAAAAAATTAAATTTTACATAATGATTAGTAAAAAACCTATTATTTAATTTGTAGGAGAAAATATGTTGTCTCTTTAGTGTTAAACTTGATTTAATTTTCTTTAGAGAAATATAATCTATAAGTTATAAATTTGGAATATAAATTGTGGTATTTATTTTAAAATAAAAAGTAAATAATAGTTAAAATCAAGTAAGGTAGTTTAGATCAGTAGTTATAATTATTAAAATTAATATTTTTATAATTATTAATCATCAAATTAAAAATTGCTATTTATTTATTGTTTTAAAATCATTTTTAATTTATGGTAAAATAACTGAAAAGTGAGTTGTGTTCATAGGTGTGCACACACACATTCATTAAATAATAAATGAAATTTACTTCATGGTTTCATATGCAATTTATTAATTGTTTAAATCATAAATGTTATATTTTATTATATCAATTTCGTAAAAAGTTTCTAAAATCAATAGTTATAATAATAATGTAAATTATAAACTTTATGTATCAAATTTAAGTTTAAACAAAATGTATATTATTATTAAAAGATAAATTTAAATGTTGCATTATTAAAATTATGAAATTATTGATTTCATAATATTAATTATAAATCACTTTAAAAGTGCAGACAAAGTAATTAATATTCATTTTTTGCTAGATGTCTGAAAGTAATTAACTAATCAGGTATTGTGATTTTTTTCTATAAATAGAAGATAAGCAGATGATAAAGAGGAAAGAAAAATCAAGAAAAAAAATTCAAGGAATAAACTGTATTTTTTGACTTAAAAAATTCTAAGTATAAATTTGTTGAAATATTATTGTTTTAACATTAAAAGAATTTATCATTAAGTAATAATAATTTTAAAAACCATGGACTAGCTTAATAAATTTGTTAATTTCATTATGGAATAAAAAGCAAAACTATCTTCATTGGTATAATATAGAAGCTGACTATAAACTTGTGATAATGAAAGGAAGCAAAACTTTATTCAAGGAGATAAAAATGTATTTTAATAAGAAATCTTGCAGGTTAGCAAACCATTTTGTCTATAGAAAATTTAAAGATGTAAGGAATTTATTTTTTATTAATTTTCATATGCGTAAGGATAGAAAACATTTTCTACTAAATATTATTTTTAATAATGATAGAAATAATTACTTTTATTTACTAAGACTATTAACCTTTCTGCTGATGCTTATGAGACCTTTCATTGATGATTAACGTCACTCTAATTCCGTCATTTTTAATGCTACAATATACATTTTGCACTCGTTACATAGGTTTTTAAAAGTTCTGTAAGATGCTGCCCTCTCTTGAATTATTTTACAAGTAAAAAATGAATAAACCTGTCGATAAAGCTAAACAAAGAAAAAAGCTTTACGGTGATTGGCTCTCAGCCATCAAAGACATTCTGATTGGCTATCAAGAACAAAGAAACCACCTAATCAAAGAAAATAAAGAAACACGCTAAGATTTTCATTTCGAATATGATATTAAACTATTATAAAAGTATTTTTTGAGAAATTACAAATCATTTTCATAAAATATGCTAAAAAACGAAATTATTTTAGAAAAATATTGAAGATTTTAGTAAAAATATTTAAGATTTTAGCAAAAAAAATATTTACTTTTCCTAACGTAAAACTGAAAAAAAAAATTTACGTCAGCAACTCTTTTGTTACTAAATTTAGCTTTTAATTTACCATTATGAAATATTTCTACAATAAACAAATAGAAATTGATTTTTGAAAGAACTTTCGTTCATTTTCATAACCTGACAAATTATTAATATACTTTTTACAAACGAATCTAAAGTGAAAATGTTATTAAAGATGAATATATTTTGACAATTGACTTTGTCTTGGCCAATTAAAAGTCTTGATTTTTAACTTACTCGGGCCAATAATATAATCAGCAGTCAAAAGGTTAACATTTCCAGATATGAGTTTATTAATGACTTTATTAGGATGATGGTGACCTTAGAGAAAAAAGATTAATGTAGACTAAGGTTTATTGAAAGTTTTTAACTACTAACTGTAATGTTGTTTAAGTATTGGTAATGTATTACCATGTTAAACATAAATTATACAGAAGTTAAATCAGAACTTTGTTATTCTATAAAGAAATATGTTTGAAGTTGGAGGAAAGAAATGAAACTTTTTTAAGGTATAAATGTTTTTATTAAATTGTAAAATACATATGTACTAAAATGTGAAGGAATTTTATCAATAATATAAGGAAGGATGAACTTTTAATATAAGAACTTCCTATTGTTACCAATAAATAACTTTTATTTGGATTTTTCTTCATGTTCCATTTATGCTATGAACAATGGTGAAAAGTGCAAAAGGGAGAAAAAGGCATGAAGAAATCTCTTTTATTCAAACAACAGTTGGTTGTGGTCACCATAGTACCCAATACTCCCCTGAAAATGTACATTTTTCTTTAATTCAAGGGGTTGAAGAAAGCTTTGTTAATATTATTTTAATTGCATTAACTAATATTAAGATAGTATTAAGTACTTATAATTATTTGTTTCATGTGTTTGTTGATGATTTTTTAGATTTAAATATTTTAGAATTTCTTGTCTATATATATATATTTAAAAAAGGAAAGATAAATCTTTTTTTTTCTTGATTATAATTTTATAACATAAAAGAAATTATATCTACAGGAGTGTTATCAACAATAATCATATAGATATTATGATTATGATAATTTTTATTTTTATAAAATATAAAATATTGGTATTGATTTTTTTTAACATGGAATCAAGTAAAATAAATATATGTGATATTTATAATATGCATATTTACATAAAAGTATATGATAAAGGATCAAATATATCTATTGTAATATTAATATGAATGTATAAGTGCATGCATGATTTATCTCTTTGTAAGTTAAAGATCAGTGACTTATTATATTTATATCATGAACTGTCTGTCTGGTTTTTTTTAATCCTTTTGGTATGTTCAAAATTATTAAGAGGTTATGGATAAGTTTGGATATTATTTGAGAAATGTTTAGATGTTAAGTAGTGGTACAGTAAAGTAGATTTATTGGAAATCCTGTAGTATTAGGAATGTGTTATTTAAGGTTAAATATGATAACAGTATAAAGTTAGAATATTTATGATATATGGATAGTGACATTTTTCTTAAATCTATAAAAACTTAAATAAAAGCCAAACTAAAAAATTAAGGTAGACACAAGAAAATGTGGCCTTAAGTTATAGAGTTGACAAAGATTATGTTGTGGAAATGGAATAGAGCAGATTGTGGGTAAATTTGGAGTGGGGAATGTAAAATAAAGTGGTTAACAGGTTTATCTGGGCATAATTGCTGAGATATTCTTGACTTCGTTTAAGGAGAAGCCATAATACATCACATCACATCAAGCTTTGTTTACATAAACGCTGAGAGAGATAGAATTCAATATCTCTTTCATTGTCTCCAACCTTTATATATATATTTAAAGTAGTTTTATGAGAATCTTGAAACCAAATGCAAAGAATATGAAGGGATTGTAGTAATTCAATAATTATGGATTTAATTGTAAAATTTCAGGAAATCCTTAAATGTCCATATAAGAAAACTATTTTTAGTAAATAAATTGTAAACTTGCCCTATATGTTTCCCTGAAAATAAGACCTAATCAGAAAATAAGCCCTAGTTAAGATCATCAGCCAGGTAGATGGCTTTTGTTTGCACATGTTGAAACACATGATGAATGAAATGAATTATAAAGTAATGAATGTATAAATAAACAATACTATTGACATTAATGCTTTAAATAAATGATAACATATATTATATGATTCTTTTGTATTTTTCCATCAACTATTTTCAACAAATGTAATTCTACCTGTATAGAGAAGCAATTTGTCTACCACAAGCCAGTATATTAATAATTTATAATTTCATTGTAGTTTTAGGTATATATTTTATTTATATTTAATATGATTTAAAATGTTTGAATTAGTTTGAGTTTCATCATAGTAGCTTTTAAACATTCAAGATAAAAGAAAAGTTATAGTTTGATTTTTCTTAAATATTTTTTTTTCCTCTTAAAAGACTTTATTAAAATAACAAGTGATTTTAATAATCAAAGTTTAACTTAAGTCAAATTTCACTCTTTCTTCTAAAGAAAAGTTTCTAAAAAGAATATCTAAGTAGAACTATTACGAGTAATTTGGAAAATGTTTGCAATGTGTGCACTTGATAATGAATGGACATGGTTGTGTCATATTTGGAACATTGTATTTCCATACACTATGTGTTGTAATGGATGCACTTAATGTGCACATGAGAAATATAAAAATATTTTCTGAATTTTTGTGCCTGCATTTTTTTTTTTTTTTGCTTTTGTGTGGACAAACCATACTTAACTGTAATCATTTTTGTTACCATTCCTGTCTTGCAAGTTTTCATTTAATATTTGATTTAATGATACATTTAAACAGAATAATATTTTTATCCTCATATAAGATGAGTGCAAAAAAGAGTTATTTCTGCAAAAAAAATGAGAGTGGAATTGTGGGGGGTGACCAGAGTAAGAATCTTATGGCTTTCTGTAAAAAGAAGTACTTGAATAAATATATATTGTTGTACTTAAATAAATGTAATTTTTGTACATGAAAAAATAAAGACATCCCTAGAAAATAAGCCCTACAGTGTCTTTCAGAACCAAGATTAATATAAGACCCCCAACAGAATAGCTCAGTTGGTTAGAGATTTTGCCTTAAATTCAGTATTCAAGAATCTAAAGGTTAGAGTTCAACTTCTAAGTGAATATTGTCATTGTGCATATAGGCCAGCGACACCTGAAAAAGAGTGGAAAATAATACTACTCGAAACATTGTGTAAGACCCAAGTCTTATTTTCAAGGAAACACAATTCATTTTCACTTTAAATAGGTTTCACTATAATCATTATTTTGCCCATAATATGTTTAATGTTGATGTTATTATTCACCAGTTAAATAATCACCTAGACTTTGTGGTTATACTAATTGAGATTAAAAGGCTGAAAGGAAAGAGCATTTCTGCACATCCCCTAAATTGATCTTTTACCTGCAGAACATTTTATATGAGTTTAAATCTTGAACAGGTATGCTGCAATTAATAAAAGATTTTACTTTCCCATCTTACTTTAGCAGAATTTTATTTGCACATTTTAAAGTTTATTTAATAATAATTATTTAATAAATAGGCCACTAAATATACATATAGTTGAAAGAAAGCAGACCAACTTCAATAAGCTTTTAAATATACATGCATAAACACATTTTCATTATCAGAATGCCTAAGAATAATAAAAAGTGTCATCTGTTGTCTGATAAATGCTAGAAGAAAGGTGACTTTCAAAACTTAAACTAGATGTAAGTAAACATACCACATTAATCTGAACTTTTAATTAAATATGCAAATGTGACACTATGTTATTTTATAATAATATTTGTAAATAATAAACGGAAGTCCAACTAAATGTAAATCTTTAATAAACTGTGTTTTAAATTGATATATAAAAGAAAAAAAGCAGACTAAAGTTCATGTACTATCAAATGTAAAATGTATATATCCATTTTCATTATTAGAAAACATAAGCATAAACAGTCATCTGAATTCTGACAAATTCTGAAATATTGGTGAATTTCGAACTTAAGAGCAGCAGTATTGTTTAAATTTATAATTAAATACACAAAGATGTCAAGCATTGGTGCTCGAGAGGTCAGAGACAGCTACTTTACAAGCGGTTGTCCCAGGATAGCGGGTTTGCTTCCCGGCTGATGCTATGACACATGAGAAAAAAAAATACACAAAGATAAGAAACAATCATATTTTATAACTATCTTTGTAAATAACACATCAATCGTAACAAAAATAACATATTTGCAAAGTAAAACCAACAATATATCACTTCCTCTGCCAACATATTACTTTTAAAGAGCAAATATATTTCTCTTGTCAAGCGTTGTTAGCCGAGAGGTCATCACAGCCGCCTTACAAGCAACTAGTTGTTTGCAGATGGTTATGGGTTCGCTTCCCGGCCGATGCTATGACATATGAAAAAAAAAATCTATTTCTCTTGATTCAATTCCTCCACCCTATCTATGTAAGGGTAACACAGAACTAGAGTGAGAGAAAAATGTTTGCTATTTAGAATAGGAAGTATTCAAATTGCTTGATCAAATATAGAGCTAAGTATTTTTTAATACTAGGAAGTTAAAAGATTACTAAAAATTTTAGTCGATATGTTTTTTACTATTTATTGGTAAAGTAATTTATTTATTGGTGAAGTAATTTATTGATAATATAATTCCTATCTAATAAAATACTGTGTTCACAAAGCATAAGATTTTTTAATAGTATATAGTTTTGTATAGTAGTGCTAGATCATTGGTGCGGGGGTGTGTGTGTGCTAATTTCTTTTTCTTTTTTTCTAAATAATTTCAGAGCAATGAATATGAAAACTTCAAAAGTGACTACCAAACTAAAGGCATAATTCTTAGAAATTAAGTTGTCAATAGATGTATTCTCATTCTTCAAACAATAAATAAAAATATCAAAGAAAAAGTTAGTGGCCCAAAGATGCGTTTCTGGCTAAACTATCACTCTTCTGTTAAGAACACAAACCTCTCTCAAATATCTTCATTATCTTTTATTATTTATCTATCTATTGTAAATTTTAAGCTCTTACAAATACCAATGATGGTTATCATTTTTAAATTAATTAATTAATCATTATTCACAATCTCACTAAAACTTCATTATAAATCAATATATTTTGTCCGGTTAAATATAAACATATAGCAGTAATATTTTTGGAGATGTATAATTTATTGCACTTTTTACTTTCTTAGTTATGAAATAAATGTGTGACTGTACTAGGGCTATCTTTATAATGATATGAAAAACATAAAATCTGCAACTGTTGTTAACCATAATATTATAAGATGAGATATTTAAATAATTAATTGCAGACTAAAATTCTTTATAATTATTGACCAATGTTTTTAGTAATGATTAAATGCCATTCAGAAATATTTTCATAAATGGCAACAGTTTACAATTTTTATGATCTTTTATTTTGTTTACATACATATGCACCATGTGCATATTACTAAAATATGAGCTTAACCAATATTTATGTGAAAAGCTAAATAATTGTAATAAATATTTTTAAATGTTTCGTATGCTATTAGGCTTAATAACGTTTCAGCCTTAATAAATTCCAAATTAAAAATATGTATTAATTTTTAAATGCAAATCATATTAGCAAAAATAATCATAATTTTGGTTTGATTTTCGTTAATCAAACTTCAAAGTGATTTTTTTTCTTATTAATTAAAATTTTTCTTCTGAAGATAAGTGTAGGGATGGGAAAGTCACCCCTATTTTCCCATCAAATATATAATAAGTATCTTAATTTGGGAAACTACTTAAAATAATAAACTAGGAACAAACAAACACATCTGGAGGAAATAGAATAATAAAGTTGAGCTTTAATAATGTTTTTGTTCCCCCTGCTATTATTATATTTTATCAGTAGTCGTAAATAATAAAATTAATTTATAAATACTATACTAATAAAAAAAATAAGCGGCACAATAAACTTAAATATTTTAAATGTTTTTTTTTTCCCATTAAAATAGTAATGTCAAAAGTATTAATGGAAAGAAAAATGAATTATTTTAATAAATACCCAAAAATTAATTTATAATAACAATCAATTTAAAAGAATAAATATAAAATATAGAGAAAGATATTAAGTATGTCAAATTAAATGGAATCTTACAAATTCATTTTGAAAACTTAGCAACTCAATCTAAATCAAATAATCAATATATGCCACAAATGCAAAATTATCCATTTAATGTATGCGATATGTGTAAAACTTCTAATTTTTATACGATCTATTTTTAATCATCATCACCAGCCTTCTACCAAAGAATAGACTTTTCCTACACATCAACCAGACCAAGAGATCCTATCACCTTCTCTATTTTTTAAGCTTTATTTTATAGTTAATTTCTGATTTATGATTATCATCTTTTTTTGCCAGAGTTTAATTTTTAATAAATATCTTTTTCCATTTAATTTTTTAATAATTCAACTATCTTTCTTCAAATCCATACCTTTAAGCTAGTTCCAATCTTTTCTTATCTTTTTCTAGTTGTCTAAATCTCTGTTCTTTATACAGTACCACATTTAGCAAAAAAAATATTCATTTTATATTCAGTTTTATTAAATGCCTGCTTAATCATGAAAATTTTCGATGTTTTTAATCTCTATTTCTATCATCAGTAAACTAACTTCCCAATTATTATTTTACTTCTATTATTAAACTTGAATTTCCTCCCCCTATTTATATCATTTTAGTTTTAATAGAATTGATTTCTATGCCAATGTTATTACAAATCCTATTTATTCTATTCAGCATTCTATTACACTTATCCTTATTATTCACAAATAGTATTATCAAATCATATGCAATCCCCCCCTCCCCATTAACTCTACCAAAACAACATTCATTTCAACCTTATACAAAACAGAAGAAAAAAATAATGCTTTAGTTAACTTCTTGTCACATAGAAATAAGTGAGGTGAAAATTCAAGTTATATATATATCCATCATAAAAAAAATTTAAGTATAAACTAAAATTCAGTATAACTTTTGATATGTTTATTTAAAAAATTATGCTTTTAATTTATTTTTAAAAATAAATTCAGACAAAACTTCAGCTATTTCAAATTTTCATCATCACAATAAGATTTTATTATTTTAGAAAGTTATAATATATTTAAAAATGTATATAATTTTATTTTACTTTGTTGTATATGTAATAATTTTGCATATGTATGTTAGTATGTTTAGCAAAGTTAATAATTCTTCTTTCATTCAATATTTGTGTGATTGTACCCTTTCAGTGCCAAGCACCATAATCAGAGTTATCATATTTTATTGTGTTGCTGCCTTTATAATTTTTTTTAATTCTAATTATCTAAATTGGCTTATTTATATATTTCACTTGTGTCACAATGCCTCTTTTACTCAGATACAACTTTGATTCACAAATTATCAACTTACTATGCTTAGAATGTGATGACAGGAAGAGAAAAGTAAAGAAGGCATGGTTCGTAAATAATCATAAAATGTTATAAACAAAAAAGGAAATAGCATCCAATTATCACATAGATGAAATATATCAATAAGCCCATTTACATACTTAGGATAATGAAGAAATCCTATAAAAGCAGCAATCCAATGAAATAAGATAACTATGATTATGGAACTCAGCACTAAAAATGCACTTAGTCTAATAAATATTATATGACAGAAGAATAACCCACTTCACCTAACATATGTATGCAGAATTATGAAATATATGTTACTTAAATAAATTATTACTCATATATTTAAGTACACACATTTATAAAATAATATTGAAGTATTTTTTTTAAAAAAAAAAAACACAGTTTAATAACATTTGTCACAGACATAAGTTGCCATGCTTTCTAATTTTATTTTCCCTACTTTGACATACAGTCAATTCATAATTTTCACACACAAACCCTAAAGATAACATTAGATAATTAAATGAACTTGCAATTCTTTATGGTTTTTCTCTCATTTCTCCAGTTATAAAACTAATAAACTTTTTTCAATTCCTACTTAGTTTCTAATATTCTTTATTTGTAATTATATTTTTCTGTAAAAACATGTAATTTTACTTCTAATCCATTCTGACTGATACTTTTTAGAGTTTTACTTGTTAGATGCTTTTCAGAAATTTACCTATTTCTTTGCCTCAATTTTTGAATTCATGATATGAAGGGTATTGTAAATGTTTTAATTCTTTTTTTCTTTGCTATAATCTAAAGTCAAATTTTCCTAATCTAGTTTCAATTTCTTCTCTAATGTTTTAATCTTTCAATCAGAAATTTCAGAATTGATTTCCATACAATTTTCCAAAAACTGCATTTCAATTTTCAAATTTTTTGAAGCCATGTTGCTAGGAGAAATGCTTTTAAAAATACTGAAAATATTACAAAATGATGAAGCTATGAAAAATATTGGTAGTGAGAAGGAACTATCAAGAGTAAACCAAATAATAAGATATTTGTTAACTTTGTCCTTATCTAAAAAAAAAAAAAAAAATAAGGGAGGGGGTGCTGAGTTTTGTTTTTTAATATTAGCCATATGTTCAATGTTTATGCAACTTTTGCCATATTAATCATATTCACGATGATTGTTTTCAAACTGTAATTATACTCAATAGATAGATGCTTTAATACTATATAAAAATAAGACATGCCCAGTTGAAAAAAACCTTGTTCTGAAGGTATAGTTAGCTTCAATTTTTGGGGGATAAAATTTGATATAATGAAAAAAGTATTGTTTTTTTTTACTTCTAGCATAATTATTTTTTAATTGGATAATATTTTTAATTATATATTAGGCTTTTTCTCTAATTTGAAATGAGTCATACAAATGTCTGTTATGTTTGCATAGAACACAGGATGCACAATTTGTATTACATAATTCAGATCTAAAATTTAAATTAAATAATAGTTAAGTCTTATAAAATAATATAGATTTTTTTTAAAAAAACAACAACAATATATCTTTATCCTTGGTATGCCTTTTACTAAGTAAAAATTGGAATGAAACAATAATCATAATTTTATTATTATTGTTAATTGCATTACTGACATTAAAAAATTATATGTTTAATATACAAAGCTATTGTAAATGACTAACCAATAAATATTAAAATTATTATTTTTATTTAATATTTGTTTTAACTTCCAGTAGCTCATAGATGTTTAAAAACATGTAGAAAAAAAAAAGTAAAAGTAAATCATGCATTCAATGCCTATATGAATGGTAAACATGTAATCATATTACTATTCTATTTTTTGCTTTTATTGTTATATATAAATCTTTATGAGAATCTTTATTGAGATATGGAATAATGAATCCTTTATGGTTTTGCAAGCTTTTCTAATATTAATAGATTAGTATTACTGCAAAAAAGAATAATTGATCTAATAGAAGAAAAATATATCAATAAAGAAAAAAGTGTATACAAAAGTAATATTTTATCATTAAATCAACTTCTGGATTATATAATTATAAAGAACAAAGCAATTTGAAATGTATCTAAAGAAAACAGATACATACATGGTTTCAAAATATTATAATAAATATGGAACTAGAGTAGAGAAATCGTGTTCCTAAATTATTTAATAATTTGCATATTAAATTAAGAAGATTGCAACATTATAGGGAAATAATAAAAAAACAAATTAAAAAATATATTAAAGAGGGGGGGGGTTGTAAAATGAATATTTTTATTATATAATTAATATATTATTAAAATGTAATTTATTCTTGTTGTTTTATTAGCATATTTTATATTATATTTAAAATTTCATATAAATATCCTTATAAAAATTTTCTTCTACATAAAAGCCAACTGAGGCTTAGTGGGAGAAGAATGACATTTGTATTTGTGTAAATATATTTTGACCTGTATTTAAATGAATGAATGCAATATCTATTTATTTTAAGAAACAGTATTATTATCATATTATTATTACAAATGTAAATGTAAAATGTGTGTACCCTTGTAAATAAATTATTATTGCAAATAAATTTAAAAAACCACTGACATTCATCTAATCAACTAAGATTAATGTAGGACTTCTATTCTCTAGTTAACTAAATATTTATTTATTAATATTATTATCTAGTTTTGAGCTTGCTATCTGAAATAAAAATATTGAACCTGCTTGAAATTTGAAAACCTAAATATATATGGTATGACAGGGAAATGTTTTAACTATTACACCATAAAAGTCTTCTTTTATTACAGAAAGTTAATAAAGAAAATAAAAAGTATATTCTTGAATTATTGTTACTTTTTTTTTAATTTGGCAAAAATTATTAAGCTAGTATGGCTAAAGAATAAAGAGTAACAGATTGATTACAATGCACAGTAACATAAAGGGATCATCCCATCAGTATATGAATGGCATTATTATAATTATTTTATGACAAAGTACAATGTATATTAACTTGTTTACATAATGAATAGTTTCAGCAATAAGGATGAAGCAGTTGGTGTAGTCAAGCTATGATATACTTTGTTATTATAGAAAATAGTTTACCATTGCCATCAATCTTTTAATACCATTTAAAACAAGATTTTCATACTCGGGAAATGATCAAGTGATTTAAAGTTTAACTGAAATTTAAATAACTGCTGTAAAGAACATAAAATAATAGTGAGCATATCCACAACCTGGGATTCAAATTTGAACCAGGTAAAACTATGGATATTTTTTCAGGTTTCAATCAGGTTTAGAATTTTTTTTTAGATATGTGGCCACAGCCAATCCAGCTAGGCATCCATTATTAATTAGTGAATATCCAGAAAATTTTTGCTAGAAAATGAAACAAAGGTAGAGAACTGCTGGCAATGGGTTAAGTCTGCTGAGTAATGTCTTTTTCTTTCATTATTTCTTTATGATAAGCTATTGACTGTGCTTTTGCTCTCCAATGAGCTATATTTATATGCTGTTTTCCTTTTATCTACAACAAGAATAGCAAGTAGCATTTTTTATTCAGATCGGGTCTGTAAAAAATAGAAATTTATTTTAATTCATTTTGAATATTGGACTTTAGTGATATGATTATGATAAAACTTCAAAGTTGAGATTCTGAGTAAACTGTGTTTCATGAGGTGATGAGTAATAGCAAACTTCAATGAAGCTTTATTAAAATATATTTTGTTATGTAGCCTAAATTAAAATAAAAATTGTTGACTAATATACAATATATATAAATAGGCTACTCAGAGTAATAATTAAAATTTGCATTCATTTAAAAAAAAAAAAGACTTACTTATAACAAAAAAATAATATATTGTATCTGTATGCATAAGCAATTGTTTTAATATGAAAAATTACCATAAATATGCAAAATAGCAGGAACTGTATTTAAAGATTATTATAATTATAACCTCTACTGATAATTACCGTAATTAGAAATTATTCAGTTAACAATTAATGAATTTGTGCTATATAACTACAATCATATCTATTTAAATTCCAAAAAACAATATAAATACATTTATTTATTTTTAAAAAAGAATAATTTCAACTACTTTAAAAACTAAATAAAAACTGGATTCTTATTTAAGCCGACTGGAATTGAAAAAATTAGCAAATCTCATATGGTTCAACTAAACATGCTTTAAATGATAATAATAATAAAAAAGTTGACATTTATATTTCTAATGATCTTCAAGATTAATATCATGTGTAAAGCCCTTGTTTCTATAGAAACAACATGTAGTTGGCAAAGCCACCACACAACAACTAATTCATAAAAAGTCATTTTTCTAGAAACAGATAAACATCATAGTAAATAACGAATACTAGCGAAATATGTAAGATAGATATAGTTCTAAGATTTTAGAAAGTAGATTAAAATTAATAACAAAAACAGATTCTATATTGAAAATAGTAAAAGAAAAAAAAATTCCGATTACAAATAAAGATATTTTTTTAAAGACAATACTGGGTAAAGATTGAGTTACACTTTTATATGAGTATATTATTAGGACCAAAGTTTTGATAAATCGCAAACTATTAGTCATTTACATATATATAAAGTTAAAAAAAAAAATAAGCATCTACCTTTAAAATCAAGAAAATTATTTGTAAAATTTTTTAATCTTCCTATAGTTTTTTTTTTTTTTCTGAATTTGCTTCTGCAAAAAATTGCAATTTTTTTTTTTAAATAAATAAAAAAACTTCAAAAGATCATAAATTTTATATTTTGAAACCTATAAAATAGCAACTTAATTTTAAAATATTACTTTTAAGTTGTCCGTTTTATTCTTCACTAATTCAATTAAGTTGCATGTCACACATATTTGATATTTTAAAATAATCAGTAAATGGGGCAAGGCAAATTTTTTAAATTAAAATACTATAGCTATCAGTAGTAACTAATACATACACACACTTCACCACCCTGCAAAAATAGAAAAACAAATTAATAATAATATACTAGAAATAAGTTTTGCATTGACAATGATCTTAGATCTTAATTTAATGTTTAATATAAACAAAAGTCATTAGATTTATACGCAGTACTGTATTTGAGATTTTTAAGATTTCATTATCGTCATTTTTTATCACTAAAATCATTCATAAATGAGTATAGTGATACAAAAAAAAAAGAGTTAACGATGAGTTTTATGATAACAATTTTTATTAGTCATTCATTAAATTAGAGATTATCCAATAACGAATATTTCTGTAGTGTAATTTTTTACACTACTCTCGTGCAAACTAGGGACTGGTTTCTTTCCACTTTTAACACCTTATGGAGGGATATAATCATAAATATATGACCAAAGACATGAGGAAAAATCTATGATCTCCGAGATGCACATTTGATGCTGAATCAACACTTATCAGTTGATCCAGACCACAATCTCTTTCACATATCTTTATCAATGTTCAGTATGTATATAGAAAGTAAATTATTACAGTTTTAATTGATAAGTATTAAACATGCTGCCCTCATAATTTTGACACAAATCACTTAATGAAAGTATATTAATAAGTTTTCTTAGTCATTCATTAAAATAGAGATTATCCAATAATGAATAATATTTCTGGAATGTAATTTTCACTACCCCACACTCATGCAAGGTAGGAACTGGTTTCTATCCACTTTTAATACCTTGTGGAGGGATGTAATCATAAACATATGACCAAAGATATGTGAAAAAGATCTATGATCCCTATGATGCATATTTCAGCTGAATCAGAATTCATCAGTTGATCTAAACCATAATTTCTTACACATTTCTTTATCAATGTTCAGTATATATATATATATATATGGATAGCAAATTACTATAGTTTCAATTGGTGTGTCAAATGTGTTGCCCTCACAAGTTTGACACAAATCACTTAATGAAAATATAAAATAATTCATTAAGACAAATATATCCACATATATCACATACTGGTTCTTTAGTTTATTTATTTCACATCTTGCAGTACTGTCTTTTAACCTAATTTATAAAATATTCTTTCTGAAAGACATGATTTTCATTAATTGTAGTTCTCCATTATATTTCTTCCTTAATCATATTCTTACAGAGAAAGTTTTCGATACTGCATTTCTTTGGAGTATTTGTGAGATATAGCATAACATAAATGAGGTTTGTTATGCTCACCCAAAAAAAATGAGTTCATTGTAAAATATTTTTTGGGAAATTCTGTTCATTCTTTATTTCACAATAAGATGGTTAAACCTCATAATCACAATAATGAGTATGCTATTAATAATAATAATCATAATTCTGACTGCTAAGAAAGCCATGTGATATTTAAGCATTGAAGTGGTTAATAGTTTTTATGTTAAACTTAATTGGAAATTAATTCTCAAGTCTTTAATTCTTAGGCTTATCACTCATTAACACTGCATTACAATCACTAAGTCACTAAGAAATCTAAAAACCCAAATAGGTAAATATGTCATTTTGGAAATATATTATTCATATGATCATCAAGAGAAATAATGACACTACTAAAACACTTTGAATAAAAATAAAATGCATATTTTTTTACTCATTAAAAATATTTTTTTTAATGTTCTACTCAATCGCAAACCCAACAAAGTTTTGTTTACAAACATACAAATTTTATTTGATTGCTTAAAGATCTATTTCTTTTTGTCATCTGATGAAATATTGCAAAAACAATTGACAGTAACTTTTATAATACAGAATAACTTTCACTTATTTAGCAAAAGTTTATTTAAGTTTTTTTTTAAAAACAATCACTTCAAACAATAAAATTCAATAAAAACTTCATTGTAATTGAAGAATAATCAAACGGCTTCAATAATATAATAAATAAAAATATTGTTAAGATATTCTTTCAAACAAGATTTGACTGCAGATAGTAAAAGTTTGTTAAATAACAAATACGCTGTACATATATTTTTACTTAAACTATAATCCAAATAAAATATGAACAAATATCATAATATAATCAAATGATTCATTACTTTGAAGGTCATATAACATTAGAATAATAGAAATGGCAGATTGAATTTTGATTTAGGAACTTCCAGCTCTTAAGTCTCTAGGGTTAATAAATACCAAAATAACTAAAGATAATCAACTATGTTCATAAGTAAAGTTCACTCAAAATGAATAATAATGATAATCAGAGGTACTTAGAACATGTGTAATATTTGTATTTGAGTGATGAAATGCTAATAAATATTTTAACATATAGCTAGATATAATCTTTTTACCTATATTTTTCATCTTATATTAAATATCATTTACTCTAACAATTTTTATAAGAAATTATAAATATATATATCAAAACAGACACATTGTTTCATGTATATATTGAAGTTTTTCCCCCATTTTAAAAGTTTCAAATTGAAATGTTAGATATATTTTTTGTTAGAGCAGAATGTTTACAAATCACAATATAAAAATGCTGTAATTAGTTCATTAAAAAAATAGCATCACTTTCTTGCCTTATGCAAAAGTCAACATGTTTTTGAAAAACAAGTTGGTCAGTGTGGGTGAGATAAAAGAGAATATGGAAAAACATCATGGGAAGTAGGAGAATATAAATAGAGGAATCAGGCAATTCATGGCAGTTATTAGTAAACTGATTGTTGCAGTTACTTCATGGTAAATCGCAGCTCATTCTATAAAGAAGAGTATAGATTATCGGACCAATTAAGTTTGAAGCTGCCGTGGCCATTAATTGAAGATGCTGTAGTTAGTAAAAAAAAACCATAGTTGCCAAAGGATTACATTATGAAGAAACCAATTATCATTATAGTAAATGCTAAAATGTGTGGCTAGTAAGAAATATCTCACTCTCCTTTGCTACCCCATGAAAAAGCCATGAAGATGAAAAAACATGCCTAAGTGACCACCAAAAGAAAATATATACCATTCAGCTCTAAGAAAAATCCCTTTTTAATGTGAAGATTTACCAGCGGTGAATCACCAACAGATAAATTTAAAGGTAAGAAAACTCTAGATACCATTTGAAATATTTAAAGATATTTACGAAAATGCTGTAAAAAAAGCATTTTGGAAAAGATAAAATGAAATGTGATTATTTAAAATGATTAATTCAACAAAATGATAAAATGTTATCTATTTAAATAATTTCTTATAGAATAATATAATTGCCATTATTGTTATTAAAATAAAGAGAAAGTAAATTGAAATACGTTGACAGAAATGGTGAAATGCGATAATGAATTCACAGTTGTTTTTTTTATAACATTGATTCAAAGTTAAGCTCTATAGTAAAGGGTATAAAAAAATATATTTCAAATTGCTAACTTTAAATTTGCTAAACAGAATATGGAAATTATAATATAAGAATTAATTTAGGGTAGACATACCCCGATATGTGTACTATTTTATATACATGAATTAAATCTGCATCTATGTACATGAATTAAATGTTTATATACAGGAATTAAATATGCATCTACATACAGGAATTAAATCTGTGTCTATATACAAGAATTAAATGTGTCAACATACAGGAATTAAATGTGTCTATGTACATGAATTAAATATGTGTCTATGTGTGTGAATTAAATATGTCTATGTACATAATTAAATATGTGTCTATATACAGGAATTACAAATGCATCTACATACAGGAATTAAATGTGCATCTATATATATGAATTAAATATGCGTCTACATACAGAAATTAAATATGTGTCATGCATCTATGTTCATGAATTAAATATGTATCTATATACAGGAATTAAATATGTGTCTATATACATGAATTAAATATGCGTCTACATACAGGAATTAAATAAGCATCTATATAAGTCTTGGTGACTGAACGATTAAATGAAAAGGATTAATCCAAATATAAATCAAACTTAACTAAGAATATATTGCAATAGGGAATTAATAGACATGTTTACAAATTATATATATATGTGTGTGTGTGTATGAGATTATAAACTCACAGAAGGAGGAATTTAAACATGAGAAATGATAAGGGAGATATCTGTGAAATCCCTACTATGTGAATGCTGGTGGAACAGGATTATAGAATATAAATGATGAACAGTGTATGATCATCAACGATGAGACCAGGCATAAGAGAAATTACCAATGAAATAAACTAACTGATCTATGGAACCTGAACTTCAATGAACTATTAGAAGGAGTGTTATCCAAATACTGCTATTCAAATAAATTGTAGTTATATAAAATGATATATCTTGTCAGTTTCATTTCATGCCATCCATTTTCTAGTATACTTGTTCACATGAATCTCAAGTTTCCTGAGTTATGTTCAGCATAACCTGATCTGGGTGAGTAAGGTTGTAGTGAGCTGAAACTGTAATGGTGCCATTTGGGAAACCAAATAGATAAATTTCTAGATGTTTTCAGTCTCTTTAATGCTACACTCTTTGATGAGAAGGAAATATTGTTGTAGGGAAAGGGTAACATCAGCATTGAGTAATGCCAATCAATCTCTCCTTCCTGCAATATGCTCATCAGGAAATAAATCAACCATCGGAGGGGATGGAATCTCCAGTCTGGTTACAATATATATTTATAATATATTGTCTAAAAATTATTTAAGAAAAAAAAATTTTTTTTCATTAGCTTTGCTTCAACAAAAGCAAACTTTATACATCATACACAGTTAATAAACAATGTGTATTATCCAAGAGCATATAGAGAAACTAACCTAACTTTAACAACTCATTTTTTTCACAAAAAAGTAAGCCATGAAAAATACACAGTTTGGGATGTATTTGCTATAATATAATAACTGGATGTTGGAAACTTGAATTATTACAAATTTTCTCTTGAAACTTATTTTGATTGTAAAGGTGAAATGTTGAATTAAAAATAGTTTTACCTTTATATGTTGCATGCTGTAGAGAATTAATGGGACTTGGGAGCTGTCAAGTAAACTAAGATGGCAGTCCATATTTTTGATAAATCTACAGTTTCAGTGGTCTCCAAAAATGGTTGTGGAAAAAATAATTACAATATTTACAGTTTATTTTCTTTTTGGATTAACTTATTAACAGAAAAATGAAAAAAATATAAATATAATATTTACACTTTATTCATATCAGCAGCTTGCAATCAATCATGACTATTAACACACACTTTACGGGTGGCAGGATCCTGTACCTTTAGAAATATTCCACTGCATAATGTTCTGTAACAGGCAGGTCCCAAATTTTTATCACCTATGACAATTTACAAAAAAAACTGCTGATAAAAAAAATGGCAATGTTAAGAGTGTCTCATCATTTTCCATATTATAAATAAAAAAACAAAATTAAAATAAAGCTTCTTAATGAAATTTATCAGAATTAATTTCTTTTTTAAACTTTATGAGCAGTTGAACCAAATTATTTTGTTGTTTGGCCAATTCACCCCCTAGTGAATTTTTGCGTATGCATTATATGTTAAAATGCATACAAAATGGTATATTTTATTACAATAAATTTTTTTCCGAAAATTTTGAGCTAAAAGGTGGGAAATTCAAAATTCCCGCTTTTACAATAGACATAAGCCCCACCCTGACATGTTCAGCCATTGTCTGTTGCCAAGGCTGTAAAATGTTCAGCATTTTATGAATTGTAGGTTCCAATAACACAAAGACGTGTTTATTTGTGAATTTATTATGGTTTTAGATTTTTTTAAAAAAATAATTTGCACTATATTTATTAGATATCAAGAAATATAAATTATTAATAACTTATTTTGACTTGAAATACTTTATTTTCAAAAATAGAACATTATATTAGCAGCTAATGTAAATATGGCCTGAAGCAAATTAAAAGACTAGCTTTGACATAAACAATCTACTTTATATTTACGAGTAAGAAAATATTGCAATTTTGTAATATTCAAAAAATTTAAACTTTCTAAAATATAATTCATTAGATATAAGAAAAATAAATAATTATTCTTTTCAATGTTTAAAAATAAACAGAATTAAAAAATATTTTGTTGATTTTATAAACTGAAAATAATCTTTCTAGAAACAATGATGTGTAAAGTCTTTGTTTTGATTGCAATCTCATTTTTTTAATATTTACAGAAACAAAATGTGAACATATAAAATTTATTTCAGTAGTAAACAAAAATATCTATCAAATGAAGTCAAATTTATTATTTTCTAAAAAGTAATGATCATTTTATCATATATTTTATGTTGATATGTGAGACAAAGAAAAATATCAGAAAATGCTGAAATGTAAGAGGCGTGATGCTGCATTTTAGAATGGTTAATTTAACAATCAATTTATTAATTATTTTAATTTAACAACTAACACAAAGATAGATTATAGGTCCACAAAACTGTATCTTTATCAAAAAAATGAGGTGCCATCTTCGTTTACTTGAAAACTCACAAGTACCAAATCAATATGTATAGCAAGTATTCACATAGTACATTTGACCTTTTTTTTAACAATTCAACTTTTTTATAAATAAGTCACTCCAAAAAGTGTAATCTTTGTGCATATTTTTGCTATATCATAGTGGCTAAATTAAAAGTATTCAGATATGAAGAGGTTTTCAAATATGAAGGTTTCAGAGAAATAGTATTAAAAATAAAATAAAATATTATGAAATAAAAAAAATGCAATGCAAAATAATACAGATAGAATGCTCTATTGTGTTTTTCTTTCATTTATTTCTTAGTGCTTTATTACTAATGTTGATATGGAGTGGCAACAATGCACAATGATATACATAATTGTTTATTACCATGTCATGTCAAAACTAAATATCATTTCAAGCAATGCAAAAGAAAGCAATCACAAATTACTCTTCTGTATATTGCAAGTTATATTGGCCATGTCAAAGTTACATCATTCTACTTTTGAGAAACAATATGATATATTCATTTAGTTAATTTTTCCTTTGTTAAAAATAAGATACTTTAAATTCATTAAGTAGATGACCTCAAAAATAATTATAAGTACAACACAAGCTTTGATATGTAAATGAAGTTGAAAAATATTAAAATGAGATCTCTCCCATTTTTTTAAATAGAGGGGAGGGGCAAAATAAATTATCTATCAAGTAAAAAAAAATATACACAAGAAGTAAAAATTTATAATTTTATTTTAACTTACTTAAAGTGGTGGAAATACTCATTATACTCATGCTTGTATGGAAGATGAAATACTAATTTAAAGTAAATAGCTCATTGGTTCCTAACCTAATGCAATGCCCAATCTATTTTCCTTATAAACTAGTTAAAAAACTGCTATTGGTAAATGGAAATCTGCAAATAGATTTCCAGAAAAGAAATAAGGATAATAATGCCTTGTATAATTGCCTTTAATATTTTACTTAATGATTTAAAGAAAAAAAACAACTTTCAAAATAGCAGTAAGATATTCTAAAGCCAGAACCTTTAATGCTTTGATATTTTTTTTTCTTTGTGAATATTCAGAACAAATAAATGAAAAGATTATTGAACTTTTAAAAAACTAAAGAATGAAAACTATTTTGGAACCTGTCAAAAATGACATTTTTTTTATTCATGAAAGAACTATAAGAATATATTTGAACTTACATTAGTTATAACATGAGCTGTATACATTTAATCAGCCATTCAAGCTATTGTGCGCTTTTTACGAGTGTTAAATAATAAATGAGTACTTTCACTTCCAACACAAGATATAGTATTAGGAAAGAATAAAATGAATCCACTTATTCTATCCAACCCAAATGCTTATATATGGGCAAATCTTAAGTACTGTAATTCCTAATAATAAAGTAATTGAAACTATTTCCAGAAAAGCTATCTAGCAATAAATGATAATAATTCCTTCTTTTTTATGTGAGTCATTATCACATAAAGTTATAAAGAAATAGCATTTGAACTTTTATTATAATTTCTGATTTGAAAAATATTCAAAAAAGAATATCTCCCAAAGAAGTTTCTATGATTTAATTTATTATCTATTTATTGATTTATTATTTTTTGTCATTAATAAATTGTTTCCTTATTTATAAACTTATTAATTGTTATTTGATGCATTTACTAAAGCAAGCATAGTATGAAATACTTTGCAATTTCATAAAACACATTAATTATATTGAATTAGCATACCACTATAATACTTTTGTCATATACATAACACTTTCTGATACAATTAATGCTACACACACTACTTGTAGAATCACCCCATAGCTCTGAGAATATGCTGTCTGATGTGCAACATTTGCAAGGTATGGTAGCTAAAGCAAATGTATATTTGCAAGAAGAATGAGCTTTAGTTAATCAACTATTAGTCTCATATTATTTTACTTGTACATTTTGCTGCTGATGCTCCTATTGACCAAAGTTATTACAACATTTTATGGAAAATCATAAATAATAAAATAAATTTATGATCATCAGAAGCTTAATAAAAACTGCTTCACATTCAATTTACTGGATTTATATCAAAATGAGTGTTCAGAATATTTAATCATAATATATCAAATAGAGACTTTTTAAAACTTATGGTATACCTATTGATTTTCTTCATCTATTTAAATGCATTCAAAAATTGCAAATGTTCACACTACAAGTAAACCGGTTATGCTCATAGCCCTCATTAATGGATAAATCAGTAAACATTAAATGATTTCAAATATTATAAGTATGTTAATTCCCTATTATATTATCCCATTTATATATTTGATAATAATGTCTTCTTTAAAAATAATAATTAATCATTTATTTATAAAATATTTTTACAATAACACAGACAAATATATAATTTGACTTGATATATATTTCATCAAAAACTATGTATTTTAATTTTATGATATATCTAGTGGTGTAAAGACAATCGCTTCTCTACTATTCTGCTGCCAGTAGAATATGGGAAAACTTACGAGTGGGGAATGGAAAATTAAGTGACTAACAGGTTTATTTGGGCATAATTGCTTAGATATTATTGACTTAGTTTAAGGAGAAGCCACAATACATCACATCACATCACATCACAAAATAAAGTGAAAAAGATATTAATGCTAAATGGGAAAAGTACTTAAAAAAAAGAAGTTAGCTAAAATAGATCATTATAGAAAGAGAATGAAATTGAATAGTAAATTATTGGAGGATATTAATAAAAGTGGAAAAGATGGGAGTAACAAATTTTGGAATTATATTAAAAGAAGAAATGTAGGGGAGAGATAGTATTACTAGATAATGAAAAAATAGAGTGTAGCTCTAGAAAAAAATTAGAGAGAATCTTAAATAGGTATGCAATGCATATAGAAAAAATGTTAGATGTGAAGGACAGAGGGATAGAAAATATGAAAGCATATAGTAATGGGAATATTAGGTTTACAGAAAATGAATGAGACAGGGAAGAAATTGAAAAGTGTAAAGGCAAGAGGTTTAGATGGATGGGCAGCAGAGATGGTAATGAATTTAGGGCATAGGGCAAAAGTAAAGCTATTATCATGTTTTAATAAGATGGCACAGAAGAGAGTTTTTCTGGGTAGTTGGAGTAATACAAGAGTAAGATTATTATTTAAAGAAAAGGGTAAGGATTATAGAAAGTTAAACAATTATAGACCAACATTGGTAACATCAGTTTTATATAGTTTTTTCCATATATGGTGGCTGGAAGAGTAACAAAATGGATGAAAGAAAATAATGTAGTGGGGGAAATGCAAGAAGGTTTTAGGTCAGATAGGCATATAGGAGATAGTTTGTTTGTAGTAATACAGCTTATGAATATGAATAGGAATTCAGGTAGACAGTTATATATGAGTTTAATAGACATAGAGAAGGCATATGATGGAGTAAATAGAAATAAGTTTAGCAAGTTTGGGAATTGATAAAGCTTTAGTGAATATTATTAAGAAATTATATGAAAATAATTATTATACATATCAATTAGGGGATATAGAATCAGTTAAAGTTAAAAATGGGATGGGACTAAGGCAATGGTGCCCAATTTCATCTATTTTGTATTTGTTATATTTGAGTGAAATGGAGAGAGCAATAGAAAGACTAGAAAGAGGGATAGAGATACTGTTAATAGGTGACAAGGGAGTATATACTTTGTCAGGTCTTTTTTTTTTTGCAGGTGATGTCTTTTTGTATGCAGCAAAAAGAGAAAACATGCAAGATATGCTGAGGACATGCACAAGGGTGGATAAAGAGATGGGGATTAAATTTGGTGAAGAAAAATCAAATATAATGATGGTTAATACTGGGGAAAGAGAAGACAAAGAATTTTTATTGGGGGATATAAAGATAAATGCGGTGAAATATAGTTATTTGGGAATCATCTTGAGTAATCAGAAAAATTGCTTGGATGAATGGGAGAAAAAATAGATAAATGAAGCAAAGAAAAGAAAGGGATTGATAAAGAAATTAACAGTGCTTTCATATAATAAATATGAAGTAGCTAGAATCGTATGGAAGGGAGTGGCAATAGCAGAGTTAACATATTGCAATGATGTGTTATGTGTTAGTAAAGGGGTATTAAATTACTTAGAAAAAGGACAAAGGGAAGTAGAAAGACATCCATTAGATGCAGATGTGTGGACAGCAAAGGAGGCAATTCAAGGGGAAATGGGATGGTCAAGTTTTTATATAAGAGATACAAAAAGCAAAATGAAAATTTTAGGTACATTGCAGTTTATGGATAATAAAAGAATAGCCAAAATAGTATTTAATTGGGTTATGAGTAAAGGGCAGTCAACAAGATGGGTGAGAAAGGTAATGCGATATGCAGACGATTTGGATAAAGAATTTATATCAGTATACTTGTAGAAAAGGTGGGATAATTGTGTTAAGAGGATTGTTGAGTGTTATAGTGGTATGGAATGGAATAGAAGAATAGATGCATTAATAAAGAATAGGGAGTTGGAGAGATGGAGAACTAGTATGGAGAGTAAAAAGAGTAAATATATATAGAAATAAACAAAACATTGGGTGCAAGTTAATTTATGATAACAGCAAGGAAAGTAGTTTACTGTTTAAGGCTCAAACAGGATCCTTAGCAACAAGGGAATATGCACATAAATGGAAAAATATGGGTGATTTAGTCTGCAAGTTGTGTAAGGAAGGCATAAAAAATATTAGGCATCTGTGGATTCAATGTAAATGCTTGAAAGCAGAAAGGGTACAAATAATGAAATTATGGAAGACTAAGTACAAACAAAGTGATTATACAGAAAGTGGGTTATTGGTTTTTATGCTGGGTTTGGGAACAGATAAGGGGGATTTAGATATGAAGGCCATGGAGTTGACAAAGATTATGTCATGAAATGGAATGGAGCAGGATGTGGGGAACCTTAGGGTGGGGAATGGAAGGGGAAGGTAAAGTGGCAAACATGTTTCTCTGGGCATCAATATCAAATTGTAACTTGATCACATATCTGCATATATAAATTTTTAATAATTGTTGTTTTTTTACCAAAGTGTTAAGCATGTAAGATGCACTCTAATATATTGAGTCAAGCATTGCATACTGTTTTGAATTACACTAATTTTTGTCAAGAAAGATTAACAAATATCAAGTTATTTGTAAATAAATGATAATGTAGATATGCTTTAATTAAGTTCATTACAAGCATTCTCAATCAAATTATATAGTTTCAAGTTATATAATTTCAAACTTGCATTATTTTTCAAAATATTTTTTATTAATGAAGTAAGTAGAATGTTAGGGAGAAATGCGTATACAGTGGAGCTTCCATACATCATAATTTGTTCAAAGATCTAATGAATATTGTATAGTAATGTCAACATAATTCTATATAAATAAACATTTAAAACATATACTTATATATATATACAAATATCTTAACATCCATATATGTACATATTTCCATAATATTTCGCAAGTTTTTTTTAAAAAAAAATCGAACGACTTTATGGCTTGGAAGTTCATAAAAACCTGTGCATCAAAAGTGCCAGAACGGAAAATAATCCAAGGACTTTATATTCTGATCAAACATCCTATTATTTTTACATTATACCACACATTGTTAATAATTAATCAAAATATAGAATAGCATGTATTTAGAATTACAACAAAAAAACCAGAAGGAAACACACTTATTTTTTTGTGAACTGTGTTAGTCAATGATTTATTTATCTTCGATTTATAGTGATTGACTTAATATATGGTCTCGGAACAAATTCAAGGAATTCTCCCCAATCTATTTTTCTTGCAGTTAAGTTTTTAATTTTCATCAACAAATCTTAATTTTATTTAAATTTCATTAAAAGCATAAGTTCAAATAATAAAATTAATTTTAAAAATAACATATCAATTTTATAAATAAATAAAAATGAAAGAAAGCAATTAAGTTATAAAGACAGAATTTAATTTCAGTCTTTAACCTTAAAAAAAATGTCTTTAATGAAAAAATAAAATAGTCATTATCCACCTTAAAATCTTTTATTTAAGATAAATTTTATCAACATCTACATCTAAAAATAAAAAATAATCTTAAAAATATTAAAATTAAACTTTCTAATTAAAAAAAGTCATAAAAATCATCGATAAGATACATTTCCTATCTGGTGTGTTGATTATTTTTGACAAGCTTATTTTTCTCTTAAAAATCAACGCAGTTGCCTTGCAAGCAAGTAGTTGGTTGCAGACGGTTGTGGGTTCGCCTCCCGGCAGGTGCTATGACATATGAAAAATCAATTATTTTCAAAACAAAGACTAGATATAAACATCAAATAAATATTATATATATATTTAATAATTTTACAAACAAATACAAACTCATAAACAAATAAATACGTATTTTTCTATCAGCATCAGGTAAAGGAAAGATTGCACAAGCAGAAACTTACTTGTTCTTTCCTAAGCAGAAAGTATCCCCCGCCCCCTCTGTTAATGCACTATGACTCCTCCTTCATCGAAGTCAGGAATCTCGCAGCCACTATGCCCAGAGAAACCTGTTAGCTACCTTATCTTCACTTTCCATTCCCCATCCTGTTTTTTTCCTATATTCTTCTCTAGCCTGCTCCATTCCATTTCTACAACAATATCTTTATCCACTCTATTGACAAAGTATCTAGATCCCCTTATCTTTTTCCAAAACCAGCATAAAAACAAGAATCCATTTTCTGTATAAACACTTTACTTTATATTTATTCTCCCCAACTTCATTATTTGCACCCTTTCTTGTTATAAGCATTTACATTCAATTAGCAGATGCTTAATATTTTCCATACCGTCCTTACATAACTTCATGTTCAAATCTTAAACATTAAACTACTTTGTATTAATATATTGGACTACTTCCATTATCTAATATAAGTATTAAATGTTTTTAGAAAAATTTAACATTATGCAAATATTCCAAATAAATATTAATAGCTCGAATGTATTTAGAATATTTAAATAAAGTTAAATTTTTCTAAAGACATTCAATACTTATATTAGATGATGAAAATAGTCTAATATATAAATACAATTAAAACACCATCATCACAAACTTTCAGGAAAACATTAAACTACTTTCTTTGCTATTATGGTAAATTAACTCACACTCAATATTCTGTTTATTTCTATATATATTTATACTCTTTGTACTTTCCATACTAGTTTTCCATCTTTCTAATTCTCTATTTTTATTGATGCATCTATTCCTCTATCTCATTCTTTGCCATAGTAATACTCAACAATCCTCCTAACATAATCATCTCACCTTTTGTATAGGTATATTAACATAAAGTCTTTATCCAAATCATCTGCATATCATACCATACTACCTTTCTCACCCATCTTGTTGCCTGTCCTTTATTCATAACCCAATTAAATATTATTTTGGCTATTATCTTACTGTCCATAAATTGCAATCTACTGAACATTTTCATTTTGCTTTTTGCATCTCTCATATAAAAATATAACCATCCCATTTCTCCTTGAATTGCCTCCTTTGCCATACACACATATCATCTAATGCATGTCTTCCCATTTATCTTAGTATTTTTTCTAAGGAACCTAATACCTCTTTACTAACACATAATGCATTGTTACCATACATTCACCCTGCTACTACCACTATCATACTATTCTTACTACATCATATTTATTATATGAAAATGTAGCTAATTTCTTTATTAGTCCCTTTCTTTTCTTTGCTTCATTTATCTATTTTTTCTCTCATTCATCCAAGCAATTTTTCTGATTACTTAAGATGATTCCCACATTCCTCAATAAAAATTGTCTTCTCTTTCTCCAGCATTTATCATCATTGCTTTTGATTTTTTTTCATTAAATTTAATTATGATCTCTTTATCCTCCCTTGCGCATATCTCCAGCATAACTTCCATATCTTCTCTACTTTCTGTGTGCACAAGAAGATATCCACAAATAAAAGACCCAATAATGTATATATTCCCTTGCCATCTATTAATGGTATCTCTATCCCTCTTCCTAGTCTTTCTATTGCTCTTTCTCTCCATTTCTCTCAAATATAACAAAAACAAATAGGTGACATAGGCCATTCTTATCTTAGGCCATTTTTAACTCTGATTCTATATTTCCTAACAGATACATATAGTAATTATTTTCAAACAATCTCTTAATAAACCCACTAAAGCTCCATTCATTCCCAAATTTACTAAACTTAGCCATAATTTATTTCTATTTACTCTATCATATACCTTCTCTATATCTATAAAGACCATATATAATTACCTACTTATATTCCTACTCACATCTATAAATTGTGCAACTACAAACAAACTATCTTTTACATGCCTATTCATTCTAAACCCTCCATGCATTTCTCTCACTATATCATTTTTTTCAATCCATTTTTGCCATTCTTCCAGTGACATTACTGCTATTGGTCTATAATCGTTTATCTTTCTATCTTCCAGTGACATTACTGCTATTGGTCTATAATTGTTTATCTTTCTATCATCCTTACTTTTCTTTTAAATATTAGCTTCACTCTTATATTATTCCAGCTATCTGAAAATTCTGTCTTTCTGTGAAATCTTATTAAAACATGATAATAAGTTTTAATTTTGCTCTATTTCCCAAATTCATCACCATCTCTGCTGCCCATCCACCTAAACTTCTTGCCTTTCCACTCTTCAATTTCTTTTCTGCCTCATTCAATTCATTTTCTGTAAAAACTAATATTTCCATTACTATATTCTTTTATGTGTGTTATCAATCTGTCCTTTACATCTAACATCTTTTCTATATCCATTATATTCTTATTTAAGATTGTCTCTAATTCTTCTCTAGAGCTACTCATTTTTTTCTCATTATTTAGTAATACTATTTCTCCCCCTCCACTACATTTCTTTCTTTTAATATATTTCCAAAATTTTTTACTTCTATCTCTTCCACTTTTATTAATATTTTCCAATAATTTACTATTTAATTTCATTATCTCTCTATAATTATCTATTTTAGCTCACTTCTTTCTTAAAAAAAATAGTTTCCCACTTACTATTAACATCTTTTTCATTTTCTCTGCATGCTTTTTTCCTATCTTTTACACTTTTACTAATTCTCACTTTCTTATTATTTTTATTCTTCTAAATATTCTATCTAAATCACTATTTGCCACTTTTTCTATTTCAGCACAGCAGTCCTTACTATATTCATTTCCAACAAATTCTTCCATGACTTCTTCTACTTTTATTTTATATTCTTCTAACTTATTCTTATCATTCACTCTCGAATCCACATCTTTCACTATCCTTTCTACTTCTTATTATGTTCCATCACATTACTAACCATTTCTATTATAAAGAAATTATGATCACTATTACATACTCTCTCTTCAGTATCAAACACTTTAATTTTCCATACTTTATTTATTCCCTCTTTCTCTACTAATACATAATCTATTGTATGAAATATATTACTGTAACATAAAATTTCCAATGCTCAAATTCATTTTCTGACAAAAAAAATGTCAAAAGCTATCCATTCTTTTTATCCATGTCAATTTCCCACTATGTCCATTTGTATCCCCTATAACCATTATTTCCCCCCCCCCTTTTAAAATTTGGTACATCCTTAACTAGGCATTCATAGATGCTACTGTTCCACTCTATCAGTCTTATCTCCAGTGGCCATGTATACTATAGCCACCATATCCCGATACTGACTGCTGCTGACATCTAGGCAAAAATTGTCATGATTAAATCTTAACTTTTAAGCAATTTATTAAAAAATTTTTTTATTTTATAATAATTATTATTTTTTTTTTTTTTTGTTTTTTTTATATTTATTTTTTTATTTTTAGAAAAAAAAAATAATATGTTTTTTCATATGGGGAAAAGGAGGAAGGGAATAGTTGGGAGTGTTTTTTTTTTTAAAAAAAAGGTTGGGGGAGGGGGGGGGGGGGGAAAGGGGGGGGGGGGGGGGGGGGGGGGTTTAAATTCTCCATACTATTCATAAAAAAACATTCATCTCTGTGAACTACACCACCTAGCATCTTTAGACATAACAGAACTTTATGGGTCTGTTTTGTATACAGTATTCATCCAGATATTAAGCAACTGTTGGAACAAATTGAGTTACAATGCACAAAAAATAGCTTTTGTCATTGACTGCCTAACATGGATAGACAACAATGTCACAGCTTCTTTCAACAACAGATATTATAAGATGAAAGAGGGGTGGCCTATGGGCCTTCTCATGAGTGGTATCATTTCTAGTATTTTTCTCAACAAGTTTGAAGAAATGATCTTACCTAAGTTCCTTACATTGAACCCTGCATTGCCATACTTACGATATCTTGACATCCTTATTTGCACTGTGGATTGTCTGATTACTCAAATCCAACAAGATCTCACACTTGCTTTATCCTGAAATGGACTTAAAAAAATGAAGACAACTATAATGGCATCAAATTTCTTGATTTTTTTTTATTTGAGACACGGGCTCACTCAATTATAAAATGTTGATCAAATCTCTCCACATATACAGTTTTATATATCTGAAATCTATTACACCAACAGCATACAAACTTGCAGGGCTTAAGGCATTCTTATTCAAAAACTTTTACCTTTGTAAATGCGAATTCAACCATAAAAACAATATTGACACATATATATCCAACTTGCACATTATTGGATTTAAGTTTTCATCTCCCATTCAAACTGTTAAGAACTTTTATTATAAAATGTGACACCCATCCCCAACAACCAATAATAATATTGGCTGTCTTTTCCTTACATACCCAAAGTCATTCATTTGATTTATAAAATTATTGCTCCCACCCATTGAATTGGACTGGCATGCTACTTCCCATTTGCATTGATTAATCAATAATTCAAAAGACAAAACCCCCTGATCTTCATTCTCAAATTCTTTATAAAATTAAATGCCAAGAGTCTTCATGTCACTTTGTTTATTATGGTGAATCTCGGGCTAAACTGTCCAGCTGATTGGCTTAGCATAAATATGTGGATGTTAAATATTTCTTTTTTGAGCATTTCACTAATTCTGGCCATAGATTCGAGCCCACTTGTTTCAGTGTCGTTTGCTCACAAGACAATGATGTCAAGTGAAAGATCAAGAAGACTTGGCACATTTCTAAGGATAATTATGCCATTAATAAGGAAAGAATACTGCATTTCCTTTTTCAAAAAGTGGCTTACTCTATTTAATTAATGCACTACGCAAACAATATACTAATTTTTTTAGCCTTTAAACAACGTCTTATTTCCGCATCTCTGTTACAAGCGTTGTTATATTTATGACGATTATCAGCCAAAAGCAAGCTAAGCACTATTATTATTAATGCCTAATAAAACTTTGCTCTTAATACATTTTTTTTATTTGTATATATATATCATGCATTTATTTATGACATTATGTGTTTGCAAATCACTCAAAAAAAACTGGTATCCAACTTTAAAAGATGGAGTCTAGAGGCCAAATACCTAGACTTCCTCATTAAATACAACATTAATGGACTACCTACTAATCACTTCCTCTTTTACAAACGTGGTCACAACATAGACCCTACTTGCAGCATTTGCATGAACAGCAATGAGACATTGGAACACCTTTTCTCACAATGTATGGGATTCAAAGTGATCCGAAAAATAATACTCTCCAACACCAAGATAGATATCCAACTGATCTCATCTCTGAAAGATAGTATCAATATTAAAACCTATCCAATAATACATCTATTGGTGTTTTTGAACTATGCCATATGGGTTACACATTGTAAACTAATCATGGAACACCCACAACCTAATATAAAACAGGTTTTTTCCAAAACAATGATTAAAATCCAGAAGAGAGACCAACTCCTGGCATCGTCGAAAACATTTGAAGACACTTGGACATTATACAATATGCCAAACTAACAACCCCAAGGCAAAAGGGGGGGGGGCTAACAATCAGATAACAAATATGTGAAAGATCTAATGTTCACACCATATTGGGCAACATAGACTCATCAGAACCCAAATGGAAATAACAAGATAGTTAGAACAACAATGTAAACCCCAATTGTATGATTACACATCACTGTATACATTAGAAATAATAAATTATTATTGAAACTAAAAATAGTTTTGTTTTTTTTTTTTGCTCTTTAATATATCAAAAAAATTGCACTTAATTTAAAGATATAAAAGAGAAAATATTATTAATTAATTATCAACAAATTAATGTTTTATAACTATACAATTATTAATTGCTCTATATCCATCAAATTCAATACAAACTCTGTGCACAGTATTAGGAATGATGAATTCAAGAACTAAAAGATTCCTGGGTCAAAGTTCAATGTGTCATTTAAATGCCACATGATTTCTCAAGCAATTAAGCATTTATTATTTAATCATTAAAAATATACTCGTTCAAGTAATTTGTGTTATAACAAAGGTTTTCAATATGTCAATTCTCTTTAAGATGATAACTCAAAAGGGATGTGCTTTTAATATGTCTTCAACATATGCATTATTTAAATTACCATATTAATTATGTAAATTGGAGACTATGTACCAAAAGTGCTAACTAAAAAATTAAAAAAACCACAATATGAACAGCATTCACCATTTCCTAAGGACCATCTACAGCTTAAATTTTATCATTTTAAAAGAGATTCTTTAGAATCATGCAACTTGCTTAATAATAAGTAAATGACATAAATAGTACATATAGAAAGTTTCTGCATAAACTTTTAGAAATATATCCTGTAAACATTACTGTATTTATGCTTGATCAATGGACAATATAATTAAATTTATCTACTATATGTATACAAAATATCAGCAATATTTTTTTTTTTAATTCTTAAAAATACAATTGTAATAGTTGTGTTTTTTTTTTAAAAAAAGGATAATATAGCAAATATAGAGTAGTAGTTACAATATTAGATTAAATTTGTTTAATGGCTAAATGTTTGTTCAAGTAATTAATCACAGTTGCCATTTTAGGCTTAGACATCCATCAGTGTCCAGATTAAATTTCATTATCAAACTAAAAGAAATGACCAGTGGTCAATCTTAAGAGGTTAATGGCGAAATTCCTCAAGTTCAACTTGATATCTCTTTAGGGTTGAAATAAAGTTTAAGAAATTAGTATGCTCCGGTCTTTTAAAAAAAACAATGGCTGTCTCCTGGTTGACTAATTGAACTAACAGGGAAGAAGGAGCTATTATTTAAAAGTAGCTTTCTTAATTAACTTCTTAATACATTTCTATTATTATTCAAATCAAAAATATAACTATCCTTACAATTATAAATTTTTATTACATTTTTTTTTATATTCTATTCAAAAATATTAAAGCAGGAGAAATTTTAGATTTAAATCTTGAATAATGAATGCTACTCACAACCCAAGTCGAAAATTTTAACAGACAGCAGGAGTCCGACAGATCATAACCTCAAGCACAAAAATCAAAACTATTCAATGATTCATTTTTTTTATACTTATTATAAAACACGAAATGTAAATACTCTTTTAACAATACTATTCAAATTAGTTTTACGCCTTAATTTGGTAACAATTGTTAAAAGTAAACTGGATTTTTTTCTGCATAATATAATAATGCTTTTTTTTTTTAAAAAAAAAATCGTACTGACAATTAAAAAATAATTATGCATCAAGAAAAAAACCCAGCTACGCGCACCCTAACTATACAAAGGGTTCGTTAAAGTTCATGATATAAATATTGGTATGTTAAAATAAATAATATTAAGGTTGGCAAAAAATAACAAATCACACTGAATGAAGATTAAATACTGTTGATTAGTCGAGAGAAGATATACATAAGGAGCAAGCTAAGGCAAACTACTATTAATGAGTACATGTAATCGCTTGGTAAAAGTATACTTGTCTAATTATACCACAGTTTATGGTCGAGAGCTTAACATATAAACTTAATGAATGGTCAGATCTATTATTTATTCTTTAACTACTTACAAAACATTGTCAATGAAACTTAACAATATCAGCAATTGAAATGGTCATTTAAAATTAATAAAAGTATTGCTTATAATTATATATTTGAATAAACAAGTTAAATATCATCATCATCATCATTATCAACCATTATCAATCCACTGCAGGATGAAGGTCTCTCCAAGTTTAATCCATCTTCTCCGATCTTTAGCTTCTCTTCTCCACATCACCCCTGCACACTTTCTTATTTCATCCATCCATCTCACATGTGGTCTCTTTCTGGGTCTTTTACAATCTCTTGGAATCCAGTTTAAAATTTCAATTGTCCATTTATTATCATCTCTTCTAACAATATGTCCAGCCCAACTCCACTTCAATCTTTTAATTTTTTCAATGAGGTCAGCAACACCTGTTTGTTCTCTTACCCATACATTGCGTTTACGATCTCTTCTTGTTACTCCCAACATACATCTCTCCATACTTCTTTGAGTGGTCTGAAGTCTCTGAATTGCTCTTCTATTAAGTGTCCAAGTCTCAGATCCATAAGTAAGAACTGGTAAAACACATTTGTTAAAAATCTTCCTTTTCAAACACATAGGCATATTTCCTTTTAGTATCAAGTTATTTCTACCAAAAGCACTCCAACCAAGTTTAATTCTATGATTAATTTCCTCCATCATGCTTCCATCTTGTATTAATAATCTGACCAAGGTATTTGTAACTGTTAACTTCTTCTAATTCATCATAATCAATCTTTATTTTCATATTTTGAGCAAATCGATTAAACATTACTTTAGTCTTTTTAACATTTATCTTTAGTCCTACTTTCCTACTTTCATCTGATAATTCCTGCAACATTTCCTGCAGATCTGAAGCATTATTTGCAAAAACAACTACATCATCTGCGAAATCTAAATGACTTAAATAATCACCATTTACTTTCACTCCTTTAGTTCCCCATTTTAATCCACAAAATACTTCATGCAGCACTGCTGTAAAAAGTTTTGGAGATATGGAATCACCTTGTCTTACACCTTTCTCAATGTTGACTTTCCCAGTGTCATTATGTAATCTAATTGTTGCTGTTGCATTTTTATAAATATTCTTTAAAATATGACAATATCCTGGATCTATACCTTGATGATCTAATGCTTTAATCACTGAAGAAATGTTTATAGAATCAAATGCCTTTTCATAATCTACAAATCCTAAGCATAATGGCAACTCATATTCATTTGTCCTTTCTATAACTTCTCTCAATACCTGGATATGATCTACTGTACTAAAACCACTTTTAAATCCAGCTTGTTCTCTTGGTTGGTGGAAATCCAATGTTCTCTGTAGACGAGTAGTAATTATCTTGGTAAAAATTTTATATAAAACTGATAAAAGGCTGATAGGTCTGTAATTTCTAATATCTTCTTTATCACCTTTTTTAAATATTAATATTATTACTGCATTCTTCCAATCATCCGGTACATCTTTATCATTTAGACATTTGGTATATAACTTTGCTAACATTTTTTCTATTTCTTCACCTGCTTCTTTTAATATATCAATTATAATTCCATCATTACCTGGAGCCTTTCCTTTCTTCATACATTTAATTGCATGTCTCACTTCTTCATTTAAAATTCTGGGCAATTTGGAAGATGTAATAGATATAGGAGGTACTTGTTCTTTATTACTATATAATTCTTGATAAAAATCTTCTACCAATTTCATGATGTCATCTCTCCTTTTAGTAATAATTCCATCTTTTTTTCTTATTGCAGATATAAATTTCCTACCAATACCAAAATGTTGTTTTACATTCTTAAGACTTTTATTTTCTTCTACAGCTTTCCTTGCTAGTTCACAGTTATACTTTCTTATATCATTTTCAACTCTTTTCCGCACCATTTTACAAAATTCGAGATATTCAATTCTTTTTAATGCATCATTTTTGTATATCTTCATATTCCTTCTTTTCTTCATAAATCCTCTAGTCTCAGTAGAAATTTTATTGGTCAATTGCTGTTTCTTTCTACCAGCTATCTTTGTTGCAGTTTTCAAAAGTGTATCAGTTATTTTCGTATTAATTTCATTCAAATCTGAATCATGTTCAAAATCTACTAATACTTGAAACCGATTTGTAAGTTCTAATTTAAATTCATTAGAATGTTTCTGAAGATTAGGAATATCAACTGTAAATATTGTTTTTCTTAATAATTTTTGTCTCTCTAGTTTTACATTAACACGTATCTTACATCTTACTAATCGATGATCACTTCCTATGTTAAATTTATTAAGAACATTACAATCTTGAAATATGTATTTCCTGTTAGTCAAAATATAATCCAATTCTGCTGTACCTTCATTTGGATGCTTCCATGTCCATTTCCTTTTAACATTTTTCTCAAAAAAAAGAATTCATAATATAAAGTTTTTCTTTTTCTGCAAACTCCACAAGTCTATGTCCTCTCTCATTTCTATTACCATAACCAAAATTATCCACAGCACTTTCATCTTTCATTTTTTTTACCAATTCTAGCATTAAAGTCTCCCATAACAATTTTAAAATGGTGTTTACTCTGATCAAAAGCCTTTTGTACATCCATATAAAAATCTTCTACTACTTCATCACTATGAGAACTTGTTGGGGTATAAACCTGAATTATCTGCATTTGGTATCTGCTATTAAGTTGTATAACTAATCTTGCCACTCTGTCCGATACACCATCAATCTCCACAATATTGTTCTTCCACTTTTTATTTATAATGAGTCCTACTCCACTTGTATTTCCAATATTTGTGCCTTTATAATAGAGTATATGTCCACTTTTTAAATCAATTGTCTCTTCACCTTTTCTTCTAACTTCACAAAGTCCAATAATATCCCATTTAATATAAGAGAGTTCTTCTTCTAATTCTTGCAATCTTCCTTCACTTGAAAGTGATAAAAAGTCATCATCAAATGGTGCCTGGGTCCACAATCAGGGGATTCTTAGCACCCTCCACCTTCAGCCACCAACCGCTGCCTTGGTTGGTGACTTTACAGCCTCCTGGGAATAAGGGCCATAGTTAAATATATGTGTTCATAATACTTTCTTGGAATCAGAAAAAAAAATCTTAAATTTTTTTACTGAATTCAAACATCATGTGAGGTTTGTCAAGGGTGAAAGATTTTTTATGGGTTCCAATCAAGTTCATGACTTTTATCTAAATAGCCAGGCCATAGTAAACCCAGCTATTTATACAGTTATTGGTTGATCAAATTTACATATGTTTGTTTGTATGCATAACATAGTGGTTCTTTCTATTTTATAATCTAAAGGTGAGTGCATTTTCGGTAAAGCTCACCATAACCATAGCTCTCTTGTTAATCATTGCAGTGGTAAAATATCTAGTAATTCATAGTTAAAAAGTAAAATTAACGAAAAACGTAAACTACTGCCATTCAGCATTATTTTTTTAATATTTGAAATGTAAGTATACTTTATATATATATACTTGAGTCTAAATGTAACATAGGGAATTTGAACACAGACTTTCAAGCTCCCTTCAGCAATCCACTCTATCTCATGCAACCGATACACCTGATCACACATGTGAAAAAGATAAATGATCACCAATATACATATTTCATGCTGAAACAGCACTCATCATTTGATCCAGATTATCATCTCCCACACATATACACAATCAGTGCTCGGTTTATATTAAAATAGCAAATCTCAAACTTTAATGGAATGGCTTCAATCTACTCCACCCTCCAACTCTTTAGCCATTCATCCATAACTGGCTGAAGAATTGGAGTGGAGTAGATTTAAAGCCATTTCATTAAAGTTTGAAGATTTGCTATGATAATCTGGACCAAATGATGAGTGCTGGTTCACCATGAAATACATATACTGGAAATCATTTATTTTTTACACATGTGTGTGGTCATATCAGTTGTATGAGATAGAGTGTATCACTGAAGGGAGTTTGAAAATCTGTGTTCAAATATCCTATATTACATTATTCTTTTAGTATTTGGAAATGGTATCTAGAAATATATTTTTACTATATGGTGAGCTACTTAAAAGTTGTTTATATACCTATCAAATATAAGAGCACATCCATATAAAGTAAACACAAAACATAATTTTAACCATAAGATTAAGGGAATGGCAAGAAATGATAAAAAAGCATCAACAATGTTCAAGAATAATCAATTACTTGCTTATAGCAACTTCTTGCACACTTATGCCAAACCTGCCTTTAGGAAGAAAACATATATACCTATCTGCAAAGAGAAAGCTCCTGACATAAACATAGAATTGACCCTTCCATAAGGATAAGTTCAAATGACATTCAAACACCAAAGAAATAATCTATCTGATTTGTCCAGCCTTTCTGCTGAGAATCAACTCACAAACTCTGTTTGATTAATTTAAATTATCCAATCACTCTACTCTAGACTGAACTGCTGCTAGCTTCTGATAGTTTATTCCACTATGAACTTTTTGGCATTCACACAATTTATTTTGTCATCTCTGTGTTATCAGAAAATTGTATATGCTCATTATATTTGTTACTGTTATCATTATTAGCTGTATTGCATTAATTTAAATTACAATGATCATATAATACAGGCATATAGTTAATAAAAAAATTATATTTTTATAAACATTATGATGTTTCTGGAGAACATCAAAACCAAAACTTCTACTCATAGGAAATTAAACTCAAAGAAAATCCAATGCATGATGGCTTGGTGAGATCTTTCCTTTTTCATTTTAGAAATAATTCTAAAAATTCTTATTTTGCCTTTTTAGAAATTAGACATATGGTAACACTATGTATAATAGACTAGGCAAAAAATTTGATTTATTATGTCTTTTACAAAATACACTGTGATGACTAATCCCATCAGTTAGATGCAATCAAAAACTTGTAAAGCTAATACTGTACATTAGTAAATGTGCTGCTTTCTTATTGAAAGAAGAAAAAATCCAGGTGTTAAATTTTTTTAATATAAAAATTTATTTTGATTAGGTTATTTACTTTATTCCTCTAAATAACTTTAATCAATGTCAAAACACAAAACATTTGATGAATTTTAAATGTTTTGATTTGAATCATCATCTTTTAATTCTTTAGGCAAGCATTCTAGAGTTTAATTCTACTCCCATTTTCACTTTTATAAATAACTTAAATGGAAGGATCATAATAGTGTAATTCTGGAATTGTAAAATAAACATTAATTTTGCAATATTTGTATTTCATTTTATACTTCTGTTGAGTAAAGGAAAAGATACAATATGCTTTTCTTTTTTCTCCCTCTTAGGAAAATAAGTTATTTCAGTAGCCATCCTAATTTTCATTGTAATTTGATTCATTATACATTGATTTCCCTGTGTAATATTTTTAAACTTTAGTTTTAGTTCTAATGGATAGATATGGAAGCTCAATTAAAAAAAAAATAAAATTGATGTACTTGAAAAAAAAAAATCTCTAGCAGAATTTGTTGAATTGTGTGGTGCAGTTTAAAATTCATTTCACATTTTTGCTATAATTCGATATAAATACATTTAATATTTATTTTTAATATAAATGATAATTTTAAAAAAAATATTTTTTTTGCTTTTTCTAAGATTGGAATCTTAATGATTTGAGACAAAACATACAAATACGTATTTATTTCAAATCAGTAATGTTAAATGTGCTCAAAAAATATCAGATTTTATTTTTACATTTGAAGATATAAGTATACTTTTAAAAAATTAAAACACACTAAGAAATTACATCAGAAGAACACATTCAAAAAATGCGCACACAAAGGAAATGACTAGTGCTAAATAATTATGGATAAAATAGAAAATGTTCCAAGAAAAAAAAAGAGAAAACGCTATACATTTAAATTAAAATATTGAAATTGTCCAATAACTGTTTCTTTTTAAAATGCTAATTATGCTCCTTATTGGCAACTTAAAAATCTTGTTGCTTTAACTTAGCAAGTTATTCTCATCCCTAAACTGACTTTTGGCATTAACAAATTTGAACTGAAAAATAGTTACAATTAAAATGACATCCTAATTTTTCACTTTATCACATTCCTTACTAAGCAAATTAAATAATCTAAAATATTCTGGCTTTGTTATTGATTGTTGTTCAAAAGACTGCTGGAGAGGCCTTTTACTTAATTAAAGTGGATTACTTAGAAGGTGTATGAACTTTTTGCCTAATGTTTATATAAATAAATTAGTAAATGGGATTACTATTATATATAGAAGTTAAATCCATATCCTGGGTGTATTGATGTAACTAATCAGTCGAAGCTCTTCACGCTGAATGAAAACAATAGCAAACCCATCCAAGCTACAATTAATCAAAAAAAGATATTTTAATCAATTACTCACATTATGTATGAGCTAGTAAGCTAGACGTTATAACTATAAGAGTTGAGATACAATGCATAGCAACATTTTTACATCTCAACTGAAGTAAATACAGTACTCTCCCATCAGCAAGCAATGTATTTAAATTTAATATTTTTAATACTTCATATAGATGTAAATTAATTAGTAAATGAGATCATTGAGAAGTTATATCCACAGTCTAGATATATTGATGTGCATCAATTAATCAGACATGACTCTGAAAGTTAAATGAAAGCGATAGCAAACCTGTCCAAGCTACCATTTATCAAAAAGAAGCCGTCTTTTGACAAGTCACTCACATTATTTAGTATGAATTAGTAGCTGGTCATTATAGATATGGTTGAGATGCAATGTATAGTAACATTTCTTACATTCCAACTGAAATTAAGCCTGATCAAAAGAGGGCTTCATTTTGATTAGTAGTAACTTGGACAGATTTGTTATTGTTTTCATTCAGTCTGCAGAGCCATGTCTGATTGATTGCTCCACATCAGTACACCTAGGCTGTGGATTTAACTTCCATATATAATTGTGATCTTATTTTGTAATTAATCTACATCTATATTAACTGTTAAAAATATTAAATGTATATACATACATATAGTGAGAGAACAAATGATCAATGAACTTAGCATGGTTGCAGATTGATAAGCTCAAAAGCTAAAGATTCCTAACTTGAAGTTTAATTTGTCACTTCTAGTATCAAACATCAAATGATTTCCTGGGCAACAAATTATTTCAACAGACAAAGGTGATAGTAACAATCATGTTAGTTATCAATGACAGAGAAATGCTCAAATGACTTAAAATAATAAATCTTGAAGCATTAACACTAAAAACATGTTGCCATACAGCATACATCAAAATGATAAGTCTAACTAATGACACATTTGATAGATCAATTTATGTAGGCCCCCAAACTGCATATTCTGCCTACATTCTCTTTTTAGTACCTAGGGTGATTATAATTATCTGCCTGAAGATAGATTAACATTTTATGCAATAGAGTACTATAACCAAGCAATAGAACTTTATCATTATTCGTAGTAGTTCTTCCCACACTTTTAACTGAAGCATAATACCTATCATAAGAAAAATTCAATTTATACTCTAGTGCTATCTATTCTATCATCTGATAATCACTGACTACTCAGGCCAATAGTAGAAAGAAAGTTAGATGACTACTCTTGTTTATAATATTCTAGTAAGCTGAAAAAATTAGATCATGCTGTGTTAGATGGATAATCCTATTTCATTAAAGAGTGATCATCATATGGATAAATAGATTGGTGGTTTATAAATCATCTTTTTAAAAAAGTTCTAAGCTTTCTTGAAATTTTTCAATAACTGCCCAGATTTGTTAATGTCAGCAAATATCTTATCTACTGATTTACAAGGCTGGTGAGAACAAATTAAACTACGAGTTAAAACTTTAAATACCTGTTGAATTCTATAAATTTTATAAAATATTAATATTTAATAAACATAAATTACAAATCTAATGAATTAAACTGGGTGAAATTTTTTTAATTTATGACTTCACCAATTTACTGTTAACAATAATTGAATTTTCCGTTAATGATTTTAGCAACTTTAAAAAAAAACTTTGCAAAACAACTTGGTTTTGCCATAAGCATACACGTGTGTGTGTGAGAGTAACAAAAACAATTATCTTAAGAGAAAATGTCTCGGCTGGGAAAAAAAAAACCTAATAATTTCTATGAATATGCAAATATTTAATAGTTTTGTTAATAATTTAAGTTTTATGGGAAAAAATAAATTTTTATTTTATCTTTGAAATAAATAAAAAATGAAAATTATATCGGACAAAAACTTTTTAGGTAAGAGGTCAATAACTTCAAGGTTTCAATATTCCCACAATAGTCAAAACTAGCTATCAGAATATTTAAAAATAATAATAAATCGTAAATTTGATTATCAAATCAAAGCTTACTTATGAAGTAATATAATCCCTTTAATGTGAAAGAAATCTACAATTTACACTTAAAATAATTTTTTAGTAAAGACTTGTAAAAGAATAACTTCTTTAAGGTAATAATTAGTAATGGCAAATTGTCATAAAAAATGATCAAATGTAAAATATCCTGTTATCTAGATTTACCCCTGATCAACCCTCAAGTTAACAAAGTTTCAAATATTTTTTATAAATATTTTAATTTTAGCAATATTCAAATTACTATTATATATCTTGATAAAAAAATTCTCTCAATTCTGCCCAGTAGTTAGTTAATCCTGGTAGCCTGTAGAAACACTTTAGTAATACCCATCTCAAGATAAACTGATACAAAATTTACTGCAGAAAATTCCTCATATTATGATATCTAATACATTACTACTTTCTTGGATTTTTCACTGATTCTTCCTTATTATCATTAGAGATTTGGTGCATTATTAAAATATATGGTTCAAGAGCTAAACGATTCCTGAATCTATTGAAGTATAGTAAACAGTATTTACTTAATTGAATAGAACTGTTGTGCTCAACCTATCACTTACATGCTTAAAAGGCAAATGACCTCCTGAAGAACTAATTACACATTTATTTTTTAATGTTTTTTCCAAGACAATTAGTTCTTACCAGTATTTGTCTAGATGACTGTAATTACACTCAGTAACTTATCCACAAAGAAAAATATATTTATCATTTATGATAATTGTGCAAAAGGAAATTAACCTGCACTAATATTGAAACTGTTATAAATCTCTGCCTCACCCATTAGTAAGTTTTAAAAGCTTAAGTGAGTAACTTAAACTTAGAGGGTATTCATTATACATCAATCCTTACTGACCATGCTTATATCAAGGCTTGAGTAATTGACAATTAAATTATACAAATTTAGTTAACCTAGCACAGGAGAATGTCTCATTTTTAACCATCTGCAATTAGATGTATATTAGATGTATATGAAAAAATGTAAATCAGCTGTTATTAATAAGTACTGAAAAATCTGTAATTGTGCAGAAGGAAATTTACTTCCATCATGCACTGTTTTTGTAACTGTTATAAATCTCCAAGCACTTACCCATCAATAAGATTTTTAAAAGTTTAAGTGAATTAATTACTTAAGCAAAACAATACATGATGAAAGTTAATTTCCTTCTGCACAATTACATATTGTTCAGTGCTTAACAATAGTATATTTACATTTATTCATAATTAATATACATCTAATCATAGGTGATTAAAAATGACTCTCCTGTGAAAGTTTAACTAAATTTGTACAATTCAATTGTTGATTATAACATCAATTGTGCAATAGACTCAAGCCCTCATATAAGCACAGTCAGTAAGGATTAGTGTATATATGAATAAGCTCTAATAAGCTTTTAAATCTCTTACTGATGGGTGAGTGCATAGAGATTTATAACAGTTATGAAACAGTACATGAGGGAAGTAAAACTTTCTTCTGCATAATTACAGATTGTTCAGCACTTAATAATAATAGATTTACATTATGTTACAATTTTAAAATAGTATTCAAAGGGTCACCTAATTCTCATCTTTTTTATATATTCTCTGTATATAAACTTGGTGAAGTTGTAGGCTTTTTCACATGATTCTTTACATACAACAGGTCACATTTTGAAAATATATGTAATCATCTTTCAATTCCTTCCATGCCATTAAAAATAGCTGTGCGACCCTGTGGTTCAAACACTAAAATTATCATAATTTTGACATAATAATTTCTTTTCAGCATAATGTACTTTTCAATGCCACAAAGCTAGTTACATAATGTACTAATTTTAGTTTTGTTTTGGTGGACATAGCTAACATTTTATTTCTGAAATACAATGATAAAACCAAATTCATTATTCATCACAAAATTTGAAAAAGCAAATAAATTCCTACCTCTTATAGCAAAACTATTGGTACCAAAAACATAAATAAGTATTTACAATATGACAAAAATATTTTTAAAAACTACTTTAGGGAAAAAACTATGATTATGAATTTAATTAAAATGAACTTGACAATGCTTGTTAGAATTCAGTAACTTGAATAAAAGCATTAAAAAAATTCTATAGTCGGGTTACTCAAAAGGTATTTAATATTCAAGCATTTAAGTGGCACGTTGAGAATGTTTTGTTTAGTTGACCAATTTATCCTGTGTTTCTGTATATATAATTTGTATGATTAATTGGATAATAGGTCATGTGACTTCCAAGCATATCATATATCCATTGAATTGACTGAACTTCCATTTTCCCCCTTGACTGGAAAATGATCCAGTGATCTTTAAACTGGAAAATGATCCAGTGATCTTTAATCATTAAGTATATATTTTTACCCCTGTAGTAAACAGCACAAGACACTATAGTATTAATAAACTATAAGAAAAAGATTCTGTATAGAAATTTTGGACAGTCCCTGTGATTTTTCTTTTTCTTCAACACACTAAAATAGTGAAGCGTTGTGATAGGTTAATACCTTAATAAATTTGAGATAAATTGATTGGCATTGGGAGCATCATATATTAATGGATAAAATTATCTTTTATTACAAATATAAGTAATACTTGTGATGTTACAATAAAATATTTTTGATAATGGTGATCTGGTTACTTGATGTTAAGTGCTTTTTTGATTTAAATGAGTATGAGAATATAATTTTTGTTGTTGATTTCTTGTACTAATAATGGAAATAATGGAACTTCTATTTTTGGTTATAGTCTCTGAGTTATGACTCATGAATACAAAAAAAATATGCATTCCTCTATTTAGTGAACTTTATAATAAAGGCTAATTGGACAATCATAGTTAAAACAAAGTCAGCAGAATATCAAAGCTTTCTTCAATATTTGGATGTAAATGTAATACGGACTTTCCTGAAGTGTTGTAGCTAAAGAGTTAATCCATTTAATTTATAGTTGAAAGATGATTGCCGCTCTTAAGAGGACCAATTCGCCTTTAAATTTATCTCACTTTTTTACTAAGTAACTGGAGAGGTGAAATGGGTACTATTTTTAGTAGTTACTCTACAGATAAAAACTTGGAGAAACTGATGTAAAAGAACATACAATACTATATATAAGTATGAAAATACAAGTACTTATTATAATCCTCGTGGGTGTACATGTATCATATTTTTAAAAAATCATTTAAAGGAAAATCATTTCAAATTCCTTTAACTTTTTTCAATAAGTTTTCTTTTTCTTTAAAAAGAAAATTTAAATATTTTACAGTATTTTTAGCTGCATTACTTTTTTTAAAAAAATATAATTCCATGGAGTACAGATCAGAGTTTTAGTTGTGAGGTCATCTTCAGTGAAGCCGACTAAAATCTCATTTAAGCAGCGGCTGCCTTCACTTTCAAAGTTTTATGATTGATAGCAACTGGGCTGTTAGGGATGCCAACCACAACATCAAACTTTGGTTTGAATAAACAGGGAAGCCCTTCTGACCCTAATTCCCACGCCAACTATTTTATATTTCATCAAGTGGAGATACAAGTCCAACAACAGCGGATACAATAGCCATCTGAAACAAAAGAGAAGACTTTTTTTTTTAAAAACTTTAAAAGCTATCCAGTTGTATGTACAATTAACCAATAAAAATTTAGAATTAGCTGACTCGCTTGAAATAAAGTTTTTTAATAAAATAAAGGAAGGATTTAAGCTGTCTAAAAATAAATTAAAATTTCATGGCCCAAAATTAAGAATTTAAAAAAAAATTTAACGTTATAATTATTTATCATATATCAGCTTGCATATACAGTATATACTTTTAAATGTTAATTGTTTACAAAAAAATTATTGACTCGTGCTATCCGATCAATAATAATCTTATTAACGTAGTAATAGTTTATCGCAGCTTGCTACTCTTTTAACGCAATCTATTACAGCTTCGTATTTAAAGATACACAACGAAGTTTACATGAGAATTTTTTTACATTAGTAAAATATTGTGCATTTTTCTAGGTTATAAAGTTAACTATGCCAAGATCATATTCGTTATCATCATTTTCAATTATCGATCCACTGCAGGATGAGATCTTTCCTAGTTTTATCCATCTCCTTATCACTAGCCTCTCTTCTTCACATCATTCCAGCAGACTTCCGTATTCCATCCATCCATCTCACATGTGATCTCTTTGTAGGCCTTTTAATTTTTAAGTGAAATAATTTTATGAAACAAGCATTCACTATTCACATTAGAATGTTTAAATTTAAAAAAAAAAAAACTCCTAGATCTCTTTGTAGGCCTTTTAATTTTTAAGTGAAATAATTTTATGAATCAAGCATTCACTATTCACATTAAAATGTTTAAATTTAAAAAAAAAAACTCCTAGAATTTGAACTCATATAGATATCTAAAATCAAATCAGTTTCTATATATTTTAGAGATCTCAATTTTATGACAACTGTCACTTCTACCTTTTGGCTAGGAAAGTTAATACAAGCAAAATTATCACATGACTTTCTCATGTGCTTCCAATTACAATTAGAATAAAATAACTGTTCTTGGAAGCATATGAGTGAGCATATGAGACAATTATATATAATTTTAACATGATGTAATCCTAGTTCCTTAAAAAAAAAAAAGTTGCTAGAATAGCATGGATTTTAAGAATGGCACTCAATGGTAAACAATGTCTAATAATGACTGCCACACATAATTTAGGGCAATGGTAGAGTTGCAAATTTGAGAACTAAAAATCTATGCATCACAGCTCAATTTAAACACTACCACTTTGTGAACTATTAAGCACCAAACCAATCGCTTATATATATATAAATAATGACAATCAGTGTTTTCATTGTCCTAATGTTAATATTCAAAATAATACCATCAAACAGAAGTATACATTTAGCATTTGCCTAGCGATCTGGGATTCAAAATTTAGTTGTATAAAAATGGATTTTTTTTTCTTCTAAATTCTATCTAATTAAGCTTAGTATTATTTTTTAATATAATTTTCTATTTCTTTTTCCTTTTCCTATGTACTGATTTCTACTTGAACATATCATACCATTTACAAACACTTTATCAATACTTTTATTTATATCAAACTAACAGTTTTGATTGTCCTGCAGTCATCATCAGAGCTACAATATTCAAATAATATAATTATACAATTAATACACTTATCCACATATTCATACACATAATTAAATATACAATATAAACAAAAATAAATACACATTTTAATCTGACCATTATAAATAATCATTTCCCATTTTATTACTTTACGCTTTAAATAGTTTTATGAATATTTATTTTATATCACTTTATTTTATTTTTTTAAAATATTATTTATTATAATAATTATAAACTTTAACATTTATTCTACTATTTAATACATATTATTATCATTTTACTTATAAAATCAACTTCTAATCTTTTCTTATTTTTATTAAATATTTTATAATTATCAATTAACTTTTCCCACATTACATTTTTTTTTTACATTACAAAAATCACCTACCTCTTGACAATCCTATTTCCAAAACCCAACTGACTAAATTTTCAAATTTTGTACATTTGTTTAACACTTCCTCTATTGTCATTTTCCTTAACTATTATTTTAACCTTTTTCAAATTCTAACTATTATTAATAATAATTGTTTATAAAATTATTGTTCTTACCCTAAAATCCCTATTAAGATTTGGTTTTATATTCTTAATCAAGATTGCCTCTTTAATTTCCAATCCCTTCTATTATTTATGTAATTAATCATTTTTATACAATCTTTTTCAAACCAAGATAGTTTTTATATTAAAAATAATAGAGTTAATAAAAGAAATTAAAGATAAAATAAATGAATATAGTAATTATAAGTTGACTATGGTAAAAATAGATGCTGTATCAATGTACACAAATATAAATGTGGAAGAAGCAATAGAGTTATCAATAAAAAGATATAGAGATGATGAATATAATGAAATTAAAATACCAATAGAGAAATTGAGAGAAATAATGAGAATTAATTGTAAGGAGATTACATTTGAGTTTAATGGAGAATATTATAAACAAACAAGAGATTACTAATAGGAGGGGCATTAAGTGGGATACTTAGTAATATATGGAGAATATGGAAGATTTAATGATTAATAATAGTAATGGTCCAATTTTTATGAAAAGATATGTTGATGATTATTTATTGATTTTCAACAAGAGCCAAAGGCAAATGGATATGTATCTTGAAGAGATTAATAGGTTAGATAAAAATATAAAATTTACAATACAAAAAGAAAATAATAAGTTATTGTATTTGGATATTTTGTTAAAAAAATCATATAAAAATGGTGAATGCAGGATAGAGACCTCTGTATATAAAAAAATTAATGTAGATAGCAATATAACTAATTGGAATCCAAATATAGATGTTAAATATAAAGTAAGTAGTATAAATTCAAGAATATATAGAGCTTGGAATTATTGCTCAAATGAGGAAGATTATAGAAAACAGATAGAATTGATAATTAAAGAGTTTGGAGATAATGAATATTCATAAAAAGTTATAGAAGTATAAGAGAATCAGAAGAGAAATTTCATAAAAGTAATGGGATAGTATGTAGGAAAAATAAAATAGATAGCAATAAATATATAGGTATTAAAACTTATAATAATAGTATTGTAAAAAGTATGAATAAAATAATTATTAAAATTAACAAAAAGTTTAATGTAATAAAAGTTAAGATGGTAAATAAAAGGAAGAATATACTTAATATATTAGATAAGTATGTGGGAAAAGTAGAAAAAACCATAAATGGGGTATGTAAAATTGAATGCAAATCATGTAAAAGTAAAAATATAAAAACTAATTATGTGGGAAAAACAAAGAATTCAATTTATATAAGATTAATTCAACATAAATATAATAAGAGATCACCTATTTATTTGCATTCATTAGAAACAGGTCATAGGTTTGAAAAAGATTGTATAAAAATGATTAATTACACAAATAAAGGAAGGGATAGGAAAATTAAAGAGGCAATCTTGATTAAAAATATAAAACGAAATCTTAATAGGGATTTTGGGGTAAGAACAATAATTTTACAAACAATTATTATTATTAATAGTTAGAATTTAAAAAAGGTTAAAAGAATAAAGTTAAAGAAAATGACAATAGAGAGAGTGTTAAACAAGTGTACAAATTTTGAAAATTTAGTCAGTTGGGTTTTGGAAATATGATTGTCAAGAGGTAGGTAATTTTTGTAATGTAAAAAAAATAATTTGTAATGTGGGAAAAGTTAATTGATAATTATAAAATATTTAATAAAAATAAGCAAAGATTAGAAGTTGATTTTATAATATAAGTCAAATGACTTGGGTGGCCTTTGAGCATTCCATCTTTAGATTTTCAATTAGATGGATGGTTGAAGAGTTGGAGTGTGGAGTAGATTGAAGCCTGTCCATTAAAGTATGAGGATTGACTATCTTAATATATATCTGAGCACTTATAGCATATATGTGTAGAGATGGTAATCTGGACCAACTGATGATTGATTGCTGGTTTAGCATGAAATACATATATTGGTGATTATCTTTTCAACATATATGTGTTCAAGTGTATCAGTGTTATGAGATAGTGGGGAGAGTCTGTGTTCATATACCCTATATATAAAATAGTAGAATAAATGATAAAGTTTATAATTATTATAATAAATAATATTTTTAAAAAATAAAAGTGATATAAAATAAATATTGATAGAATTATTTAAAAAGTAAAGTAATAAAATGGGAAATGGTTGTTTATAATGGTCAGATTAAAATGTATATTTATTTTTGTTTATATTGTATATTTAATTATGTATATGAATATGTAGATACATGTATTAATTGTATAATTATATATTTGAATATTGTAGCTCTGATGATGACTGCAGGCCAGTTGAAACTTAGTTTGATATAAATAAAAGTATTGATAAAATGTTTAAGAAAGGTGTAAATAGTATGATATTATTCTTTAAGGTAGCTGATTTACAACCAATCCAAATAGCCATCAAATATTGGTCAGTAAATTAATATCTATGTTTAATAGTAAATAAAACAAGAATAAAAAACCATTTTAAGCTGACAAAGATAATGAATACTGTTCTCTCTTTGTTTCTTGGTTAAAATGGCTTTTATCCTGCAATGGGCTAAATATTTGAGGGCAATTTTATTTTTATTTATATGTTATGGATATTAAAATCTTTAGAATGTGCCTATAGATTAATAGATTTCACTATTTAATAGGTGTTAATTACTACCTCTTGAAAATAAGTTTACATTGGTCAAAAAAATTATTTTTAATAATATTCTGGTTTCACTTAAGCAATACTATTCTAAATTTGAATAAAATATTTATTTATATAGAATGAAGATGTAATATGTGTTGTATAAAATCATTTCAATTATATGATATATATATATATATATATTATTTCTGCTATGAACCAAGCCTAAAAGATGGTTATTCAGTAGTATTATCAAGTTCAATAGTATTATTAACAACATGATAAACCTTTCAGTGAGATACTAAAAATTCTTATAAAAAAAAGTAATTAAGTAAAGGAATGAATGGGTTGATTAAAAAATGTTCTTATAGAAAATGAAATGTATATGTATGTAAGATTGTGTTACTTGAATGAATAAAAAAGAAATAGAAAAAAACTAATAAAACATTAAAGTGAATGTAATGATATAAATTAATCCACATAATGTTGTTTTAATAAAAAAACCAATAGTTCAAGATAAATTTAAGCTACAGTACTATACCTTTACCCCACTTGGTGAGGACAAATGGTTCCTCAAAACTCATCATAAAACAAGATCATATAAAAAGCAAGGAATTATAATAGTTTTCTATAGGGGAAATTTAGCTTGTTCCTGCTGATAAATATTACACTATAAATATATTAACAAACAACTTAACTTAGTATATATAAAACTTTTAAAAAACCTTAATGTGCAATAATATGTGTAAACTATGCTATTGTGTACTATGCAGATTGCACTTAAAATATGTATGTAAGGTAAACTGCTTAATATGGTACAGTATTTCATTTAATAAAATATTTTCTAAACAGCTCTATAAAATTTTAAAGATTTTATAAAATTCTTTCCTTAAGTAATAAAGCAGAAACTATGAATTTGGTTATAAAAGAAAAAAAAAAAATGTTCCTCATTAAAGAAAAATGAAAAGAGAAAAGCAAATTTGTCTGACTACTGCTTGCAATCCTAAAATGTTTAAAGTTGTGATCATATTAAAAAATAATTCTTTGGTTAAATCTGAAATAAGACTGAATTTATGGATATAAGATATGAACCAATATAATGTTTCTATAGATCACCATGTATGAGTTACAAAGAATCAATCTATTAATAATAATGTCTAGGACGTTATAAACTTGTAATGAATATCTTAATAATATACATCACAATTTATCCTTTTTCTCATTACCCCTTAATATATAATATCTGAATATGAGACATCCCATGATTATCTTTTATTGCCTTTAAGTGATTACTACATATGACATGCTTACTCTTCATTATCTTTTACTTCATAGATTTGTATATGACACATCACAGTTATCTTCTCTACCGTTTAACTTACAATACATAAATATCTCATTATCCTTCATCATGTTTTAACATACTATATCTGAACATTGCACACAACAGAATTTTTTTTTATCACCTAACAATATCTAAGTATCACAAAATATAAGATTAACTTTTACTTTTTAATGCATAATATATTAATGTCACACCATATAATTATTCTTCATGGCTCCAAATCATGTGATTATTCTTCACAACCATATAACATATATCTAAACCTATTCATCAATGTTTTGCCACTACCAAATTCACAATTTTATAAATGTTCATCATTATACTATTGTTCACAGCCATGTAATTCACATCTTTTAAATACTATAGAGTTATTTCTCACAGCTATCTAATGTCCAATATCTAAATATCCCATATCACATGATTATTCTTCCAAGCACATAATACATATCTAACTATTGCAAACCACATGATTACACCACCTAATACACAACATCTAACTATTCTCATCACATAATTTTTTTCATCAGCACTTTAAAGCACATATCTAAATATCCCACATTATACGTCTATTCTCAAACACCATTAGATTACTTAATCACATAATGAACAATAACTAAATACCACAGTACATATATTATTCTAAAATGTAATAATATTTTGAACAATGTAGAATAGGATTTACAGGAATAATTCAAAATTTAAAGATTAATAGTTTCCGTGCATAATTTTTACAACAAGAAAATATTTTAATTTTACACAACCAGAAAAAAGTAATTATATATAATTTTTGTCAAGGACTGGTCACTTTGATTAATCCCCTTTAAAGAGATCTTTATGCAATTATTACATTTAGATACTTTCCAGATTAATTAATGTATGTAAATTATTAAGTCATATTTTATTCATTTGGGAATAATCAATAATCTTACCGATATCTGGAAATATTTTCACATTATGTCACTTGTACTCTGTAAAATTTTTACCGAGTCAGATTACTTATTTAAAACAAATGTTACAGGGTCATCAGAGGGGCAGCTGCTCCCGGCCTTGCAATATTAGGGCCATCAATTTGGCAACTCAATATGTTAAATAAAAATTAGAAGGTAAAGCGATGTCATGACTCATAGAACAGCCTTAATTTTACAGTTAAATTCCCAAAAAAAATATTAAAAAAAAACTTTTCCTAGCAAGCATAACCACGAGTTGAAAATGTAAGCCAGTTTAAAGATGATGTGCCACTTTGATGACTGTGCAATGAAAGCAACTGCAGCTCTTGGTGAGCAACAGAACTAATAGTCTCAGCCCCCTGTCAGTCAGTTCTGCGCTCACAGTGTTTTATGCTACTAACAGTGCTAGAGTAAAATTACCCTATCCAAGTGCTATCTGAATCTAATCTACTTGCTCATTTCTGTGACTCATAACTGCTTCCGGAGTTCTGTTTTCAGCCCTGTACATAAAAACTCTCTTTTCTTCTCTCTCTCTCTCCCCTCGTTCTTATTACTGTTACTGTAGTTACTGAAATCAAAATTGTTTTTGTCTCTTCTCCTTTTATTAAAACTGTATCTGAACTGAAGTTAACTGATTTGAATTTAAATAAATATTGCATGCAATTCCCAAATATCTTATTGTTTTCTTTTTATTCCTTAGTTTTTATTAACTCTATTATAAAGGTTTGACAGCCTCCTTTAAAAGCTCTCTGGTGGCAGCACTATCTTTCCCTATAACTCTTTCTCTTTTAATCTTTCCCCCACAATTTCTGCGACCGTAACATTGGTGGCATTGGTTAGGGATATACAATTTTAAACCCCCTTCCTCATTATCGAAGCGCATGTTTGATTTTTAAAAGTTCTGATAGTCATTAAATTATGTGACTCACCCAGTTTTTATACACATTTTATTTTTATTTTAATATTAATTGTAAAAATTTTTTTAGGATATTTAAGAAGAAGAGACATTTTGAAAGTGGTACAAGTAAGTGGCACAAGAAAGAAATGAAAGCATCTGCTACAAAAAAATTGCACCCTATAACGAGTTTTTTTCATAATGAAACAACAACAGAAAAAACAGAAACATTATTTGAAAAAGAAAGCAGCAGCAGTACTAATCTGACTGTGTCAGATCATTGGAACAGTGTAAATAAAACAAGTGAAAAATACAACAAAATTGAACTAAAAGATGGAAAAGACCTACTAAGTGAAGATCGTAATACTGCTAGAGTCGAAATGGAATAACAAGGTTTATTTAATGACAGTGAAACACATTTACAAAATGCAGATATTTATCAGGATAATGAAAAAATAATTGCAGAAACCAAATTGAATATTGAAACCTTAATTGATTTGGATATTGGAATACTTGATAAAAATAATCCCGGACAATTAAATCATTTTTGAAAACTAAACAGTTTAAATTTCCTCAAAACAGTGGAAAGGATGCATCAAATTGTGCATTTCCATATTGTTTACTTTCAAAAAAGCTTCTAAATGGTGAAATTTGTAATAGAGATTGGCTATGTTGGAATATCAAAAATCAATCAATTTATTGTGCACCATGTTACATTTTCAATAAGAAAACACTTCCGTTTTCATATTTTACAGATATACTAGGGTACACCATTCAATATGGTTGGAAAAAGTTATATGGTCGCATACCATCTCACGAAAATTTTCTATACACATAAAACAGAATTTTGTTTTATGGAAAAATTCACATACAAGGGCTTCAGCTGATAGAGGAATAGAAAATTTGCTTCTAAATGAAATTAATGATCAAACAAATTATTGGAAAAAGCTGCTGGACTGCTACTTTGATATAATATTTTTCCTCTCTAAAATCGGGTTACCATTTTTTGGATCTGATGCATGTATTTGGAAGTCCACATAATAATAATTTTCTTGGATTAGTTGAACAGTTGAGTAAATGTGATCCAATATTAGCGGAGCATGTTTTAATAGTTTGAGCAGCACAAGAAGACAAAAAGAGAAATGCAGGTTCATTATCTTTCAACAAGAATACAAAATGAGTTTATTAATATTTGCAGCTTATTTGTTCAAAACATGATTATTGAGGAGGAAGTTTAAAAGGCTATATATTTTGTTATTATTGCTGCTGCAACTCCAGATTCATCTCATAAGAAACAAATGGCATTAATTATTCATTATATCAAGTTTAGCGAAATGGAATTTTCAATTGAAGAATGTTTTATATGCTTTGATAATTTTTCTGATAAAATGGGTCAAGAAATTGCTACCCAACATTTAAATTTGCTATAGGAATTAAAATTAAATTTTAAAAACTGTATGGGACAAGGCTACAATAACAAAGCCAATACAGTAGGAAAGTATAATGGTATCCAAGCAATTCTTTTGCATGAAAATAGCAATTGTACATTCTCTGGTTGTGGAAACCATACTTTAAATCTTGTTGGAGTGGATTCTTCTGCAGAATCTTGCAAAGAAGCAATAACTTTTTTGGTACTGCCCACATAGTGGAAGTCTAAAAAGATGGGAGATTTTAAAAAAAAAAAAACATTTAATATGCTATTCCTTATATGATATTTCAAAAACAAGATGGTCAGCAAGGTTAGAAGCCAGTGGCTCTAAATTTGAAATCTTTGTGATCTGCTCTGAATGAAATCGATTTAGGAAGATTTCCCATTGATGCACAAACACAGATTCCTGCTTTTAAAAAATACTTGTCAAAATTTGAATGTATTCTTATGTCTACAATTTGGCTGGAAATACTAGTGCTATTGCATCAAATAAATCTCATTATCAATTCAATAATAGATGAACTTACATGTTGATTTCAAGCAATTTCAATTTGCAATTTTTTTGATGTTTTATGGAAATGTAATGAAATGGATCAAGAGAATATAGTTTCATTGTTTGAGAAATATAAAAATGAAATAAGTGATGAAATTGTAGAAGAACTAATACTGCTGAAGCGTGTTTACAAATCCGATTTTAAACTAAGCATGAAATCGGCAGAATTACTTAAAGAAATTATCAACGTGGGATTCATAAACATATTTTCCAATATAACAATTATGCTTCAAATTTTTTTTAACTTGCATGTGAGTGTAGCAGAAGGTGAGAGATCATTTATTGTTCTAAAAAAAGTTAAAAACTATCAGCAATTGACATTATGTCGGGAACAATTAAATGGACTAGCAACACTCAACATTAATTACCAGATAACATATTTTAGACTATTCTGAAATAATCAGTGAATTTTCTAATGTTAAAACATGCAAAGCTTCTGTAAATAAATGTAATAATCCAAAAAATATTAAATACCACTGACTTTATTTTTTTGTCCACAATTTTATTTTAAATTTTGGAAGAGCCTCTAAAATATTATTTGCCCTAGGCCTCACATTTTCTCTGAAAGGCCCTGCAAATGTTTATACAAAATTGTTTCTACTTTATGGAATGTAAGAATTTTAAATATTTAATCAATATGTTTCAATGCTGACTTAAATTATACATGAACTTTGTTTGACTAGAAATAAGAATAAACCCTACTTTTCAGAAGCAAATTTATCTCACTGAATTTGTAAGTTACAATAGTGTAAAATATCAGTTTGTAATAATAATAATAATAATAAAGGATATTATTTTATTGATTAACATATTTAAGTTGTTATGCCAACAATCTGGTCAAATTTTTCAAAATAGATGAATTCTAAGCAATTGTTTCAAGTAATTAGTCTACACCTACAAAGTTATCCATGTGGTCTTACTTGTTAAATGAATGCCTCAGTAGTGTTGATTGATAAAGTTGGAAAAAAAATGTAAACTAAAATTTCTCACTATTAGCAATGAATTACATTTGCCTTTCTAGTATTTCTTATGTTATATATTGATCTATAAAAAGTGTTTACTTTAAACAAAAGCAAAATATATACAAAATAATAAAATAGTCATAGTATTGAGGCTGCTATGTTAAATTAAATTTTAAAGTTTCTAAATTTTATTAGATGCTATAATTCTTGAAACCAAAAATTATGAAAGAAAAAAAAAGAACAAACTTAAGAATAAAAATTATGAAATCCTGCAATTTTTTGAGATTTACTATAAACTAATACTTTTTTTTAAATCAATTGTTTTAACATAATAAAAAACAAATAATAGAGTTAGATCACAGCTTAATGCAATCAAATAGTTCTGAAACCATTATTATTAAATTGAAATGATTTGTAATTATGAAATTATTATAAAATATTTTTTACAGTAGATCTATTTTCAGATGATTTGAGAATAGCATTTAATAATAAAACTTTTCCTATATAATTAAACTTGGGGTTGAATTCATGAAAAAGTACAGTGAGTTGAAGGTCCAACTATATGTAGCCTTCAGAAAAAAAAGTAAAAATTGGTTCTTAAATTATCATATATATATATATTTGACACTGATGTGCAGCAAACATAAAATGAATTTATCTTGACTGTATACAATGATTAATTCTAAAGATACTTAAAAGTATGGCAAAATTATGATAAAATGTTTGTTTAATATTGGCGTCCATATGCAATATGTGTGTTTTCAGTTTTTTTTAAATAAATTATTAGACAAAGCCTATCAAAATCTCTTCAAAGACAATCTGACATTTATCTTTCTTTTTTTTTTTCGTTATTATTTTTCTATAAAAGGATGATAGACTTTTCATCATTGAGAAATTTAGGAGGCCTCAAAAATTAATTTTACTAGGCTTTTTTGTGGAGAGAGCCAATTCTGATTAGATTTATAAGTCACAAATTAAAAAAAAAAAAAAGAGCTTTTAAGTAAGATCTGTTAAGATTTTTTTTTTCTTCTATTAGATCAGAAATGAATAACTTAGTTTTCAATATAAGCTGTAAAAAAAAAAATCAATCACAACATTAGTTTTTTATATCACATTTTAAAATAATATATTTATGTCCCATGTAAAAAATAAATCACTGCATAATCTACATTTACATAATTTCGATTCGATTCAAACTTTGTGTGACTGAAATTTTATACTTATTGGCTAAAATATAATAAAATGTAAAATGGTTCTTAACTTGGCCAGAAACTAACTGGTTGAGATTCTTTATTTATATTTCAGTCAGAATTCAAGGATTATTTAGTATATTCATATTTAAATTACTAGTTAGAATATAATCCAAAAATTATAGAACTAAACAAAACACTTAATTTAATTAATTAGATAAAAATGATATGACATCAATAAAAACAAGTTTAGTTTTTAAAATATAAAAAATACATAATTTCTATAATAATAAAAAAGAATCTATAAAATTCTTACATCACCATTTTATTTTAGATTAACAAACATGTTTTTACAATCTCACTTCTCCATTCTTCCTCTTCTTATCCTTTTGTCATCTTTGAATATGAAAATGATCAAATTCCACCCCCTCTCCCATTTTTTAGATATCTGCTAATTTATAAATTAATTCATTCTACATTTATTATTTAATCATTTAAATTTTATTTTAAAATCCATAAACGCAAATACAAAGTTTCAAATAAAATATATTTTTGTAAAAATTCTAAAATGCATTAACATGAGTTCAAAACATCTAATTATTCTATGAATTCAAAACATCTATTCATTCTAAGAAAATATGCTTCATGCATCACGGATTACTGCAAAAACAAAGTGCAATAACTGAATTTTTTTATGATAAATATGCCATATTAGTCAAGCATTGACGGTCGAGAGGTCAGCGACAGCTGCTTTACAAGCAGTTGTCCCGGGTTAGCGGGTTCACTTCCTGGCTGATGCTATGACACATGAGAAAAAAATATATGCCACATTATTAAACAAACTTATGTGCATATACTTACTTATATCTCCTGTACTTACTTGTACACATTAGTCTTGCCCAACAATTATAAAATGGGTATTCAAAACTAAAGGTTTTTGAATCAAAATTCAATCTGATTCCTTAATGCTTGAATGTCACATGATCTTCTGAGTAGTTGTTTTTATTTATAAATTAATTCTAAAATAATGACACGGACAACATCAGTTTCTAATGCACAATTATAATAAATAAGAAATGAAATGTATTACAGCAAGCAAAAATTATTTAAATAATAATCTACAAAATAACTTTTTAATATAAATAACTTTAATCACTATATGTCTCATAATAATAAATAACAGCTAATTAAAGTTAATAATGTAGCAATTAATATCACTTTCCATCCTAGAAAAGATACATTAAGAAAATGAGAGTGGAGAATTCAAGAAGTAAATGTTTCTTAATTAAATACCAGATAAAACACAAACAAGTCTTGCATTGGTGGTCGAGAGGTCAGTGCGACTGCCTTGCACTAGCAGGCAGTTGCCCGGGTTACGGGTTCGCATCCCGTCCGATGCTATGACACCTAAAAAAAAAAAAAAAACCCAAACAAATAAAGTCATCTCAGTTTGACTGTTTGAGATAAGAAAGTGGTTATGCAACTAACCATATAATTATTTTTAAAAAGAATAGCATTAAAGAACAAGCAGCCTCCAAGAATAATCAAAAGAACTGATTGTCCCATCTTATTGCTTTGCACTTCTAAACTTGTCTTTAATCTAAAATATATCACCCACACACAAATAAATGTATCATTTATTTATCAAATGTTGAACAATATTTTAAAAAGTTATGCAACATTTGACATTTCTTATATAATTTAAAATAATCATAAATATTGAAATTCTATTTAGCTTCCAGCCATCTAAATCACAGGTGTTTATCATTGATTAGTAAATATGGTTTCATGGAAATAATTTAGTAAAGTGAAACTACAATCCCCATATGATCATTTAAATCTTAAAATAAATCCAGTCATCTGTTAAACAGTGACATTTAATGATGAAAGAAATGTTTTAATTTAAGAAAAACTCTGAAACTGAATGTCATTATATAAAAATCTTAAAAAAAATTTTTTAATGATTTCAGTATGCTATGTTTTAACCCATATATGTCAATGTTTAAAATATTATATATCATTTATTAAAATTATACAAAAATCCAAAATAACATAAACAGAATAGCAAAAACATATAAAACTGAAATAAATTCATAACTATAATACTTTTAAACAAACGTATGGGTACATACAGTGCTTTTTAAGAGTCTATCAGTTTTTTAAATTTTATAATGATGTAATGGCCATATTTAAGTTTATAATATAACTTTAAATATTAAAATACTATTGCTTTCAAGAAGAGAACTTTATATAATACAATGTAAATATAGTTTTGGGAGCTATACAGGAAGAAAACATTCAATAACGCACAAAAAGGCATTAATTAGTTTTTTTCAAGCCCTTCTGAGCAACTATAGTATATTGTTTAACATACTCAAATCACATGATACAAGAAAACATACACAATATCCTTGATATAACTCTCAATAAGTTATCAGATGTGACTCAGGGTTTAATGAAATCCACTCATCAAAAATACTAATACTGCAATTTTTAATAATGGAATAACATCCTGTTGATATATTTTCCATAAAATTGGGATAAGGTAATTGCAAAAATTATTAAGTAATAATAAAATATATACATAATCAAATTGTTTAAGTGAATATTACAAATGGAAATAAATTTTACATTTTTACTAATTAAAATATGATCATGAAATAGGCAAATTGAGTCAGATATAAATATGTAGTTTTTAAGCTAATAGTAAGGTAAAAAAACGGTCATTATGTTAAGTATATAGTCTGGTTGTACCACCATGTAATAATCTACTGTGCAGTGACTTTATTTACTGTAAACCTGTGATGATAAAATAAATCAAGTATAAACAATGATATGAATACCAAACAATCACCAATGATGATCAAATCTTACGAATTGTTTGTAGTACTTTATTATCTAGTTATTCTTTCTACCATCATGCAGAAAACTAAACACATAATGATTACACCTTAGTATAAAGAGTAAAAATTGAAAGATTATAGCAATAGTAAAATTAATATTTAGTACAATTATTGTTTATTACAAGTTCTGATTATAAATATTTATATAAAAAATAATTCCAAACATTTTGTATTACATATTATATAAAATACACTTCCTAATAGGCTAACTCTCATAAAAATTGGAATTTTATAATACAGTTTCTTAAACTAAAACTTTGATCCCCTTCTAGATCTCAAAAACCAATTATTGGGGAGGAGGGTCACATTAAAGGCAACAAACTATGAACATTTTTGCACCTACATTTGCAATCTTGGTTTTAGGCCAATGTACCATAATTCCGGGGATGCAAAAAAATTTCTGTTACAAAAAGAAAATAATAGTCAGGGAATGGGGGTGGGGTAATCTGACATGCCAAATTCATGACAGTTTGTTTTAAGTCGTACTGTTACTTTTGACCAAATGACAACTTTAAAAGAATTCTTTTTAAAAATATACTTTATTATTATAGAAAAAATACTGTTAATAAAAATGGAAATATGATTAATAAACAACATTGTAAGAACAAAGAATATACAAGTTCTTGCAACAACAGATACAAAAAGATAAGAATATTAACACACACGTGCGTGTACACAAGAAATAAAAATAAACTTCTATAAAAATAAAAAAAGTAATATAAATTAATATATATAAATTCTATTTCTATTTTAAATTTTAATGTGTCAAATGAAGGGTAAGAGGTCGTCAAACAGATAGAAGTATGGATAAAACAGGGGAGGTAAAACGTTTGAATTAACTCTATACACAATTTTTGGAATGTAACATGTCAACTCTACCCTGGCAAATTTTCAAATAAATTAGCATTACAGGGGCTTTAAACAACAACAAAAAATAGTTCTAAACCTAGTTAAAACAATCTCGAAAATTATACGGATATTTTTACAGTGAAAAAGATAAGTTTTTAGTTAATAAAAAAAAAGGTTTTGTTTTTGGGGAAAAAATCAATTAAATTCTATTTACTTATTAAATAATAATTACTCTTTTCCACGTCTCTTCTTTGCCCTAGCATTCTTTCTTTCTTTTTGCATATACATAAACACAGGCACATAATTCATTCATAATAATAAAAATTCAACATAAAAAAATATAAAAGGTTTACCCAATACTTATATATATGTATGTTCAACTCTGTACTATATAGCAGAACAACTAGGCAATATGATACAACGACCAAGCGATTAACATTTGATCATTATTGATGACATCGTCTCATTGCTTGCCCTTTCTTACGGCAATTTTTTCTATTTATCTAAATGGCTTGTAAATGTTATTTTAAAATGCCAATAACTCAGAGGACCATAAACACTCAAAATGTAATGTTTATTGATGAAATAAAATTAAATACTAAAAAAAACAAAAAACCAAGCAATAAATATGATAATTGAAGGTAAATAAATAAAATTTATCAGTTGACGATTGGAATCAGTGTAGTAAAATAAAATGTTGGAAAGGGGGTGAGGATAAAAAGTTATATATGAATATGATCTCATTTTGATGCTATATATTTTCATTATTATTTTAATATATAAAAAAATGGATTTAGATTATAGGGAGGACTTGAACAATGTAGGTTTATAGATGCATAGACAAAGTTATCAAACTGACAAAAAAGGAGTAATGATGATATCAAGTCAGCAGTAAACTAAGAGACAGAAAAATTAGGATATATGATAAAAATATCCTTTGAAGAAATAAAAATACATATAATAAAACATGATAGCATACATGTAGAAAAAAATATATAGTTCTCTTTAAATGATTTCTTACCCTTCTTTCTGAATGAGACAAATAACCTAAAATTTTCAGTGTGCATTCTCAAATGGAACGTCCATTGAAACTTTATAATTTTTTTTTTTTTAAATCCTGTTTCCATATTAAAAAATGAAATCAGATTTATTCTACATGAAAAGTTCACTATGAATTTAATGATAAATTATTAAACTCTATAATCATTTATTCCAATTAAATTTAACAAGAGAAGAAAATAAAAATTTAATTTACATTAGTTTAGTTTAAGATATATTTGGATAAATGTCAATAAGGAACACTAGGAAATAAATCATTCCCAATACTACCTTTATTCAACTTCTACATTAACAAATTAAATTGTCCATCATCATATATTTGTCTCTACAAATGAAAAACGTTTTTTTTTTTCATTAACTATTCTTATATTCTATGAAGTATTTATCTTCACATAATTTTATATATGATATTTGAAACTCTCAATCATATCTTCCCTATATTTGTATTATTCTTATAAGATTTAATTTTTTAAACCATTCCACTTTCTAAACTATTAATCCTGCCATTGTATATATATAAACAATGTGGATGAAATCAGACCAAAAAGTATCAGCAATTTTTTTTTCATTATTGCAGTTTTCATACCTCTTATTTTTTTATCCCCCCCCCCCCATCACAAGTAAAATTAAATTAAATTGTTGTTTTTAATGTAGTGTCTTATCTGAGTCCGTTTGATTAATGAGCTATTTTTACTTCCAAGTTTAATTAAACCTAATTATAATGTTTTATAGCAAATTAGTCCTTTAATATACTGTAAGACTATTCATGATTTAAAAAATATATTATAACATTCACAGAAGCAATGAATAATGCTAGTTAAAATCTATATAAAATATTTGAAATGTGCCATAGCTATATTGTTTCAACCATACCCCCCCCCCCTAAATAAAGAATAATCTGAATTTTTGCAACCCATTGAAAAGAAATTCTCTTTAATGTATACTGCAATGATGTTATGTATATTAAAATTCAAACTAATTTAAATAAGGAATGTGAAACTAAATAAGCAGAAATCTTACATTGCAAATAAACAAACAAAACAAATATGTTTAGTCAAGCGTTGTTAGCCGAGAGGTCAGCCTTGCAAGCAAGCAGTTGGTTGCAGATAGTTGTTGCAGTTTTGCATATGTTTAATTTTAAATATATCCTAAAAAACCTATATAATAGTTATTTTTATTCCCAAACTCAAATATTTGAAATAAAAACAATCCATAATGCTAGCTGAAATTTTGAAATGCCCCTTAGTTACATTGTTTCAGCCACATTCCTTCTTGCCTGAATTTTTACAGCCCATTGAAAAGGAAATTCCCTTCAATTTATACTGCAATGATGTTATGTATATTAAAATTTAAGCTAATGTATTATATCATAAGTAATGGTGGTTCTCTCAGCATAGGCAAATGTCTTAAAATTATAGATAGTCAGTTCAATATCACACATTATATCTTTTCAAAATTTGCAAAAATGTTTTAAGATATGTGTAATGAAAATACATTCAAACTTTTTGCAAATTTTGAATTACAATCATAAACAAGAGGAAAATCAATATTACATATTATCTTTTGCATTTTATCACCACTAGCACTCATTGTAAGATGACTGAAGAAAAAAATGTCTCTTTATTTTTGTTAATTTTTTAATATGTATATATGATTTTTAAACATTTTTTTTTTTAATTTTGAATGTTTTTATCAATAAAAATATTGGTTTAAAAATATTTTACAAAAGAGTTTTTATTAAATCATAAAAATTCAACATAATAAGTAATTTTAAACATATAAATGTTCAGACATTTGTAAGGAAAAGATAGGCGTATAATATGATTGTGGTACATATTGTACTGAAAACATGCTCAGTATGAATAAAACCAATTTTTAAAATAACACGCCTACCTTTTCCTTATAAATGTCTGAACATTTATCTTTAAAATTACAAGTGCAAAGAAAATAGATAAGATATTAAATGAATATAATAAGTAATAAAACAGATTTTTAAAGGAATGTTTTAAATACATCTGTCAATACTTTATACAAAATATACAAACATAAAATGTCCACCACTTCTCCAATGCTACATTTTCCCAATAAACACTACCTTGTGAGTAAAGATAAAGTCTGTGTTTAATGGCATAACCAAAAAGTTATCCAGGGTATAATTTTCATATATATATTTAAAGATTAGTATATAATTAAGTAATGAAATAATATTATAGTGAAGAAATTTGATAAGTTTGATATAAAAAATATATTTTTTATTAATTGCTAAGCCAGGCTTTTGATATGGAATGTCTGTGTCAAACAACAACTGAATTAAAATTAGAAAGAATATTGGCATTTCCACTTGCAGATAAATTAAACTGGTCTCTGATTTTAATAAATTTGCATATTTTCATGAGTGAATATATGTGTGTAAATCTGTCGGGCAATTAACTATGCTGTTGAATTAAGTGACCAGTGTTTGCTAAAGGGAAAGCTGTTGGCTCTCAAATTTGTGGCATTTTTGATGTTGACTATGTGCCAGGTCTTTTTGATTTTGTTTTTTATTGTTGCTTTCGAGGCAGATGATCCTGGCATCGCCAGGATTAATTAAAAGAATGGCCAATGTTTTTTTTTATGGTCGACAAATACTGAGCTGTAAGCGCCGTTGGATTTGGCTTTGTTATATTAATGAACATGTCGTGTTGTGTAATACTCGATTTTAAGTTTGTGATATGCATTCATGACTTTGTTTACTGAACAGTACTTTATTTTTTTTTTATTCATTTGGTTAATGTATTATTCTATAAACTTTTTTTTATTATAAATATTTGTACATACACATGAATACATTATAACTTTACAATGTGGCTATTTCTCAATCTTTTTCAAGAAGTGGCTCTTTTCATCATATTGTTTTGGAATAGCCTCCTTTAAGTGTTTAGTGATGTGAAATTAGATTCCTTTTTAAATAAATTAGCCAAATATTCTGGCCATCTTAATCCAATATCTATCAGGATTATAACTTAGAGGCATAAATCTCTACATTTTAGAGTATATTTTTCAAAACACTGATACACATGACCACATACATGTATATCAGTGGTATGAGATAGTATGGATAGTTGAAGGGTGCTTGAAAGTCTGAGTTCAAATCCCCTATATTTACAATTAGGATCCAGGTATGTGAAGAGTGCCTGTATTTCAAATATTTAGTATATTTTTCACTATCTAACAGTTTATTTTTATAAATGTTTTCTATTTTTCTCTTTTTAGTTTTAGTAAAGACACAAAAAAAGCCAAAAAATAAAATTCTATTCATTTTCTTTTCTTTCACTTATTCATTTCTATTTCAAATTTTAAATATTTGACTTCAAGTATAATATATATGCTGAAGTTTAGATGTAATTAGGAGGAGATTTGAACACAGACTTTCAAGCTTCTTCCAGCTATCCACTCCATCTTATATACTTGACACACATGACCACATACATGTGAAAAAGATAAATGATCTCCAATATACGTATTTCATGATGAAATGATCAGGACCAACTGATGAGTGCTGGTTCAGCATGAAATACATATACTGAAAATCATTTATCTTTTTCACATATGGTCATGTGTTCGAATTATATATGATGGAGTGGATAGCTAAAAGGAACTTAAAAGTCTGTGTTCAAATCCCCTCTAATTAATTCAATTTTAACTGTAAAAGCTTATAACATTTCCACCATCTCTTGTAATGGCATTATAGATTCTGCAAAATATTCAATTTTTTTATATAAAAACTTTTGTTAAAATAATAACACACACATATACATAATTTTTAGGTTAATAAGTATTATAGATGTATACATGTGCTAAAACATTTGTACTGTATTCGTGTGTGTTTAAAATGTACCATATATAGCAACTGGTATCAACCATGGATTTACTACACACACAAGAGACTTGAAACCAAATAGCATTGATATGGTGCTCTCATTGTAATCCGCCATGTTTACTCAAACTTAATATATTAAAAAAATCTGTTGCATTTTTTTTTTCTGCATTAAGAACACTTTCTTTTGCTGTTTGGTCCTAAGTGTTATTTTTCAAATTTTCAGAATCATTTAAAAATTCCACTAAATATAGCAGTCATTTTTGTTTGTTTAATACAATACATTATAATTATTTTAACAATTAAAAAAGAAATCACAACCTGAAATAAATCAATTACTGACAATCATATATAAATATAAAATATTTTCCGGAATGATCCATCAATTTTTGCTTTTTGCGGTATTCTATGGAATATTCACGGTTATGACAAAATCCATCCACCTCACTGCTAGTAGTTCTTTTTCTTTCATCATCAATCTTTTCAAACTTCTTTTTCTTTCATCATCAATCTTTTCCAACACTGCATTTTTCTAATAAATGAGATCATTTCATAATATAAAATGATTTTTGTTTTTCCAATGTTTCCAGAAATAAACAAATTCTCTCATTTCACAATAATACTTTGTTTATTATCATAAAATAGCTAAACACTATTGCTCTGATTTCTATAAAGTGCTATATTTAAATATATGTATTTAACTTCACTAAATAAAACAAAAATATTACATTTTAAAAGTGGAAAATTTTCTGTTTAGATCAAGTACTGGTGTTCCAATATCTTGCATCATTTGGTGCAGAGGTAGATTGGTGGGTCTTATATATCTTAAATATACTTTGGATTAAAAGTATATTTTAAAGATTAAAAGTAAAGTTTGGATCAACATACTTTTATGTAAAACACATTCTTCACATAAGATATGGTTTGCACTATATTACAGTTGTATTTTATTATCAGTGCATATGCTGCTTGGGATTTCCTTCTGGCTCCAGATAACAATAATTAAGTTTTTTTTTTTTACTGAACAATATTTTGATTTGGCCAATGTCTAAAACTTTGACTGCATGTGCCCGAAAAATTCACAGCTTTCTGAAAAAAATCTCATGCACCACTCTAGATATAAATTTCTTCCTGGACATAGAAAATAATATATTAACATCCCTACCATTAATACAATAGATATCATCCATTGTAATATGTCTTAATAGTTATTCTTTATTCTTTTAGTAATTACTGCACGCCACTTGTCATGTGAAAGTTAAAGGTCACACAAGTAAAATATAGAAACTACTCACACTTATATAATCCTGATGTCAAATAGAACATGATAGTTCACAAGTAACACACTCTTTTATATTGCTCTTCTTTTAGATTGGATTTGAATGCTATTATCAAAAATATAAAGATAAATTACATCATATATATAAATATGTTAAGAGGATGATAAACTGTGGCAATTACAGTTGATAATGATCAAGTACTATCATTTGATTGTAATACTGGTTTCCTGAATATCTCAATCAGACTTCAGGAGAGAGAAAATGCACCAAGCCAAGTTGTCTAAAAATAGATTATAATCATCAATAACATGTCCAGAGTAGTCACATCACCAATTCATCCATTTTTCCAATTCGTTCTTTGCATTGCCTAGTTCTTCAATTCAACATTAACTCTTCCCACCTCTTATATCATTCAACAATGCCAATCTTTTCTGCCATTTCTTCTTGCTTCTATCTGCTATTCCCTCCAAAACATTTTTCATTAGACTATACTTTCTTCTTAATATATGTCCAATCCAGTTTCTTCTTTCTATTTCTAATTCCTGGAATCAATCTTCTTTTTTTTATTTATTCTTTTCAAAACTTCCTTTGTTATTTTATTTATACTAAATACATATATAATCAAAAGATTGGTAGAATACAAATTTTAAATATTAATTTTAAAAGTATGAATTCATGAAGTAATCACATTAAGATGTGGATAGGTGAGGAAGTCAATCAACTTGTCAAATTATATTATATCACTTTTGTTTCACAGAAAATGAATATTTACAGATAATATATTGGTTTTCAAACACAAAATAAAAATTTCATTACACTGCACAAATTCCTATTTTCAACTTTTCATTGAGCCCTTCCCTTCCTAATTTTTTAGAAATCATTTTAGTTCTTCTCTCTTCTGCTTAGATTATAAATTAAATTTACTATTAATTCAGCTTGTTCTGGTTATGATAACAATAATAATACAGGGTTATTGTAAATTAAATACCAATCCTATTACACCAATTGATAAATAAATATTCTATAATGAAAAACTAAAACAGAGTTATAAATCCTAAAACAATTAAAGAAGCATCATCATCATTATACATTTAACACTAGCAGCCACTTATAAATGAGTAATAGTCATTGCAATTCAAGGGGGGGGGGGGTGAGTTTTGTAATGAATATGCAAATAAATCTGAAAAACACAGATACATTCATATATAGCTCTTGCTGGTCTTTTAGTTTCCACAAATCTTTCTTTTTGAAAGACTTTAAGATTTTGTCTAACAATGACTTTCTATTGTTTTTATTCTTAACCATATCCTCACAATTAAAGCAATTAATGTTATATCTTTTTAGAATGCTTTTCATATAAACTTTATAAAATGGAATCTGTTTCTCCCATAAAAGCCATGTTCAAAATCATCATAAAAAATGTTTAGAGTCTGTCACTATATACATACTCCACATGCATAGTTGCAATAATAGTTTCAATATCATTATATATCTAGAAAACTAAAAAATACATTAATTTGTTTTATGATATTGTCTTTCTATTTCCAATTATTTTTTGAGCTCTTTATATAAAAAAATTTCAATGTTTTTAGACTATGTAAACACGGTTAGAAAGTGTGCAAATAAAATTTTTTGTTACTTGGTGTGTAAGTTATTTCATTGAACATTATTTCATCTAAAACAATTCCTTCAAAAAAATTAGATTTATTTATGATCAACTTGATCCTGACTTTTGTATGTCTACAGATTTTTCCAAAATCTTAATTTCTTTTATATTTAAAAAGACATTTATTTTAAGATTTTTGATAACTTTACATGATGAACACTTAATTGATGTTGCTCAGAATAATTTAATGCAGAAGTCCTAATTCACAATTAATCAATAACATCACAAGAAAGTCTATCAAAAATATGAAGATAGTAATATTAATATATAAGGCTGTTTTATCCCACTTTTAGATCATTATAATATTTTTATGAATAAACATTGTTCTTAAAAATTCTGCCATGTGTGTGATTAATTTAAATTTGTTTTTATTTAAATACATATAATATTGTACCGCCTCCCATAAATCTACCCTGTTTTTCTTTCAAATGTAATATGCTGTGTGCCTGTGTACAACACATTAAAACCCTTGTCATTTTGTATTCATTATAAAAACTTGTCTTTTTTCTTTTTAAAACTATTATCTTATAATATACAAATCAATCAGTATGTTCTACATAGGAATATATTTGTGTTTCACAGATTGGTTTATATAGTCATTGCAAAACATATTCCTAGAGCAGTTCCCCCCCCCTTAGAATTGGAATGGCCATACTCATTTATGAGTGGCTACTACACATATATATGTTTTTGTTTCTCAACAATTAACCAACTCGTCAAGCATTGGTGGTCGAGAGGTCAGCATAGCTGCTTTACAAGCAGTTGTCCCAGGTTAGCAGGTATGCTTCCCGGCCGATGCTATGACACATGAGGAAAAAAAACCCAACTTTCTAAGTGCTTAATATATTGCATTAATGAGAAATAAATGACTTTCTTTTATCACCATCTTTTTCCTGTTTGGTGTGTAGTTGCACTATTTTTTCTTTCATAATTAGGGAGTATTTTATGACCAAAATTAAGATTTTAAAATTTACACAGCAAGTAAAATTACAAGCTGAAATAATAATAAAGTTTAAAATTTTAATAACTATACATCTGTACTTTTATGATATAGAATACTGACATTAAACAGATATTCAAAAAACCTATCATTATATTTGCTTTTATAATAAATATATAAAAATATTATTTTGGCAATTACTTCATAACATATCTTATAGATATGTTAGCATGTTCATGGTTCAATCATAATAATTCAGAATAGCACCTATCATATTATTGACATTATGTGACATAAAAATTCTATCTTTTTCTTTTTTTTTTGCTTTTATAGAAAGAAAGTAATATAGAGAATCTAACAGATGTTGATGACAATTTTATTAATCCATGAGAAAATATATCAAATGTGTTTGAGTTTAAAAGGGATTAAACTGATCCATCTAATTCCAAAACACTTAAAATAGTCTACTCTTTCAAAACCAATATGTAAAGAATGATGACTATGTTCATAAAAATGATATAATAAAATATGCCAAAACAATTATAGTTAGGAAGAAATAATGGCATTACAAAGAATTATGGTCATAAAATGCAAACCCAAAATGAGGAAATCTCTTCCAATATCAATTTGCAGCAGAACATTCCAGAATCAGATAAAATAATCCCTCAAAATTTTATAAATAAAACATTTACAAGCTTAAGATACCATTTTGAAACACCAGTTTTTTAGTGAATGCTACAAAGTAGTAACAGTGAATGATTGGCAGTCTGCCATATAGTTGAAAAAGTCACCCTTTTCCAAACATTGAAAGGATTATTTAAAAAAAAAAAAAGCAATCGAAGTGCCTTTTCTTGTAATAGAATAACTATAATGATTTGGATATCTATGACATAATATTCTTTTGCCCAATCATTAACCTGCATAAAATCATCATAATTTAAAATTCATCTATAATTAATAAAGACATTACAAGCACTCCTATTATTTTACCCAAACAAATAAAAAACATTAATTATCAAAAAAATTCCTATATAAGTACACATAAAGACTGGATACTGAAACAGTCAGATTTATCAACCTGCCTGTTTCATGTATTTTACCCCCACACCTATCCATATGCCAGGTTTAAACCCTCTCAGAGTACCCATTTAAACAACATTAAATTACTATATATGCAAAATCACGTATATATATGAAACGGTAAGTCTGTAATTTAATAGTATATGTATATATTACAAATATGAATTCCTTTCCAAATATTTCTAGTTTAAGAAATATTTTAGTTTAAATTATTTAGCCAATTTTATTGTTATATTACCGAAATCACATATGTATTCAAGCCATCTCCTTCCGTTGTTGTTATTATGCATGTATGGTAATAAAATTAGTTTTCTACTAATTATGAAAGCAACTTTTAATTTTGTTAACTTTTAAATTAGGTCATGCAATAGTCCTAAAATAGCATTGATTTTGTAAATCTAAAATGTTAATAACAATTCGCAGAATTTTATAGCATTATCACAATAAACTGCAGGAGGAAAAAAAAAGCAGAAAAACAAAATCTAAATCTGTTGTTGTAATTAAAATTGTTTTTCAGCTAGTTTTACCAATTAAATATATTTTCCAAAAATAAAGTAATGGATTTTCAGCTACGGACAAGCTTGTAAAAATAAACAGGTGGTCAGAGTTAAGAAAAATATAAATACTTAAAGTTTTGTTGCCAAGGATTGATCATATATATAATAAGTGAATTGTAAACAGAATCCACATTCGTTTAATCTTCAAAATGGTGGGGTAGTTTGGCAATCGCTCAGGGAGTCTCTCTTTGCCGGATGGAAAAGAACTTTGGTCCGATAAAATATAATGCCGTACACCAGCAAAGCAGCCTGTGGAAAAACCTCCATTAACTTTAAATCATTGCCAAAAGTGTCAACTTATTATCCTCCCAAGTGCCCAGAACTAACTACAATGAAGACAACAGACTGGTAAATTGATAAATTTTCACTCAGAGCTTTGTTCATAAACTGTGATTTCCAATTTCTTTATTTTAAAAGCTACCTATTTATTAAACCTACCTTTCCAAACACCTTTTCTAAAATCTGCAAAGAAAACTGTTAAATGCTAATGTTTAAATCTTGTCTGATTGTAAAACTTGTGATATTGAATTCTCTGTTAAAATGTAAAATCCTAATAATCTATTTTAAACTAAATGTACTATTTTCTTTGGTCTTTTATGCCTATTTCTAATCTATTCAATTTATTCTATAATTTTATCATTTTGATATTATATGTATTTAATATGCCAAATAACTCGAAACCACGAGTATTTATAAGTATAATTTTAGCTTATCAACCTGCGAAGATAATTTCAAATCTTCGCTATAATAAATATTAAATAATTTAATTATTATTTTTCTCACTTGCTGTTTTGAGATCATGTTAATATTATTTTACTGATTAATTTTGGGTATTAATATTCGGTCTATTCTAATAATCAGTTGTTCTTTAGTTAGAATTGTAGTTTGCTTAACTCTAGTTATAAATTATAACTATTTATATATATAACTCATACATCATAGGAACTAGCCACAGAGATATTCTCTAAGCATATTTTAATGTTTTATTTGTAATTACTCCGCAAATATGCTTTGTCCTCCTTAGATTTATATATGTTGAGATGCAGGTGATAATCTTAAACTAGGTTACTAATTAATTTAGTCCCTAAATAGTATATTTGAAATACTAAATTTGAGAATTGGGTTGTGTAGATGTGAAAATAGATGCTATCCATTTTTTAAGGTTACTAATTAATTTAGTCCCTAAATAGTATATTTGAAATACTAAATTTGAGAACTGGGTTGTGTAGATATGCAAATAGACGCTATCTATTTTTAAGGCACGATAATATAATTTTACGTATTTGTGTTATATATGTATAAGTTGCAGATGTGTCCTTACTAAGTATGCAATGTACAATTATCTGCTTGCTGCATGATTCCTGATGACTTGCTGGCAGAGGTCACACTTATCCACTTAGTTCGGGTAAAGCACACTCTTTTAAAACTAGGGCACAAGGACCTAGATTATTCATAATTAATGCTTATCTGACGCCGTGAACTACTGATGTTCCTATTCATAGCAAGTTGAGTGGTTGTAGGGCAACCAAGCCTTGGTGGCTGAAGCCCGTGAATAATGACCGATTCGCACCTTTTAGCTTTATCAATATTTTAATATGTGCCATAGAGTATATAGGTAAACCTATAATAAACCAGTTTTCTCTCCCTTTATATTAAATGCTTATCTAGCATCAGTGTATACCCTAATCTAGGTTAACACACTAACCTGCGTATCTCTGAGCCTAATTATGGGCTCGACTTAACTTTGTATAGATCGACGCCACAGGAGCACTATTAAGTTAGTTATATAACTTTGGCTACTAAGTTCCATATGATTTAGCAGACTACATAAGAGCTAGAAATTTGGCATATTAATATAGGCATAAACTTCATTACCGCACTACACTTTTATTAAACACTTAAAATGAGACAATATGTAACATTAATCTCATTAGTTATATGACGCCTGCTAGCGTAACCTCTCACGTTCTCATTACATAATCATATATATTTTGTTTATGATATCTTTTGTTTTATTAAATTAATATTTAAAATATAAATCGTTTCAATATTTTATTGTCTGTGAGTTCATTTTATCCAACTCTACATTTATTTGCACATACATCATTACATCTATATGTAGGTCATTCTATTATGTTTCATAATCAATCATTGATATATTAATTAATTGCTTAGTCATATGTGTGTATATCTGACCAAGTGAGTGTTAAATTAGTTAATTTATGAGTTTTATTGTTCCGCCCTGGGTGACTGCCAGAACGTGGTTAAGTTGAAGATCTGTGTAAGTTGAGAAGTGTCATCCATAGGGTGTTAGATCATTGAGCAGAGGTGAAAGTATTGAATGTTGGACAGATTCTGGATCCCAGCATCCAGATTTGATCAGCTTTAGTGTATTTTGCCTGTGTTCTAGATTTTGTTACGCAGAGGGATAATTCTTACAATTACAATACTAGATGGCAATAACAACCAAATTCTTAGATAAGTTTCTGGCTACTGATTTTTGTCAATAAAGTGCATTGAATTTGTAAATATTCTTCCAGCAGGCTAATAATTTTAAACTTTTAAACATTCATGTTTTGAACATTTTGGAAACCAGACTTAACTCCTGGTGTAAACATTAATTTTCCAGACAATACAAACATTTTCCATTATGATAATACTCAAATTCATATTGTATGCATGGACAAATACTGGCTTGATATCTCTAACAAGTGAACTTCTCTTGGCCATTCTTGAATGATGATAGGTGAAAGATAAATATCAATATCCAGTAACAGTTATCACAGAATTTGGTCTTTTCTTCAAAATGATTGGCATACTATTTGTTTGTTTGTTTTTAGACATAGGCAATATAAAACTATTCACAAACAATTCATGAAGTTCTTTTTGCAAATGAGTTCTGCATCCATAATTGATAAAGACTCAGCAGGAGTTCTCATTTATCCTAACAGTATAAGACTACCTACAACAAAATACTGACAATCATATATATATATGCATGAGCAAACTATAGACACCAGTTGGCAGTAATAATCAGATTATCATAAAAGTTTCTGCCTATTTGATTTCATCTAGCAACTATTTATTTCATACTACTAACTAGAAAGTTTCATTCACTAAAGTTTGAAGCCAAGTCAACCTGATTATCCAAAGCATATGGCGAGTAATGAGTTCACCACTATATTATAATATTTGTATTTTAGCTAATCAAGTTATAAGTACTACAATTAATCTTTAAATTAAAAAACAAAACATTTTTCAAACACGATAGCAATAAAAATAAATAACACATTTTAAATTCATTCCTGTGTTTATAAAATTTCTTACTCTGGAATGAACCGTCCATATTTTAACAATAAATAAACTATCAGATTCAACAACTCATTTAATGAACATGTGTTTACTACTGCTCCGATCCAGCTGTTCTAATAAAGGTTAAACAAAAGACACTCACTGCTCAAACTTTTTAAACTGAGATAACTAATATGGATTTAGAAAATTTTCAAGAATATAAGAAAATCATCAACTATATATAAAAAAAGAAGCTACAGATGTTACCCATCTTGGGTGGCTAATTATTGGAGCATGCGCAATTAATAATAAAACATTAATACAAATATCCCATCTGGTTGAAAAAATTGAGAGAAAACTGTTAAATATCGCACTTGAATAGAGCAAAGAGGAGTGGGGGGGGGGGGGATTGAAGGATTTTTTCAAAAACGTGAATAGTAATAAAAACTCAAATATTTAGCGAGATAATAAAATTTCAAAGAAAAAAACATACTTATGAATTATCAATTTTTTAGAAGTAGACTTTCAAACCTGTAATCACAGAGGTTTAAAAGAATTGTGAACACTATTGGCACGGTCAGAAAGTTAAATCTTTTTTTACGAAAGGAAAAAATCATAAATTTTTTTAAACTGAATTACTTACTACTCTTTAAAAAAAAAAAAAAAAACAGCGCGTATACCAAAAAAGTTCAGCAATGAAGGTAAAGATAAATATAACAACTGACTGACAAAAATAACTTCAACAATAATAATTCTAAATTTAAGTTAGTCTTAAAGTTAACAAATATTTAAAAATAACTGTAGCAAGAGTTTCTGTAATATAAGTGCAGTATGTTATGTATATTTATAATTGATTACATCCGTAGATATGTAAAGATACAAATATTATTAAAAAATTATTCAAGTTTGTCTACTTACTTTTATTTAGAATTTAATACTTGTTCTCACCATTCCTACAGCCTGATTTGATATGTATTTTAAAATTTTTGTGATACGTGCAAATATGTGAGATATAGTCCACAACATCTCAGCTTGTCGTGCAAAATCCGAGGTTCATTCAAATTTGCATAAAATTTGGAAACATTTTTCAAAAAGCTAGGAATCTATGTCCATAAAGATGAGGATTTTTTAGCCCATCCATAGTCAACCTACTTAGTCATCCAATTATTGGGTAATGAATTATCTGGTTAGCTTTTTGAATATTACAGAATCTGCATAATGATAGGAATAAAGATGATATTACTAATAATCCAAATTCTGAGGCATTTGGAATGAAAAATTAAGCAGAAATATATACCAACTACGTCTGTAATCTTGGAAGGAGTTAAAAGTATTATGAAGTGGGTATGAAAGTGTGATATAAATTTGAGAGAAATTTCTAATGTCAACTAATTAAAACTAAAAACAAAAGATTCTTCTTAGCTTCTAAATTTGCAGTATACTGATGACTGTCTCCCTTTTGCCTATGATCTAAAAAACTTGAATAAAACCTAGAAAGACCAGTTTAGTAATTAATGTTCAAATGATTATCAGCCATTAACAGAAAAAAAAAGATCTTCAGAAATGTTTAATTTGGAAGATCATGTGCTTGAAAATGTTAATCAATTTAAATATCTTTTTAGTAGCTTTCTCATTAGAAATATGGACTTGGACATTGAAGTCAAATACAGATTGAAGGAAAATACATATTCCATAGGGCTTCTGCTGCATAAATAATTTATTATTGTGATATTATTACTTCATCTAGATTAGTTGTATATAGGATATGATTTTATCATATTCATTATATGGAAGTGAAACATAGATCCATCTCTTCCATGATTATAACATAAAGTCAATGAAAAAATTCCCTTAATGAAAGTTTGTAAATAAATTTTTAAAAAATCAATGGCTTTATTACTTAGGAGTTTTTAAGAAATTTGAGTACTGGAAGTGAACTGAAATCAATTCCAGGATCTTCTATTACAGAAACTGCACTTTACCACTGCACTAAACCATGTATAGTAAGAACATATCTTTGTTGAATTGGGTATGTGAGGCATAAAAATGGGAAGAGACTTTTTAAAAAATATTTTATGTTAACTTGAGCTAAATAATCCATTTATGTTATATAAAAAAAGATTTTTTTAAAAAAGAGATGCAATATTATTTGTATTCATTGGGAAGAACATGACAGGATAAAATATGATAAGAGATACAATTACACAAATTATTAAAACGTTTTTGGAAAAACATTTGTGATAGAAAAAGTTTTAAAAAATTCTCAAGATGTCAACTGCAGATCAAAAGACTAGAATGTTGAATACATGGCAGTATTTGTGATTCATGGATTGTAAAAGTCATTAGATTTTTTTTGCTTCCTCTCTACATTTATAAATGGCAGCTAGAAAAGATGTGATGAAATGAGTATTTAGATACATTTACTTAAAGGATCTGTAGTCATAATATGACATTCACTTTCAGTCCACATTTGTATACTTTTGTGCAATATGAATCTTTTTGTAAGACTATATAAGTCTGTATAAAATACATAATGCTTCAACAGTCATAATTTTCTATTAGATTATTACAATTTCCTTCTGAAATTTAAAATTGTTTTACAACTTAAAAATAAAAACTGTAAATGACATTTTATCTACTCTAAATAAGACAAATTATTTCCTTAAATTTAAGACTTCAAAGTTGACATGGAACAAAATCTTAAATACTAGCTCTAATTTCCTTAACTAGGAAATCTTTGAACACTTTTGTCTTCTTATAAATGACACTTATGATGTCAAATGTCATTGCCAATGACATCCTACTATTACTATTCACATCCTGAACACCCCTCTGCCCTCTAGACCTAAAAGTGGGTGGTTCAAATGTACAACCCCCATTGACTCTTATGTCCAGTTTTTCAATGACAATACGTTTTTTTTTGTTGTTATCAAAGTAGATGATGTTAAAAGCTGTTGAAAAAAAAACTTCAACTTTAATTAAATAAAACCTGGTAGTCATTTATCATGTGAAAATCAATTTTCAGATTTAAATAAAAATCAACATTCACTTTATTTAAGCTTGTGTGTGTGTGTGTGTGTATGTTTGTGTGTATAATGTAATACATATATACTAAAATTTGTAATGCATAAGTAGAATAAACTTGAAAAACCTAAGATGCCATAGTTCATAAAATTTTCATCTATGAATTTTACTATATATCTTACACTGAAATTATTGTGAATTCCATCTTTTTTTTCATTATTATTCTTCTATCTTTTCTTGTTTTATTCTATGTGGTTTGTTTATTTATTATTTGTTTATTCTTTCAAAATTATGTATATTTGTAAGCAGACATATAGGATATGGCAAGAATTGTTTACATTCATGACAAATAGCCAAATATTGTTTCAAACAGTTTTGCAAAAACAATCATAAACTATACTTGTACTACTTTAATAAAAAATTTAAGAATAGACAGAAAAAATAAACAAAAGATAAAGTGGATTTCTTACTGATAACAATATGGTCAGAGTAGATTACACATTGATATCTTAAGACTTAGTGGCATAAGATAAACAGAACTTGGGTATTTTAGAAAAAAATATTACACTGCTTACTATTCAAATTAAGAATAACAAAAAAAAATTGTAGAGCTTTCTTTAACAGAAAAAAATATTGTAAGGATTATAATAGTATATGATTCGGTGAATGTTTAACTGGTAGAATTTTCAATTTTTCAATTACACATTCAACATTGCTAATAACAATGTTTTAAGATGAAATTAAAATATTTTATTATTCAAGTTCAATTAGAAATTTTCAAAAGATGCAGACTAAAATATACTTCTTGCCATAAGTGTCTGGAATGCTGAAATTGAAATTTTAAAACATGTCTTTGGGACTCAAAGTGTAAATAAAAAAAGTCGAACAATTATGAACAACAATAGAAAGTGTTTATAAAAATTAAATAAATTTATTCATAATAGCAGATAATGGAATATTACACTTTTAATGTCATAAATGTGGACTTAATAAATTATTAAACAGAAAATGAATCACTTGTGGTGCAACTTAAGGACAAAGTTAAATACTGAATGATTCATCCCTTAAGAATCCATGTGATACTTGTGCACTAGAGGCTGAACTGTGATCACTTTTAGATTTTGAATCTGTCATTCTACTAATGCATTAAGATGTAACTTAGTGTAATACTTATTACTTTTAAAAAATATAAAAATCAATTTTAATTTGAATGTAACTGATAATGAACTATAAGTGAATTGAATAAAACAATATTAAAAAATCTGAGAAAAATATGAATAGAAAATAAAATAGTAGCTGCAAAAAAAAAAAAAAAAAACGATGGCAAAATATATAATGTTTTTAAAAGCAATTGATTAATGGGTTCCAAAGAATAGTCATAAAAGCATTGAAAATAAAAAAACAGCTTAGAAAAACAATTGTTTCATTTAAAGGGATTTGTGAGATCAAAAGAAAATTTCAGGCTCAAATACCTTTGCTGAACAAATGCCAGTGAACAAATTTCTAACTATATTAATTAAAACCAAACTGAAGAAAAACCAAACTGAAGAAACAACTATGTAGAAACACTATACTGCAAAAAATTACATTCAAAACACTTGATGATGTCATTACACAAAAAAATCTTTGATAAAAGTGGAAAATATAATCTGGTTTCATCCAAAGGCACTACATCAAATGTTTTACAAAAAATTTAAAAGTAAAAAAACTGCTTGATCAAATTATTCCAATAAATCATCAATAATCTATAGACAGAAAAATACAAATAATATTGCTATTCTTTAAAACAATGTCTTGATTATACAATTTTTATTATACTAAATATAAATATGATTATGTTGAGAATCATATTGTGCTGACTGCAGCCTCATTTTGAAAAATACAAGCTGGATTTGAAAAAATAGACATCAAATATGCAACATTATTTAGGTATGCTAAATAATTGAATATTCAAAAAGTTGCAATATTGAGTATTTCACTATTCTTATGAGAAATATCTATATAAAATTAAAAGCTATGTTATAACAGATTATCTTATTTATTCAACTTTTATATTAAATATATGATGAAGAAAGTCATACTGGACATCAGGAAATTTATAATTCAGGATTGGCAATATATAGAGAGAGATGAAAGTGGAAAAAAATCTAAAGATAATTGTTTTTTTAGCCTTTCTTAATCTTCAAGTAAAAAGACTGTATTAAAATTAATTATAAAAAAACAAAGTTTTTACTTCATTAAATTTTTCATCAACAATAAAAGATTCAATATTTGAGACATTCACTGGAGACTAATACTGACTGCAGCTGCAATGAAAAATTTAGAAAAGCTCTCTAGATATATAAATAAATATCACTTTGGCTTTCAAATAGAAAAATTGTTTATCAAAAAAAAATTATAGTAATAAAAAAATATCTGATGAGATAAAACTGAACTTTCCTTTGAAGTTGCCTTAATTAAAATATTTTAAAAAATGACCGCATTCACTAAAAATATATATAATGCTTGAAGATGAAACAAATAAGAAGAAATGAATTGATTCTCAGAAAATCACAATAATGATTGTATCTCAGAAAAGTCTAAAAAAGATATGATAGATTTTTCTAGAAAAATGTCATTCATATGATAATTATGAGTCTACGTCAATGATTAGATAATGTTGATATCCTATGACTCAAATGCTGGTAATCAAACATAAGATTTTAATATAAACTTAATAAAAAAATTAATATTTATAGAAGTGCAGTTGTGATATCTATAAGAGCAGAAATATAATCTCAAGGTTTATAATAACTTGTAAGCTTTTGACTTTTCACAATATATAAATAGTAATCTTGGTTGTTATAGCAATATATTCTTTTTTTTTTTAAGAGTCATAGCATCGGCCGGAATGCAAACCCACAACCCGGGAAACTGCCTGCAAGTGCAAGGCAGTCGCGCTGACCTCTCGACCACCAATGCAAAACAGCAATATATTCTTATGTGGTAAATTGTTCATATTAGCAAGTTAATCTGAACTTACTATTAAACATTTATAATCATTTTTAAAACCTCATTGATAGCATTTTTGGTATTAGTCTTTTTTTAATTATAAACTGTCGTGTGTAATTTAGTATAGTGGTAGAATGATATACTTTAAAGCTCAGATTGTATTCAAATGTCACATCAATAAAATTTCTTGTGAACTTCTGGTTAATGAAGTTATTTGATTATTTTTTAAAAATATAAATTATAATATTTCATAATTCTTTTCAATTTGTATTTTTAATAAAGTAGTTAAATTAAAACACTTGTTTTGTTGTTGTTGTTGTTATTATTATTATTATTATTATTATTATTATTATTTTGGCAAACAAATAAAAAACAATTCATAAGTCATTGTATACTTTTCAAAAAAATAAATTTCAAAAACTCACTTTTAAAATGATTTTTAAATTAAGTATGTTGTAACTAAATACTATCCTTTATTTTAAATAATTTTATAAACTAAAAATAATAATAATAATTAAATATAATGCTATTATGTTATAAATTATTATTATTACTCATGTGTTTTTGTTAAGCTCCATGCATGATTTTTTATCACAAGATTATATGTTTGGGTTGGATATAAAATAGTAATTTAAAAAAAAAAACCATGCCTTATATTAAACAAAAAATGACCAACTTTTACTTTGATTCTAACCCCATGTCAGAGTTATAAATTTTACATAATTTAAAATAAAAAAATCATTACATGTCAAGCGTTGTTAGCCGAGAGATCAGTGCAGCCTCCTTGCAAGCAGGCAGTTGGTTGCAGACGGTTGTTGCGGGTTCGCCTCCCGAACGATGCTATGACATATGGGGGAAAAAATCATTATATCTTAGCAAAAAAATTGTTATACTTTTAAGTAAAATTAATTAATTAACATGATAATTAATATGTCATTGACTTATTATGATAAACTTAGATATCATTATTAACAGTTGTTATATTGCCTTTTATGATTTTATTAAATGATAAGAGTGAGAGCATGAGAACTAAAAGATCCTGGATTAAAGTTCTACCTGCCACTAAATTCACATGATCTCTTGAGCAACAACTAATCATTTAATTAGTGATTCTAAATCTTTGGTGGCATAGCTTAGTTCTGCAATGTTTAGTGCAGTTGTAGAGTGATGAACTTTAGAACTCAACATCTACAGAATCGCGGTTGTCACTTCCGTGTTCGAATTGTTGAACTTCCTAGTAATAAAGTATTTCATTATTATTATACACTTAATAGAAGAGCAATACAGAGACTTCAGACCACTCAAAGAAGTATGGAGAGATGTATGTTGGGAGTAACAAGAAGAGATCGAAAACACAATGTATGGGTAAGAGAACAAATGGCTGTTACTGAGCTCATTGAAAAAATTAAAAGATTGAAGTGGAGTTGGGCTGGACATATTGCTAGAAGAGATGATAATAGATGGACAATTGAAATTTTAAACTGGATTCCAAGAGATTGTAAAAGACCCAGAAAGAGACCACGTGTGAGATGGATGGATGAAATAAGAAAGTGTGCAGGGGTGATGTGGAGAAGAGAAGCTGAAGATCGGAGAAGATGGATTAAACTTGGAGAGACCTTCATCCTGCAGTGGATTGATAATGGTTGATAATGATGATGATGATTATCGAATATTAGATACTTTTAAATGTAAATACTTATCAGAATTAACTAACAGCAATTTTAAAAAAACGTTATGAAATTCAACTGAAATTTTATATTAATGTGCTAATAAAATAAAAAAGACTAGACAAAAAATATCATTAAAGAGATTTATAGATAATTAAATAATTTATAACATATAATTAAATAATGTTAATTTTTAAATGTTCGTTAAATATATACATTTAGAATCGAACAATTTTTATTAGTATCTTAAAATTCCAAGTCAATAGCTTTGTTGGCGATATTGCTTTTAATATCTGTTCCGTAAACAACATGGTGCGGGTAATAAATGGTTTTATTTAATAAAATTTTATTTTGTCCCCATATAAAATGACACATTTTTTTAAAAACATTTTTTAAATTTTTTTCCGAATGACAAATCCCATTTACCATCTATACTTTTTAGCAGGACAATGTCTTTAGAACTTAATGACACCTGTCACTATTCATGATATATATTTTTCAATGAATAGAAAGAATTTTTATCTAGTCTTTGAGGTATTTTTATCCCCCTCCTCCTTTTTTCAAACCAGATAATGAAGATGGATCTTGGCATAGATATTGTCATCAACTATTACCACAAATAAATAAAAAATGCCTGATTTAATCGGAATATTTTTCACATTGTAATATTCTTTAAAATAATAAGAACAATAGATTCAATGGAAGTAGTTGCAAATATATAAACTATCTGATTTAATTGTACATTTTTAAATTAAGAAAAGACGGAATAAAAAAGTAATCGAATGGTATTGTACGTGATTGTACGTGAAGTTAGAAATGTAAATAAAGTACATATATAACTCGTGTACATATATTATACATATGAATAAGTCACACACACCACACATCAACTTACTATATATGAGAAGTCAGAATGACCTAAAGTTAACATGGGTATGGCAATAATATTGACATCAACAAGGACTTTGACCATTCCATCCACAGATTTTCAATAACACGGATGGTTGAAGAATTGGAAAATGAAAGTGATTGAAGTCTATCCATCAGAAGTTTGAAGATTTGCTATCTTAATATAATCTGTACATTGATCATGTGTGTGTGTGTGTGCTTATCTGGATCAACTGATGAATTCTGGATTAGCATGAAATACATATATTGGAGATAAATTGTTGAAACCTATTGGGAAAAAAAATTGCCTTTACCTTATTCTTTCTCAAATTAAACTGACATAGATATCCATATTTATGAGAATCTGATGATTATTATTCTTATAATTTAATTTCCTGTGATTTACAGCAGTAGTAGAGTAGGAAACAGACTCTCATCTGATTAAAGTAAAAAAAAACATTAAACAATTCTGGTTTCATCAGTTCAATAGAATTGTTACTCTCAACCTTCTGAGCATCATGTAATATCTTGAACAATAAATTATACAATTACTATTGTAGCTAATATCATTTCTTTTAAAAATTGAAAATGATAAAATTTATTGAAAGAATAAATTCATCCATTGCTGGGGGGGGGGGTATTGAATTTATTGGTTATCCGCAGCTCTTTAAATAATTCAACTTAAAATCTTATTCTATGATGCAATTTAATAATAAGAGATTAACAATTGTTGTAAAAAAATTAAATATATGCTTAAAACATCATTAAAAAATTGTAATATTAAAATTTTCAAATACTTCTGAATATTGTATAAAGATGCATAAGAAATTGTGAGACCGAGTTTGGGAGAATGTACTAAATTGGTAATTAAATATTAATTTGGCAGTGATGAAAGTCACCGGCACAAACAAATGTGTACATAAAGATGTAATTAACCACATTTATAATCTCCTAAAAAGGAAATGAATTAATTTTATAAGTGAATATTAGATAATATTCCAATGAGAGAAAGTTATTAGTCAACATGTATTTTTTTTGTTTGGTTACCATTTGTAATAAATTAGATTGTTAAAAGTTTACATGTTGGAAGATCCTTTCTTGAAAAAACTTACAAGCTTAAGAGATAGGGTCATGTGATCTATGACTCTTATTTTGACTATAAATGTGTGTTTGTTTCATTTTCCTTAAATAAACTTATGGGTGGCTGTTTTTCAAAATAAAAAATATTTATAAAATTAGATGGTGGAAGATAATTTCTCACAAAAACATAAATCCATGTTAGAAGATGTTTGTATCATTGCCATTAAATAAACTTATACATAATTTTTCAAATAAATATTGCCAGATTAATGTGTATGTGAAATCTCATTGCAACTATTATATATAAGCTTAATCTCTGAATATTGAAGTAGGCTATCATTTGGTTTTATATTCTCTATTAACTTTTCAAATGCAGAAACTTTTTTTCTATTATTTCAAATGTTTGTTAAATCATTGATTTGGATTGGCTGACAAAAGTATGATAAAAGTATAAACATTCATCTGCATTTTTCACTATATACAGAATTTATAATATGGGCTCACATAATATATTATAAAACAAGAGTGTTTTTTTTTTTACTTAAGTGCCATCTATTATAAGCTTGAATAATTATTAATTACCAGATGTCCTATTGCAAAAGCCAGAAACAAATCTGGAGATTTAAAATGCAAAAGAACATCTGATATCGCTGATTTTTGAAGTTTACAATAGATGGCACTCAAATAATGAGGTTCTCTTATTTTATAATATGAGTCAATACTTTTTATTTTGGTCTATTATATTTTTTCATTATTATCATCTAAAATTATAATTTTCTATTAAGAAAATAAAATACTCAAATATACATTATTAGTGATACTTGCATAACCAAATATAAAATGAAATTAGAGATTGGATAATAAAAAATACATTATATCTAATTTTAAATCCAAGCATAAATCTGAGCTTAATTGCAAAATAAAAATGCATGCCAGCTTTAAAATCCAAGCTTCTAAAAAATTAAAAATAAAATTTTTAAACTCTATACAATTAACAAAATAATGTTCATATTCACAATCATTACAAATCATTAAATAATTCAGAACTGGATTAAGGCTAAATGTTTCCTCATTTTATTGTCTCTTAGTTTTTACATTGCTTAGATAGCAAGACATTATTATTCATTAAGTCCATGCAGACAAAAATATTAAATATAAACTTTTTTTAAAATTTAACACTAATGATATCAGCTATTCTTTTTTTTTTCATGTGTCATAGTATCGGCTGGGAAGCGAACCCGCTAACTCAGGACAACTGCTTTAAGGCAGCTGTGCTGACCTTTCGACCACCAACGCTTGACTATCAGCTATTCTTTATAAATAGAGCAATAGTAAAAATACAGTTTCATTACTTTTTTAAACTTTAATCACTCATAATATATATATAATTCTCAAACATAGTAGATAAAGACAATTAGAAAAAATTAATTAAAGCTGAGTATTAAAGGAAAATTATGTTCTTTTATCAAAGTGTTTTACAATATGTGTTTATTTTACTTAAAGATTAAATCAGGTTTGATGTGATCAATTAATTAGAAAGTGAAAATCTTTTCCAATGCTCCACCTCAACATTTTGCAAGTTATTTTTAAACTCATAGTTAAACATTACAATTATACTGTAATAATTTGAATGAAATTTTCAAAATACTTAATAATAATAATATGTTAAACCATTAACATACAAAAGAAATCAACACTAAATGAATGCTATTAGATTTTTAGTTCTTACTGAGTCTCAAAATTATGCATCTTTTATGTTCTGTTTTCTATCACCCTGCTCCTGTTCACTGTTAATTATTCTTACATTCTTGTGGTCCAGAAATGTTATCATAAGTGCTTTCATGATCCAAACAATACAGACACTATTATATGAACTTTTTGGTTGATACATAGATACACATGGAGCTTTATTCATATTGATGTTGGCCTACTAATTGTGTGTATAATTAAATACCAAGTAAAATGGAACTTATATCTGTATGAGGGAGTCAAAAAGAATCCTATGATGTTGACTATGTTTTTGAACCATGTAAAAATGTGTGGTCATATAGTCATATTTTTTATCTCAAAAATGTCAGGATGATCTGCAGGAACAGGATGAAGAAAATGAGAAATAAAATTAGTATGATTCATTACTAATGTAGACTTGGTGATAAACCATTAAATGTTGTTTAAAAAATGTGAAAAAAATTAAATTACTGTTTCATGTAGTTCTTTTAATGGAGTAATGTAATGTTATTCTAACATATTCTTTTAAAAAGAATGATCTGCATTGAAAATGCATATAAAAATGTAATTAGTATTTTAAAATTTTCACTCCATGCAAGAAGTATCTGTATCAATGCACAAAATTACTAAATTAATAGTTATTACATATGATATTATTTTAAAAAAGATTCTACCAAATTCAAATGCCTCAAGTATCACCAATAATTATTTATAAAATGATGTTACTAGTATAATCATAAAACACCCTTTTTTTTTTTTTAATAATATAGTGTGTTGGGATTCAAAATAGGTTGTGTCGGGTTATGAATTAAAAAATAACTACTTGTTATAAATTTATTTTTGTCAACAAATAGTGATTTTAAATAACTTAATTCTCATTCATAAAGCAAATAATATGACTAAAATTGTTTAGCATGTAGAAAATATATACTTAGGATGTAATTAATGTCTTGGGGTAAATTAAACAAAATATCTCATTAATTAACTAATCATAGTATTTGTTAAGATTGAAATGCAGAAAAGCACTACAGCAAATACTGAAGAAAAAATTATCAAAGATTATAAATCAATTTTATTACTGAGGAAAAAGTACAGATTCTTAAGTAATATAGCAATATTAATAATTTTTATTAGTCATTCATTAGACTACAGATTATCCAATAATGAATAATATTTCTGTTTACTGCAAAAATAGTATTAATTTAGCAATATTTTTGATTTAAATGAATTTGCATGCAGTCTGTATATGCTACTTATAGCTTACAATTTATAAGTCTAAATAATGTCACCTTATATATTAATTTCCCAGATCAATAAAATATTTCAAGATAAATATATTTCAGGTGATTAACAAACTTTGTTAAATCCAAATTCAAAACAAATTTCTTGTAAAACCAGTACTGTACTTTTAAAAAATACTTTCTTGTATTTATCTTCATAATTTTATGGAAAAATAAAATTCCTAAAATTCTCCCAAGAATTTACTTCATGGATTTAGCAAGATAAAATATAAGATTCTCTGTAGGATACCCATAAAGAACGGATTGGTAAATCCCTTATAAATATGGAAGATAAGAGTGAATAAGGATTTTAAAAACAACTTACAAAAAAATAATTAAGTATTGCAAAAAAAAAATCATTAATTTAAATAAATAAATAAATAATACACACACCTAGCATATAGAAATAAAAGTAATACCATTAAATAGCAAAGCTGACTCCACAAATGCTGAGAAATATTAATGAAATAGATACCACTGGAAAATAATAAAATATTAAACATGATCAAAATCAATATTGAGTGATTGCAGTATTATTAAATGATAATAAGCCTTCAGAATTTATTTACCCCCCCCCCCTTCAATCTTCAGGATAGTCATAATAATGTAAGAGCTTATAAAAGATTGCAATATAGTTCTAAAATTGAGATGCTAGAATAATTGTATTTAAGAGAGTAAGTAACAATCAAAGTAAAACTACCATTATTTCTATCTAATTGGCTGTTATTTAAGCATTTTTAAGGCACATCTGTCAGAGGTTTCAGCCTTCCACGTTATTATCATAATGATAATTAAAAATTATATCTTACTCTACTGTTTATGCATACACATTAATGCATTAGATTTCATAAAACACATTGTAGATGCAAATAAGAGATAATAAAAAGTGCATACTAAATGCATAAAAAAACGATAGAATATCATCTCTGAGAATAGGACACTATAGCTGTCTTCATAGCCTATTACCTTCAGGCAGAGAACTAATCTCGCATATATATATAACGAAAGATCAACCAATTCTTTTAATAATTATAAAAACTGACAGAAAAAAGCAAAGATTTCCTGGCATCACAAGTGCAAATGATTATTCATTTTTAATTTGTCATCATTAATCTTCCAATTATTTTGGCAACTGTCAAATAATATCATTTTCTTTGCATGCATGTTTTGGCTTTAGTAGACTGAGTTTACAAGAAATTTATTTTGTTGTTACAGCAATAAAATAAAAAATCTGCAATGAATTTCTCATTATAAAAATAACAGAAGTAAAGCTGTCCTACTGAATCCTGTAGAATAATAAATTAATTAATGAATCACTTTTCAGACTGGAAAATATAGGCTGAACTTCCTACTTTATAAATAGATTATTAAATTTAATAAACCATGGCCCTGTAAGACTGATGCAATAGTAGAGTGATAGATGCAAAGATTTTTGTATTTAAAAAAGAAATTTTCAGTTTTAATATCTGACAGGAATTATGTGTTCAAACGGGTCCCACCATTATTGATGTTTGCATGTCAAATGCCCCCCCCCTTCATTCCGGCAACAAATCATGTAATTATTTAATAAACTTTATACGCTATTATTTTCGTGTATATCTTGAAGCTAATTAGTCATCAAAATGAGAATAACTTTATAAACAAAAAGCCCAGCAGAAGAATTCAATTGTTGAGGAATATTATAAAAACTACAATTTAGTTAAGATGTATTGAAGGTATCCAGTTTAATTGGCTTTTGGTTGGACCAATGTATAATTTGGGAACAAGTGATCACTAAATTTGGTAGTCAAGATACAACATTATTACTATATATATATATATTAAAAAGAAAAACACTATATTATATTACAGGCTTCAATTCTATTACCTCTTTGGCTTTAGCTTAGTTTTATATGACAAAAGTAGTGTTTTTGTGTGCTTGGATAGCCAGTTTTAAATAATTTTTGGTTTAACTCCTGATGAAGGAAAAAAAAGAAATTATCATTGCATGCATTTAAAATAATTCTAATGTGCTACAATATAGCTTGAATAGTGATAGGTCGACTACTAACTTAGTCATTCTCAAAACCATAATTGGTCATCCAATAAAAAGAAAATTAAATAATTGTGGCAGTAACCAGTATTGATTGTAGTTTATGGGATATATCCAAATATTAAAAGTAGGGTGTTACTATCAGAAATAATCATTTTATTTAGTAGGAGTAAACCTCTCTTCAGGGAGAAATACATCCACTATAATCAATGAATAACATTTAGAAACAACAATCAAATGTTATCACTAGATCTCAATGCCTGTTTTTGATGTCAAAACACATAAACTAGTAAGCTCAAAATCTCAACATATACATATATTAATCTGTAAATGGAATAGAAAGAAAAGAAAAAATATATATAATATGAGGCACTTTAAGAAGTAGATGTTTTATGAATATTTAGAAAACTTGGAGATGAAAACATATTTTCTTTATGAGGACTATGGTTCTGCATATTGGCACATTTTCTACATTAACTTTTTTAAAAATAAATAATAAAAATTTATTTTATTAAATAATAATATTTAAACAGCATTAAACTGTTGCACATGCACTTTCGATTTTAAATATAAAATGAATGAATACTAACACTTCAACCACATGATAAAGTCTTTGGAAAAGATAGAATGGCCATCTATCTTTTCGAACCCAAAGGCTTTTGTATGGGCGAATCTCAAGTGTTTGAAAGTGAAAGCGTGAAGATATTACTTTAAATTACTTTTACATGCTTGAATGAATGACGTTGGTGAAATTTATTAGAATTTACGATACGTCATTCTTATTTGAAATTAAATGTATGTAAATAAGTCAATTATTTTATATAGCATGATCTTTTTTATAAACAAGAATATTTAAACAGCATTAAACTGTTGCACATGCACTTTGGATTTTATCATGTGGTTGAAGTGTTAGTATTCATTCATTTTATATTTAAAATCCAAAGCGCATGTGCAACAGTTTAATGCTGTTTAAATATTATTGTTTATAAAAAACATCACGCTATATAAAATAATTGACTTATTTACATACATTTAATTTCAAATAAGAATGACGTATCGTAAATTCTAATAAATTTCACCAGCGTCATTCATTCAAGCATGTAAAAGTAATTTAAAGTGATTATTTAATAACTTCATGCTTTCACTTTCAAACACTTAAGATTCGCGCATACAAAAGCGTTTGGGTTCGAAAAGATAGATGGCTATTCTATCTTTTCCGAAGACTTTATCATGTGGTTGAAGTGTTAGTATTCATTCATTTTATATTTAAAATCCAAAGCGCATGTGCAACAGTTTAATACTGTTTAAATATTATTGTTTATAAAAAAACATCGCGCTATATAAAATAATTGATTTATTAAATAATATTAGGTAATTATCTCTATAATCAACTTCTGGTATCATTCATCTCCATTTATATCAAATTCCTTAATTTATAATTACAAGAATTTCAAAAATAATTTATTTTTAATTCTTAAATTTTTGTTCCATTTAGATTATACTTTAAATAAGTTATCAAAGAAGCATGTATGATATTAAGAGTTGTCCTTTAAATTTTTTTTTAAAAAAAGGATAGTGTTATATCTGACCCTGCCTTCAGAAGTGGACTATTCCAGATTCCTTGCCTGATTGGCTAGCACCCAGTTGCTATCCAACGTGATTAAAACCTTCACTGGGGTTTGCACACTGAATCCATGTGTTTCCAGTAAGGTAGGGGATCTGCCTTTAAATAGTCAGCCTTTTGGAGGCAATGCAGAGAGCAATTACTTCTGTTAATCTGAACGACAGAATGTGCTCTCCATTAAACCTTCTGCCATCAGCAAAGGTATTTATCTAGTCATTATTGAGACATCCATGCAGTGAGGCAAGGTTGTAGGAGATACTTTTCCTTCTTCTTTATTGCTATATAATTATTGATAGAACTCCTATATATTTTGTGATGTCATCTCATTTTACTAATAGTTCCACCTTTTCTTATGATTGCAGAAATAAGTTTCCTATTAATATCAAGATGTTTTATACTCTTGAGATTTTAATTCTCTTCTACAGCTTTTCTTTCTAATTCACAATTATACTTTCTTAGATCATTATCAACTCAATCTTTCTTAATGCATCAGTTTTATATATTTTCATTCTTATTCTTTTTGTAACGCTATCTTTGTTGACATTTTAAAAGTGCATCAGTTATTTTCCCATTGATTTCATTCAAATCCGAATCATTTTCAAAATCTGTTTAATATTTGAAAATGATTTGCAAGTTTTGATTTAAATTCATTGTAATGTTTCGGAAGATTATGAATATCAACCTTGAATGTTGTAATAATTTTTGTCTCTCCAATTTTGCATTAACATGTATCTTTCATCTCGCTATCAAAGATCATTTCCTGTGTTGAATTTATTAAGAACATTATAATCTTGAAATACATATTTTCTGTCAGTCAAAATATAATCCAATTCTGCTGTATCTGCAATTGGATCCTTTCATGTTCTCTCAAAAAAATAATTCATAATATAAAGTTTCTTTTTCTGCAAACTCCACAAGTCTATGACCTCTCATTTTTTTCACTATAATCAAATTTACCTACAGCACTTTCATCTTTCAATTAGACTCCCATGACAATTTTAAAAAGTTGTTTTGTCTAATCAAAAGCCTTTTGTACATCCATGTAAAAATCCTCTACACAGTGAGAACTTGTTGGTGCATAAACCTGAATTATTTGCAGTTTACTTCTGCTAATAAGTTGAATAATTAATTTTTCCATTCTGTCTGATACTCAATCTCCTCAATATTTTTTCCACTTTTTATTTATAATGAACCCTAGTGTACTTCCAATCTTTGTGATCTTGTAGTACAGTGCATGACAATTTTTTAAATCAATTATCCTTTTATCTTTTCTTCTTTCAAAATTCCAATAATGTCTCATTTAATATGAGACAGTTCCTCCAATTCAAGCAATCTTCCTCCATTTGAAAGTGATCGGCAGTTATAAGTATCTAAATAAAATGTTGTCATGGTATATAACTAAAATATTCTTAACACCTTTGGCCTTCAGCTATTAACTGCTGACTTGGCTGGCAACTTTGCAGCCTCCTGACATTAAGAGCCATAATTTATTTTTATCTATTATAATTGTCCACACACATTTATTATGCCTTTAAAAAAATACTCAACTAAATACAGTTAAGAACTATCAAGCAACTGAGAAGAAAGACCATGGTGTTCTTGATCAGAGGTAAAAAGTCAATAAACTCACCATGCTGGCTAATGCATGTTGGTGAGCTAGCCCAATCATGTTCATATATTACTTGAATAATCACATAGTAATATCAGCTGCAATGATGAGAACATATAGAGTTAAGAATTTTACCCTATGAATTGCCATTACACTTTGAATTTATAGATTATGAAAAGGCATTTGATTCTATAAGCATTTCTTCAGTCATTAAAGCATTGGATTATTATGTTATGGAGCCAGGATATTATCACACTTTGATGAATATTTATAAAAATGCAACAGCAACAATTAAATTACATAATGATAGTCAAAAGATTAACTTTTGAGAATGGTATATGACAGGATGATTCCATATCTCCAAAACTTTTTACAGTTTCACAAAAAGTATTTTATGGATTAAATTGGAAAGCTAAAGAAATAAAAGTATATGGAAGCTATTTAAGTCATCTAGATTTTTCAGATTATGCAGTTGTTGTTGTTTGCAAATAAGGCATTAGAGCTTCAGGAAATCTTACAATAGTTGCCAGATGAAAGTAAGAAAGTAGAATTAAAAGTAAATGTTAAAAAGACTAAAGTAATGTTCAATGGATTTTCTGAAAAGAAAAAATAAAGATTGATAATGATGAATTAGAAGTAGTTAAGAACTACAGATATCATGGTCATATTATTACTACAGATCGAAATGTAATGGACAAATTAAACTTGATTGGAATGCTTTTAGTAGAAATAATTTAATATTAAATGAAAATATTACTATATGTTTGAAAAGGAAAATTTTTAATAAATGTATTTTAGCAATTCTTACTTATATCTAAAACTCGGACACTTAACAGATGAGCAATACAGAAACTTCAGACCACTCAAAGAAGTATGGAAAGATGCATGTTGGGAGTAACAAGAAGAAATCGAAAACACAATATATGGGTAAGAGAACAAACAGGTGTTACTGACCTCATTGAAAAAATTAAAAGACTGAAGTGAAATTGGGGTGGACATATTGCTATAAAAGATGGTAATAGATGGACAATTGAAATCTTAAACTGGATTCCAAGAGATTGTAAAAGATTCAGAAAGAGACCACATGTGAGATGGATGGATGAAATAAGAAAGGGTGCAGGAGTGATGTGGAGAAGAAAAGCTAAAGATCGGAGATAAATTGAACTTGGAGAGATGATGATATATACTGGGACTAATTACAATTTAAATTCAGAATTTAGTTTGCACATAAACTGTGTTATTCCAAAAGTGTTGAATGAAACTTCTGGATTGTTTTTTTTTTTAATTATTATTTTGGCAATGCATGATTTATAGATTACCCGATGATAATCCCAAACAAAGTATATTATTTCTATTCAGCTTCTTTCATCAACAAATTTTCCCCCCATAATTTATATTATTTTTATTGATGTTAAAATATTATTGATTTCTAATTGTTCTGGTTTTAGTTAATGATAATACTCAAATAAATGTTTATGCTAAACATTTTAATTAGCCTAAAGCAAAACCAAACGGAATAAGCCAACCCATCTGGTTTTCCTTCAAAATAAATTAGTAATTAAAAAAAGAAAAATATGCTTTTAATATTTAAAACAAAAACAATTTAAATTTCTCATTCAGACATATTTTCAAAGTAAAACCATAGGTTGGCTTCACACTACTATTAGAAAGTATCTACTCTTTTATCCTATTTATACATATTACTCATAAAAGATTTGAATTCGAACTTTCAAGCTTTCTACATCTATCCAATCTATCTTATACAACTGATACACATAATCACATACATGTGAAAAAGGTAAATGATCTCCAATAAATGTATTTCATACTGAAGCAGCACATCAGTCGGTGCAGATCACCATCTTCCACACTTATATGCAAACAGTACTCAATTTATATTAACATAGCAAATCTTTAAACTTTAATAGAGAAGCTTCAATCTTTTCCATTCTCCAATTCTTCAGCCATCTGTCTATTAAAATTTAAAGATTTGCTATCTTAATATAAACTGAGCACTGATGGTGATCTAAGCCAACTGATGAGTGCTGGTTCAGCAATGAAATATGTATATTGGAAATCATTTATCTTTTTCACATGTATGTGATCATGTGTATCAGTTTTATAAGATAGATTGGATAGATGTAGGAAGCTTGAAAGTTCGAGTTCAAATTCTTTATAATCATATTAAGTTTAGTATAGACAATATACATATATTTAAATATTACATATTCAGCTTGTATTCTGTCCAGCTCTCTTCTATATAATTAAATGGACATATTAAATTCCTATGTGTGAGAACTCAAGACTGAATTAAAATCAACATGGGTAAGCAAGGGCTTTCAGCATTCCATCATTGGATTTTCAATCAAATGGATAGCTGGAGAGTGGAGAAGATTAAAGCTTGTTCATTAAAGTTTAAAGATTTGCTATCTTAATATAAACTGAGCATTGATTGTATATATATGGTGATCTGGATCAGCTAATGAGTGCTGGTTCAGCACGAAATACAAATATTGCAAATTATTTATCTTTTTCACATTTATGTGGTCATGTATATCAGTTGTATAAGATAGATTGGAATAGATAGAAGGAGCTTAAAATTTCGAGTTCGAGTCCCTTATAATTACATTTTTAGTATAGATAATATATATATATTTTAAATATTACATACTATTACTTATAAAAGTATATATCTTTTTTTTCTTTACTGGATTTAATTATATTCAACACAAACTATTTATATAATTTTGTTAAATGATGAGACTTCCTAAAACATATATATATATCATGTTATTATAATTAATAGTTTGCTTTTTTTTTTTTTGGACTGTTATTTTTCATTATTGTTAATTTGAATACTTAATATTCAAAAACATTTATTATCCAATTTGTACGCACATTTACATATAAAATTAAAGAAACATATTCAATTTTAATGCACAAATCAGCGCATAACAGCAGAGCTTCTTCAAATTAAATCACAATTTATTATAAACTTAATATAAATTATAATACATAATAAATAATGCCCGAGCGCTTTCAAGAGAACTTAGCTCTCATAATCATGGGTAACACATTCAGTTAAAGGGGATTTGAACCCAAACTTTCAAGCTCCCTTTAGTCATCCATTCTATCTAATTATAACTGATATATATGACCACATACATGTGAAAAAGATAAATGATCTCCAATATACATATTTCATGCTGAACCCACACTCATTGATTGGGCCGGATCATCATCTCCTACACACATATATATAATCAGTCCTCAGCTTATATTAAGATAGCAAATCTTCAAACATTAATGGACAGGCTTCAATCCTGTCCACTCTACAACTCTTCTGCCATCCATATCACTGAAAATCTGATGATGGAATGCTCAAAGCCCTTATTGGCCTTAAGTCAATCTGATTCCTCATAACATATGACTATAATATTGACATCAAAAGGGTTTTGAACATTTCATCATCGGATTTTCAGTGATATGGATGGCTAAAAAATTAGAGATTGAAGAGAATTGAAGCCTGTCCATTAAAGTGTAAACTGAACGCCGATTATACGTATTTGGGAGATGATGATGATCTAGACAAACTGATGAGTGCTGGTTCAGCATATGTATATTGGAGATCATTTACCTTTTTCACATGTATGTGGTCATGGGTATCGGTTATATTAGATAGAGTCGATGCTGAAGGGAGCTTGAAAGTCTGGATTCAAATCCTCTTTTTTTTCTCATGTGTCATAGCATCAGCCGGGAAGCGAACCCGCCAACCCGGGACAACCGCTTATAAAGCAGCTGTCGCTGACCTGGCTTATACTTGTATTTCAATATTCAGTAAATATCTACAAATTAATAAATCTAACAGCAATAAGAGGCCAGTTCATTTTCATTTTATCTTAGCAGAATTTGGATTTGTAAAAAGGGTAAAAGTTCTACGTTAAATTTCAAAAAAAAAAAAAAAAGTTACAAATCTGATAAAATCTTAGAGTAATGAGTTAAGGAATAATGGTGTTTTATCTGTAGTTTTTTTAGTTCAATGGATTGGTTTTTCATGGTCATTATAAAACTCTTTATTTTTTTTTCAGTTACAATAGCCATACTTGTTTGTTAGTGATGAAATACTGACAATTTAATTTAGAATGTTTTGCTATGTGTGTGTGTGTGTGTGGTAGGGGGTATTTCAATAGATTACTGCAAGCTAAAAGCATTTACTACAGCTCTTTAAAAAAATAGTACTGAATAATGAGATTAAACTCAAAGTTTTCGTTAGGAATAGTAGTTGTATATTAGCAAATTATTTACCCCCCCTCCCCAATTTACTTATAATCTAAAAGAACTTTCAAGTTTTACTGAATCTGAATTGAAACCCAGGTATAGCAAGCAGATGGGTGTTCTAATGATTATATGATGAAGATCTTTTGTATACAAATATTTTTGAATCACTATTTTGAATAATTGTTAAATACTGGCTAATCACTCAGGAAATTATGTGCCATTTGAACTCCAATGGGAAAGAGTTGAACATCAATCTGCTTATCTTTCACCGCACTAAATGCGCAGGCTCAAAGATAATAATAGCAATAAGTTAAAGCTTCAATTTATGGTTTAATTAATTAGATAAAACATCGGACACATTAATACATGTGCCAAATTATGACTAAGAATGTGATAATTCACATATTGGAACACGTGCATTTCAATTAGCAAAGTATTGAAATGGATTGGATGGTTGGGGGAAGCTTGAAGGTTTGGGTTCAAATCCCCTCTAATTGTCGTAAAACTTTAATTATAATTTTATACATTATATAATTATCTAAAAATTAAGATATTAAAATCAGGATTTCTTAGAAGAAAAATTAAACTATTTTGTTTAAAACGTAATGGTCAATAAAACGTTAAAAACAGTCAGTCATTGTTTGCATTTAACGACAAACACGAAAAAGACCAGGTGGGAGCAAGAAAGCTTTTAAATCAAGACTGCATTACATTTTAGATTAGTCTGTAAAAAAGATAGCAAAACAGGAAATAGTAAGACACTACTAATCCCTTCATCGCTCCTCCCCTACTCACACATACTTATTCAAATTTGTCATTTGATTTTCGGATAACAGTTTGAGTTTAACAAAAAATACCATCGCTATCTATAATAATTGGTACATATAGTCTCTCCCTTGTGAAATAATTAACTTAATTATATCTTCATTAAAACAAACATAAATAAAAGAACTTATTTCATAACATTTCACGTAGATTAAAGAGATTACTGAAGATAATAATCTTGTGTTATTGCTTGGACGGTATACCTCATTGCCTAATTTCAGCAATTTGCCTTCGGCAGAAGTAAAATTTAGCAGTTTGATAAGCAAATAAATCTGCAGAATGGAAAAATAAAAAAACCACTTGAGAATGGGGGGGGGGGTAATTTTAGAAAATGATTGTGACCGTTGACCAATTCAATATACATTTAATTGCTTACTCCTCGTTGGCAGGCACCAATTACTTTTCACAATAGTCTATCCTCAGAACTTTTTAATGCACTTACATATCAATTTCAATAATACAGCACTGTAAAACGTTTTTTTTTTTTTTTTGTATATATTATGTATTAATTTTTTAAGAGAAAAAAAAGTAAACATTTTAAGTTGGATTTTTTAAATATATAATTTATCTTTTATTATTATTACATATTGTATTCAATTTATCAAACCATCTTAAATAAAGCAATTTGACTCCTATTTTTTATAGATGCAATATGAAAATATTTAATTAATTATTAGAATAATTATATTATTATAAAATATAATACTGCAGGTACAATACTGGAAATACAATACATATAATCCAAAATTATTATTTAGACAAATTGGAGCAACCTGATGAAAGCTGGTTGTTAAGATATTAAAGTTGCTATTCGTTATATTCATCATGAAAATGTTAAGCACTCAAAAAAAATGAATTGAACTATTTTATTGGATGTTTTGAGAGGAAAAATATGGATATGAAGAAGAGAGATTTATTGGAAATTGTACTGGAATCAGAAGTGATAAGATAAAACGATCTTTCAGAAAGATAAATAAAAAAAGGGTTGTACTGCAATTTTTATTAATATATACTTAGCTGAATTGTTACATTAATGCGCTAATATTAATAGAGTTAGCATTATGTAAAATTTGTTGAGTTAAAAGGTAATGAAATAAAAATATTATAATTAAGTAACCAGATGGTGTAGAGGCTTTTGTGGCAAATATTTGGGAAGAAACTAAAGAATTTAGAAAGGTGGGTTAATCAAGTATTTAATGAATTATCTAGTAATCTTTTGAAGTAATATTAAATATGCTTAATGTGAAGCATAAATAAGGTCTCCAAATTTCCTGTTTTTACCAGATTTGTCCTGATTTTATTTCTTGTCCTGGTATCCTGGAAAATTCTTTCATAACAGTTAATTGTCCCAGTTTTCTTAACCATTCATTTAATTTTTAACTTTTATTTTTATTATTCAATTTTTAATTTTAACTTTATATTTAATTTATATACTTATTTTAAATTAATATTTATTCATTTAATATTTTATAATTATTTTTTTGATTGTTAATCAAAATTTTTTCCAAAATAAAAATAGTTCCCATTACGTTTATATGTTAGGAATAAGTGATTGCAATTTGTGATTTTGTTTGATAGATAATATATGTATACAAACAATTGTCTTTTGTTTGTGCATATTACAAAATGAGTATATTGTTAGAAATGCAAATGTGATTACATAGTTAGAGATTTTTTTATTTTGTACGAAAATATACAGTAATTTTCAATAAAGTTTTCTCTTTTTTGGGTCATGTGTCTTGGTTAAGTCCTGTAAAAATATGGACACCCTAAGCGTAACCTTATATAAAACAGATATGTAAACAATCACAAATATAATGAGATAAGAGGTTTAGATAGTGCATGTGGAGAAGAAAGGAAATATTTATCAAAAAGATAAAATTAGCAATGTAAAAAAAGGTACAACATAATGATTATTTACTGAGAAAATTATAAAGAGCAATTGAATCGGATATCCACTTTGAGGCAAAAAAAATATGTATATTAGATGTAACAAAACAGACTGAATAGGATAAGTAAAACAAATAGTAGAAAGTAATTATAAGTCTTTAAAAAGTTGAGTAGGGAGGCTTAAAAAAAGATCTTATTTCATGCATGAAATATATTTTCATGTATTTAAATTATTTATTGTATATTAAATAGTTTATTTTCTAAGTGTATTTTTAATACTATTTCTGATTATTTATGTTGCTACAATTTACCTTTTTAAAAGCAGTTTTGTTCTGTAGCTTATAATTTTTTTTTTAAATGTTGCAATAAAAAGTTATCATTACTAATGATCATGTGTTTTCATTATTACTTATCAAATTACTCTTTGTTCAATCAATAAAATATAATATAAATCTTACTATATTATAACAACAACTTGTAAATACATCAACATAATAATTATATATATAAACTCTATTAGAGTTATAAAATATGCTTTTTACTTGATTGCAAAAAGCATTCAGTAAAAAGCAAACTATTTGCACTGGTAGCAGTATTTCTATCACTTTACTCTAGAGTTATCTATGAAAGCACAAGAAATCAAGTGATGCTAGATAATACTGCCTACTAGATCTCTAGATGAGTTTCTGGTGATTATCAGTGATCAGTACTGTATTGCACATAATCATTCAATATCCAGTTTTACTTTTTGTTATTCAACTCATGCTAAATGGCTTGAAAGTTTCAATATCTTATAGCTTTGAACCCAAGCCAATTAGCTTATAAAATCAATTAGGATTAATATGAGGTCATCAACTAAATATTTTGGTACCCTCTATTTTATGCTGACAGTAAGTATTTGTAGCAAAACTGATGATATAACAAAATCACTGCATTACATGAACCTTCTAACTTCCATTTACACCTGCATCGTTAGCAAGTCAGGTCACAAATGCTACATTTAGCTTATAATAAATCATCATTGCACAAGTAAGTTGGTTTGAGTTCCAAATCTTAGGACATTAAAGCTTTTGTGTCAATAACTTAACTAGTTTATATAAATGTAAAAAGATTACTGCAGGCTGGATGAATATGCATAATCATAGAAACTAATCTAGGAATGTTGTTGACCCCACTATCTGGTAAAAAATAAATTGCCACTGAAGGAGCATCTGAACAATCATACGATGAATCCAGATTTATCCAGGTTATTTTCACTTTAAAAATAATGACTAGATATCCATTTACAATCAATAATTTAAATGGCTAATTAAACAGTCTATGAATTATTTACTTGAAATAAATATCTTAAGTTTGCTTAGACCTTCAAAAAAAAATCTAAATTTCAGTCTGATTTAAACTCTAGGCCATAAGGTGTTCTACTATTACACTGAAGCTATAATAATGATAAAAATTCTTGAGAATTTAGGAGATATCCCAAGCAAATAATTTGAATTGCTAAACACAAGGCCTTCATCTTCTTGGATTCTGGATTTACAGTTTTCTAATTATCATGCTATTTTTTAATAGTTCAAAAGATGATTTACAGAATTTACTTAATGCTTTGAATGCAACATATAAAAATTTTAACTTGCATTATTATCAACTTGAAAATGTGCATCAATTTAATAATCTCTTAGTAGTTTTATTAAGTAGGATGGTGGACTTGGATATTGGGGTGCAACCATGACTCCAGTGCACTGCTTCTATTTTTAACAAGTTAAAAGATAGGGTATTCTAAAACTAAATAGCCAATATTTTACTACTTGTATTGTGTAGTTGAGTAAGACTTCAGATATCCTATGGATGGATTAAAAAGACATTAGAAAAGTTTCATTTAAGGATGATTTTTTTTAAAAAAATTTAAAATACTATGGCAAGATCATAAAATTAATCAATGTATTATCCAACTTTTTGGATGTGATTCTATAGAACCATTATTATAAATCATATCTTCATTGAACTGAACATGTAAAATGAACAAATAATGCAGAACTTCCTAAAAGGCTTTTTTATAAGCATGGGTTTTGAGGGACCCCATTTATATTACAAGAATTTTCTCAAAGATATTCTAAAGAGGTGCAATGATGATTGTTTCCATTAGATATTGCAACAAATAGAATGCATTGGATAGCTAAAATTGGAAATATGGTGTAGAAGTATTTCAAAAAGAACAAGTTTATTACTGAAGAAATTAAAAAACAGTATTGCAAAATATCAAATAAATAAATAAATAGATTAGCATGTTCTACATGTGAATGTATTTGTGGTTCACAAATTGGTTTGTATAATCATTGCAAAAATCATTTCTATGGCAGTTTTTTCTTTTCTCTCTCTATTTCTTAGAGTTGGAATGGCAATAATCCTTTTACATGTGTATTCAAACCCTACTTTAAATAAATTCATTAAAAAACTTTCACTTAAAATATCAGCACATTTTTAATAGGAAAGTTGTCCCCAAAAAGAAAATATATATAAATATTTAGTTTCGAATATATTATATTTGCAGCTTAAATTTTTTTGTCTCGCAATTCTGGCTTCTCTAATATGTGAGCATACGCAAACATGTACAGTTAAAAATTAAGATAAAACTATCTATAACACAGATTTCTTAAGATTAATTTATTTTTTCACTTGGTAAGGACAATTTTTTTTTTTAAAAAAAAAAAAACATTAGACAAATGTTTATTTCTTTAAAACAAACTACAAGTGTCTATACTATACGTTTTTTTAGTTGCTGAAAAGATCGGACAATATGACATTTTAAAACTATAAAGAAAAGTTTTAGAATTTTTTACAACTATGTGAAAAATAAGCTTGGAATTCCTTTTAAGAAATTACCATGATTTTATAATCTATTGTTCATCTATCCAATTTCCACTTCGCTGAAGTTTGCAAAAAAAATAACCAGGGAACAGTTATCAGCTGTTATTTTTGCGGGTTGTTTACTTAACTAAAGAAATATATCTTACTTCACAATATGTAATTTTATCTATTCCTAGTTTTTGATTACAAAACTACTCAAATAAATCTATTTTAAGTGCATTTATAAAATAAATAAATATTTGTATAAAATATTTAGCAGGTGATGGGGAAAGAGTCGTCTTGCAGCGGTAAAGAGTGCGGTCTTTTTAAAAGTCTTATCTACAATACAAATATTTTATAATTAGTAAATCAATTTAAACGTTTCTAAAAGGTTTTTTTGATTACACAAATATTATTAAAATAAAGCAATCGCGATAACCACATGTATGTGTAAGTCAAGCACATAAAGTCTAGAAGCCTATTAATGAAAAATAGTCATATATATATATTAAAGTAGGATACAAAATAACTCATGCGGGTAGGTAAATTTGAAAAGAATTTTTAAATTCATACTCCACTCTGATACTTGAATATCATTTGAGTTCCTGAGCAATTATTACCTGATATAATAATAGTCTGGTTCTTAGATCAAAGCTCAATCGATCACTCTCAGGGTGTGAACATCATGCTAAACAAATAAACCACTTTATTAATAAAAATCCATCTTTTATTTTGATATCTTTGTACTTTAATTTGCCTAATTTTATACATTGTTAAATTATTTTCATCTAAATCAGTTTATTTTTTGAGCACATTTCAAAATAACTTAGAAATATAAATTATTTTACCCAAATATTTAATTGTTTACAAAAGAGTCCTTGTAATTTAGCAAAATGATAGCTCAAGGGCTAAAGGTTTTGGACCAAAATTCAAACTATAATTTCTGGTATTCAATTTACCAATGGTTTTTGTATTTCTTTATAATTTATTTAATATAAACTTGCTATTTTCAACCGTACATTTAATTAGTTAAATTATCTTTAATTCATCCTTTGTAAAAATTAGATTAAATATTCTTTAAGTAGTTCATTACAAAGCAAAAGAATCTCTAACCATCCCTCATGGAAAAATAAGGCACTACTAACCTGACATTTGCTGTATGGAGAGAGATTGAATGATTTTCCATATTTGTTTTGATGTAAGCTAAAAATAGCTTGATTGATAATAGCAGACTAATACTAACAATAATGAATGCATCACTGGTACTCTATTGTTTTGACTACTAAACCTGCCTTAGAGTCGAGAACTTAATATATATCATAAATTAACGTATTTAAACAACTGTAAAACATATAAAGTTGTCCATGTAAAATTACTGTTAAAAATAATAAAAAGATCAAAAAAACTGGGAATTAAAATGAAAGCTAGAAAACTATATATTACAAATTTTTATAAATGAAAAATATACTATATTAAATCTTAGTATAGATAAATTTAAATGGTTTTAAAAAAAGCTATTAAGTCATCATTAATGAAGATAAATATGGGATTTCAGATGTTTTTCCAAATAGCTACAGAATAAAGTGGAATCCACAAATGAATGCTAAATACAATAAAAAATGGCAATGGAGTATTGAGAAATATTGGTGTAAATTTTCAAATATGGACATTAAAGATAAGCAACAATATACATATATAAATTATAACAAATTCAGAATAATTTCATAAACCTAACAAAATATAAGTTTTCTACAGAACAAAATATTTTACAGTATAAAAAACTCATCCTTTATACCATTGTGGATATTGATATTAAAAAGAAGATTATTACAGGTATTAGAGCTGGCAAATATTTCAATGGAAGAAAAGAAGAAATTAAATCATTTATTACACAAACAACTATATGAAAATAAAACTTCTAATAAAGAATATAATGAAATTAAAAACATATGCAATAGTGAAAAAATCACAATATGTAAAGAGAATAAAAGTAGTCGATTTGTTATTTTGTATTCTAAGGATTATATAGAAAGAATAGAATATAAAATAAAAAAAGTTAAAATTATAAAAAATAAATACATAAAATTATTACATAAAATGGAAAAATATAAAATTATAAATATAAATCAATATAAATTTTTGTATCTTTCTTATGAAAATCCATATATATTTACTAAAGTAAAAACTCATAAAGATAATAATTCATTGAGATTATTTAATTTTAGTGATTTCATTCTACAGAAATTTTGTATTTAAATAAATGGATAGCAAATATTATTGGTTATGGGAAATTTTGAATTAAAAATACAGATTCTATCATAAATAAATTAAATAAGATATATAACTGAATAGAAATTTTTACAATGGATATTGAGAAAATGTATCCTAATATTCCAAAAATTAAGAATATAAAAATATTAATACAGAAAGTATTTATGTACACTAATGATATAAATATAATGCATATTAAAGAAAGTTTAACATTAATGCATAATAAAATAATGAATTTGGAGTATATATAAAGGATGGGTACTAGTGGGTTACTGTCATCAATATTTATTAATGAACTGGAAATGAAAATAGTTAAAATAATAATCAAAAAATAATACATTATTTTAGAAATGTTAATGACACTTAAATAATTGGTATGAAAAGAATTATAAATAATATTTATAACAAATTTAATAATAATATATACAATATAAAATTTACAAAAATAGAATTTGATGTTAAAATAATGTATTTAGATATTGTAACGATAATAATTGTCCTTCCATGTAACAAAATCTAGAACACAGGCAAAATACACTAAAGCTGATCAAATCCGGATGCGGGGATCCAGAATCCGACCAACATTCAATCCTTTCACCTCTGCTCAACGATCTAATACCCTATGGATGACATTTCTCAACTTACACAGACATTTAATTTAACCTCGGTCCGGCAGTCACTCAGGGTGGAACAAAAGACTCGTAAATTAACTAATTGAGCACTGATTTGGTCAGATATACACACATAAGTCTAAGTGTTTAATTAAAATATCAATGATTAATTATTAAATTTAATAGAATAATCTACCTATAGATATGATGATGTATGTACAATTAAATCTAGAGCTGGATAAAATGAACTCACGGACAATAAAATTATGAAAACTAGTTATAATTTTAAATATTATTAATTTAATAAAACAATAACAAATAATAAATCAAAACATACAAAATTATATGATGGGAACATGAGATATTACACTCGCAGGCATTATCTAAAGAGATTAATGTTACATATCTCATTATAAGAGTTTAATAAAGTGTAGTGTAGTATTGGAGTTTATGCCTATATTAATATGCCAAATTTCTAGCTCTTTTGTAGTCTGCTAGACCATATGGAACTTTACAGCCAAAGTTATATAACTAACTATAAGCGCTCCTATGGTGTCTATCTATACAAACTTAAATCGAGCATGTAATTAGGCTCAGAGATACGCAGGTTAGCATGTTAACCTAGATTAGGATATACACTAATACCAGATAAGCATTTAGTATAAAAGGAAAGAAAACTGGTTTATAATAGGTTTACCTATATCCTCTATGGCACATTAAAATATTAATAAAGTTCAAAGGTGCAAACGGGTCGTTATTCACGGGCTTCAGTCTCAAAGACTCAGTTTGCCCTAAAACCGCTCAACTTGCTACAAATAAGAACATTAATAGTTCAGGGAGTCAAATAAGCATTATGAATAATCTAGGTCCTTGTGCCCTAATTCTAAAAGTCTGCTTGAACCCAAACTAAAGTGGATGAGAGTGACCTCCGCCAGCAACTCATCAATAATCATGCAGCAAGCAGATAATTGTACATTGTGTACTTTGTAAGGACACATCCACAACTTATACATATATATAACGCAAATGTGTAAAACTATATTATAGTGCCTTAAAATTAGATAGCGTCTATTTGCATATCTATACAATCCAGTTCTCAAATTTAGTATTTCAAATATACTATTTAGGGACTAAATTAATTAGTAACCTAGTTTAATATTATCACCTGCATCTCAACATATATAAACCTAAGGAGGGCAAAGCATATTTGTGGGGGAATTACGAATAAAATATTAAAATATGCTTTGAGAATATCTCTGTGGCTAGTTCCTATGATGTATGAGTTACATATATAAATAGTTATAATTCATAACTAGAATTAAGCAAACTACATAAAATAACTAGATAACTGATTATTGTAATATTAATACCCAAGAATTAATCAGTAAAATAATAATAAGATCTCGAAACAGTGAGAGAGAATGAAAAATAATAATTCAATTATTTAATATTTATTATAGCAATGATTTGAATTATCTTCACAGATCGATAAGCTAAAATTATATTTATAAATACTTGTGGTTTCGAGTCATTTGGCATATTAAATACATATAATATTAAAATGATAAAGTCATACAATAAATTGAATAGATTTAGAAATAGGCATAAAAAGACCGCAGGAAATTATACATTTAAAATAGATTATTAGAGTTTTACATTTTAAAAGAGAATTCAAGTTTTACAATCAGGCAAGATTTAGCATTTAACAATCTTCTTTGTAGATTTTAGTAAAGGTGTTTGGGAAAGGCAGATTTAATAAATAGCTAAAAGAAAGAATTGAAAGTCACAGTTTATAAACAGAGCTCTGAGAGAAAATTTACCATTCAGTTGTTTCCATTGCAGCTAATTCTGGAGCACTGGAGAGGATATTAAGTTGACACTTTTGATGATGATTTAAAGTTAATAGAGATTTTCAATGGGCTAATTTTGCTGGTTATGGTATTAGATTTCATTGGACCAAAGTTTTCCATTCTCCGGCTATGGGCCGAGAGGTGATTTATTGCCGTTGTACTCGATTAATTTGAAGGTAAAATGGGCGTAGGTTCAGCTTAAAACTAATTATATATATGATCGATCTCTTGGTAACAAAAATTTAAGTATTTATACTTTTTAAACTCTGGCCACCTGTTAATTTTTACGAGCTTGTATGTAGCTGAAAAGTCCATTTATTTATTTTAGCAAAACAAATTTAATAATTACAACCAGTAGAAGAACTCATTTATTTATTTTAGAAACACATTTTTAATTATAACCAGTAATTGAGATTTTGTTTTCCTGCATTATTTTGTTATTAACATTTTATATTTAGCAAATCAAGTCCACGCTATTTTAGGACCAATGTGTGACCCACTTTAAGATCTGTTTTAAAAATCAAAATGTTATTTTGACAAAGTTACTCTTGTAATTAGTAGAAGACTAATTTTATAACCATACGTGCAGAATAACAGGAAATATACATATGCGATTTCAATAATACCACAATAGAACTGGCTAAATAATTTAATTAAAATATTTCTTAAACTAGAAATATTTATAAAATATATTTCTTAAACTAGAAATATTTATCAATTGAATACATAAACTAGAAGTATTTATAAAATATATTTCTTAAACTATAAATTGAATACATACCTGTAATCTATACATATACTATTAAACTACAGACATACCGCTCGCATATATATATGATTATGCATATATAATAATTTAATGTTATTTAAATGGGTATTCTGAGAGGGTTTAAACCTGGCATATGGATAGATGTGTAGGTAAATAAGTGAAACGGGCAGATGGATGAAACTGACCATTTCAATATAGAGATTAAGATAGATAATGATAACAATTATATTAAAACATTGCATTAAAGAAGATAATTAAGAAAGATAGTTTCTATAGATTCACAACAGACATAGATACAAAAATGGCAGTTATTAAAAATTTTAAACATAAACATGATAGACAAACAGAAATATAGCTACTTTATTTATAAAAGAAACAATCTATTGAATTATATACTAATTATGGATATAACCCTAAGAGTATTGAAAGTATATTTTTTAATTATAACTTATCTAATTCAAATATTAATAATAACTGTATTTTAAATAATAATAGCAGATCTAAGAATAATAATAAAAAGTGGATAAAATTTTCATACTTCTCTAAAATTTATCATACATCACTAAAAAATAAAAATTAGATAGATCAGCATTTATTTTTTATAGCGTCTGTATACAATTGTAATCACATTCATATCGGCTTTTTTCAAACCAAATTGTGCAAACGCTTTTTGAGAGTGTTAAATAATAAATGAATAACCTCTGACCCATACAAGATATAGAATTTATGCAGCAATAAAAGGAATGATAAAAGTATTAACATAAGATGACTAAATAGTAAAAATCTTGACAAATTGATAAGCAATAATAAAATAAATAATATAAAATATAAAAAGAGAATTGTATATAAAATTACTCGTGAAAGTTGCTGCATGATTTATTATGAACATACAGGGAAACAATTAGATGAAAGAGCAAAAGAACAATAATGCTATTAATAGAAGAGATTATAGATCTGCCTTATATATTCATTATTTAAAATATGGACATAAAATAGATTGTGTCAAAAATATAAGACCTTTAAATTATATTAAAGAAACTAATAGAAGATATATGAAACCACTTACATTAATTATAATAAAAATAATTGTATGAACATATATAAAACATCAATTAATTTGATTAATAACTGGCTAATGATAAATGAATGGAAGGTTATGTAAAATACATTTACACAGGGGTTTTTTTATTGTATGATTTTAATAGGCTGTAGTTAATTTTATAAAAAAGATAAATGTCACTATATATGAAATATAGATCATAATTGTAAATTAGTTGAAGCACATTGAAAAGGTCAAGAATTAATGTTTTCTGAAAAGAGTTTTTTTGTGTGTGATTATTAATATATATGTTACTGGTGTTACATAAAGATATTTTATATTATATTGTTGATTTATTTATATATTATAAATTAACAATCTACTCATAAATGAGTGGACTGCTAAATTTTGAAGGGAGGTGGACAAAAATAGGGTGAAAAAAAAGATTGGAGTCGGAATTGTCATACAAATACAATAATTATATTATTATAGTTAGTGCAAAGAAATAGCATCAGAGGTCATGACAAATAGTGAATATTAGTGATTGAAAATAAAAGTTTAAAAAGGAAAAACAAAAGAAAGAGATGAAAAAAAGAAAGAAAAGATAAAGAAGTAAGTAAAAAGAAAGAAAAGATAAAGAAGTAAGTGTTATTGTTTAAACACTGCATAATCTTTGAGGTCTTTTACTTTACCTTTATATATCATATAATACTTTGTGGGATTTAGCACAGTAGTCATAATAGATTCAAAAGTTAAAAGATTCCTGGATCAACTTACAAGATAAAGAGAAAAAGATAAAAAGAACTCACCATAACAAATCTACTGCTAAGTATTCAAACATATATGGCCTCTATTTTATTAGAGAAATCTTTATATAATTTTTTTCTAAACAAATATCTATGACCTATGCAAGTAAGTGCTGTAAAAGATAATACTACTATTGTTGATAATTTACCTAGTATTTACAAATCTTTTAACACTATTCAATATTGAATCCATTTTTAGAGCTACATCATAACTTTTAATGAGTTCTGATTTGTGGAATTATATTACAAAATAATAGTTTTCTATATCATTAACATGCATAAATGTATATGCCCACATGACACATATATGAGAATTAAAACCATAAAAAAGTCTTTGATGATGAAAAGAATTTCTTATAAAACAGTAAGTTTTTAGAAAGGTTCCTATCCATAGATATTGAAAAAAATAGTGAGCAACATTTTGATAGTCTCTTTTATCCTTGAGAACTGTGTTGTGGTTTTTTTTAAATAATAGCGAGATTGTGTATTTTACAGATTTTTCATTTGCTCATTTTTTAAAACAGATTCTGACCAATCATTGATTGAGAGAATTGAAACAAAATCAGTAAACATTTTTTGGACAACTTTGTAAAATCATTGCAATTGGTTAGAAAAAGAGACTGAAGAAGGGATTTCTTTTTTGAAGGCAATTATTTATTCTGTTCCTTAATTTTTCTTTAAATTTCCAATCTTTTTAGAATTTCCACAGCAAACTTTCTCCTAAAATATGACAAACTCTTATTCAGTTTCATTTTCTATCCATTAAAAATAACTTTCCAAAGTTCATTAATCTAACAACAATAGAAGACAATTTTAGTATATTGTTTTCAATTTTCTTTCTTTGTGAGGTAATGCTCAGAATTTTAAAAATGAATGAAAAGACCATAACATGGAATGAGACTTTATCATAATATCAATTTCCCATTTTTGTGGGAAAAAATTTCACAACCAATAATCAGGCTTTTTAAAGATTTACAACTAGATTCATTTTGCTTTGATAGTGGATTTTTAACTGTGAAAACCTTAGCTACAGAAATATGTATATGGATTATTCAAATTAAGAGATTTAAGTAATATGGTACTATCTTGAAATATTTATCAATATTTACAAACTAATCAACATTTTAAAATTAAATTATATTAACTCCATGATAAGAGCAGCAAATTCAAGAGTTAAAGCATTCTGAATTGATTCTCATTTGAAAGAGTAAAATAAAAAAAGAGAAAAAAATCATTTTATTTCCTCTAAAAATATTGAATTCAGTCTTAAAAATATTGAATTCAGTCTGCAATTGGACTTACCAAGCATGTGCCCACATGATAAATAATTTTAGAATTATCATGAATGTGATGTAGATCTAATATTTAGAACATATATTGTTAAAATAAATATGTTGGGATATTCATTAAAAATAAATATATTCTATATGCACAAAAAATAATAATGCTAGAAACATAATAAAAAGGCAATATGCAAAGCCAGCTATATTTGAACTAGATATTTTGTAACATTAAAATATATGATTAAAATATATGTATGTATGTACGTGAATGTTCTCTGTGGAAAGATGATCCAACTATTAAGACAATAGAAATTGCAAAACGGGTGCAATATATTTGATCATCATCTCTCATATACACGTTTAACATTAAATCATCCAAATAAGGGCATCCCAAATATCAGAACATTTTGAACTGAAAGTATATTCAAATCAAATATTTGTCAAAAATATCAAGGTTATTTCACATTTCTTAATGATAGATAATGTATATAAATATGCCAAGAATATATAAATAAGATCATGATAAATGTGACTTAAAAATATTGACATGGAAAACTGAATGATTTTGATCAAATGTAAAAGGGTTCAAATACATATATATTTGTAAAATATTTATTATCAAAGCAAAATAAAAATAAAAGTTGTATTTTAAAAATTTATAAATGTATGAATTTTCACTTATTCCACAAATAAAAAGAGCTTTTCTTTATATAAATACATCATATGCTTGTATATAAACATTTATATATTGTAACCAGTTGGGTTACATGCCACACAATATAATTGTGTGTATATATAAAAAGTAAAGGAAAAGAAATAAACACAGACAAAAATTTTAGTAATATTTTTTACATTCTTGGGAATACTAATGACTATAAACGGTTAAATAACTCAATTTAAAACAGATATTTCATTATGAAATAAATATTTTTTTAAAAAAATATCTAAATAAATAATATTCTGATTTTGAAATTTAAAAACAAGCAGGATTTATTATTGAAATCTTTTAATTAAAACTTGTATAAAATATATATTTTTTAATTAATGCTTGTATGCATTTCTGTTATCTATTTTTAAAATCTTTGATAAGATTTCCATATGTAGCTTTTTAATTAAAAGTGCTTTTGGAGGGATTAAAATTGTTTCCAATCAAAAGTCAAGAAAAAAACACAGTTTTTAAATTAATGTTGTTGTCATCTTCGATGATTCTATAAAAGGACTGATAAAAAATATCCATTGTCTGGATTGTAGTTTTTGTAAGAGCTGGCCAGAAGGCTTGGCTAATAATATTTTGAAAAGCAGAATAGCTATCAGCAGAATTGGACAGAGCTACCATGAAGAAATAGCTGAAGTCAAGACAGTAAGAAGCAGCTGTTCTACAGTTCAATGGTAGAGTTTTAATTCACAAGAAGAAAAATGACCCACTTTTTTGTGTTGAAATTCATAGCTACAAATGTGTTCTGAGAAAACAATTTGCTGGCCTGAAGCTCATCAAGCCCTAGACAGAAGAGAGAATGCCAACAATACCTGAATTATACTTTTTCCTGATGATGACAACAAACCTGGATTATATTTTGATGAAGGACCAAAAACAAAGCTTACCAAGAGAAAGCTTGAAAAATTGGTGTATGTATGATGCTGTTCATCTATATATGCAAAGCATAGATATATACAATGGTGAGTAGCATTATATATAATGTGAACAATTCAAAAATGACATTCTAAAAAAGTGAGATATATAATCTATAATGATTATTTTAAATCATTTATTGAGAAAACAAAAAAATATTTTGAAATTTATATTTTTAATTCTAAAAATGATTTTATTTTTCATTTATTAAAAAAAATAATTAAGAGACATTCTAAAAGTAAAACGAACACAAATAATTGTGCATGGATTAAAGATTAAGAGTCAAGATTAATTCCTTGACCATCTTATTTAAAAGAAAAAGGAAAAAAAACTTCAGGGGTCTTTTTAGATTGGAAAAAAATATATACCAGTTGTATTAATTTTAAAGATGACTCTATGTTATTTTAAAAAATATAATAATTACTTAACATAGGTTGTTAAAGGTTGATTTTATTTTGAAAAAAGGAAGTAATCTAAAAGTATTATAATTAATTAGAACCTGATTTTATTTTCAATATGAAAAAAACTTTTATAAACTTTCAAAAAAAAAAAGGAGAAGGCAAGCTAAAATAGAATTTGATAAACTGATTTTTTTTTAATTTTAATATTGATGCACATGTATATATGTGAATATTATGTATATTCAAAACAGAATTAGTTATAAAAATTAATAAATTTTTGCTATTATCAAATATGTTAGAAAATGAATTCATTTATATAATTAATCAATCATTGTAATGCACATATGTGTGCAGATTATATATATGTGTTGTAAATGAACCCATTAAGAGATATTGAAAACTACAATATAATAAATTGAATTAAACAACATATATAGGTAAATTTTAATCATTTATTGTATTTTATATAATGATTCTAAGATGTTCAGAAATTATTATGCCACACCATATGTCTCTGTGTGTGTATATCAAGAAATGTCAAATAGACACATATGTAAAATTTTAATCATTTTTTTATTAAATGTCAATTCAAACATGTTCATTTTATATCAAACCATATGCCAGTGTGCTGAATGGGTTTTAGGTAAACCTAGTGGAACATATATGTAAACTAATATAATAATTTGAATTGTGTCTAGTAATTTTGTAAATCACAAATGTGATAATTTTTTTATTGTATATTAATCAAAATCAGATGGTTTAATTTATATGTATAGCCATATTCTAAAAACCTTAATATCATTTTTTTATTGTTAATAAACTTGTGTTCAATTATGAAAATTATTCCAGTGGTTCTAAATATTTTTAGAATTTGTTTCCATCATTTCTTGGTCATATATATACAATAACAGCTGATATATAAATGGAAATGTATATTAGTACTTTTGGGCATCCAGAGATGATTCATTATCCTGTTTGGAGCAAAAGAAAATAATCTTTAAAGCCCATCCATTAATTTTATTTTAATTTAATTTAATACTATTAGAAGTTAAGTTTATAGTTAGCCAGTCCAAGTGGCCAGAGTATTGATGATGATCAGCATATTTTAATGTTCCCACATTACTGTTTTTTGATTTTTTATTATTATGCATTCTGATGGATGAGCATTTCGTTTGTGGCTCCAAATTATGTTAAATAATTGCCCAAGCTGGCAAAGGCTCAATAGTTAGCCTGGTCTACACAGACACATTTCCAATCCAGTCACCAGATTGACTGTTCATATATATATATATATATATTATTATTCAAATCCAGTCACCAGATTGACTGTTGATTTTATTTGATGTTGATCATTCATTATGATGAATGGTTATTTTGAGTATTACTCATACTTACTTTTATTATAATGCTGATTGGTGTATGTTAATGATACTTATAATTGCTCTAAGAAGTTAACTAGCTGATCTCAGATGTCTCATTATCTCATGCTCTCTTTAATATCATGCTCATATAATATATAGAATTGCTTATATATTTTTGATATTAAACATTAATATCATACATACTCTCTTTAAAATTATTTTTGTAAATTTCATTATGTATTTGTTGACTTGGGGATGATGATGATCTTACCATCACCCTAGGTATGGCCTTCCTCTGACCCCCATCCCATTATAATATATTTACTATCATTATTTCTGTTTTTAAATGTTTGTTGTTTTTTTCCTCTGGATAATGAACATTGAAATAATGCTATCTTCATTTTTTTAGTTACCATTATATCAGGATAAGGTGCAGTACTGATTTTCTGATCATTTGTATTAGTTAGTTGTGAAATGTAACCAAGTACAGTTAAGTAAATTATTAAAATAAATGACAATCAAGATGCTTTTCTAAGAAGATATCAAGACATTTTAAGAAGATTCAGTGCCATTATCTATTCACTATTACTTAAACAATTTCAAGAAATATTGTTAAGGTGGTGTAATTCATATAGCAGAAACTTTAGAACAATTATTTATTTATGAACACCCATGGCATCAAAATGTTGAAAGTATATTTTCAATAATGAATTAAAATCAAAATATACATTCATTAAAGCAAATATTAATAATGATAATGAAGTGGAATGTGTAAAACATAGAAATGTATTTTCTATTGCTTACAGTGGAAAAGCAGACAATGAGCCATGCCTGCAGCAACTGCAAGTATGAATGTGACATCATATTTTAAGAAAAAACAATTGAAAGATGCTAAAAGAAAACTAGTTGCTGCTGAAGGTTTATGGACACCACACTAATGCACAATCACACATTTGGATCAATGCATTGTACTTGCAAACTGATTAAAACATATTTTGATACGAAGTTTAAATAATCATATGATATTTTTTGTATCAATCTGGAATATATGCCAAAATTTTGAAACTAAAATATTTTCCAGGCTAAACATCTGGCATAGATACTAATTATATTTTGGAAGACTTAAAAAAGGCATCATTTCTTGGATTTCATGCTGATAATACCAATACCAATTTTTGAAGAAATGGAAAAATAATATTTTTCCCAAGCTGAAATCAAATTTGGGTGAAAGGGAACTTATGAGAATTGGTTGTGTTGCTCATATTTTGAATAATGCTATGCAAACTGCAGCTGCCTGTCTATCAATTGATGTGCAAACTTTTATCACTGATATATATATACACATAGTGTGTATTAATGATATTAAAAGAATTTAGTGAATTCATGGACATCAAATAAGAAAGTCTTGGAATACAGTAACGCACGATAGCTGCCATTACAACAGCTATTGAGCAAGTCCTACAAATATATCTTGCCTTGAATTCATATTTTTGCCTCAAATAAGAAGAATCCAATAATTATCACAAATTATTTTCATAAATCTAGAGGTAGACTCTTGACAATACTTTTTGCATTCTTTGAAAATAGAAAGACAGGAGATTTCTATTATAGAAACTACCAATATTTCAATGACTTAGAAACAATAATTAGCTGCCAGAAAAAGCAAATGTTTTCTTACCATTATAGATACAGCAACATTTGAAGTAGTTTGAGGAAGAAAGCACATTAAAACCTTCCATTTACAAAGAAAAATTGGTAAAATTTTATAATACTTGTATTCGATACTACAAAAATGGGAAGGACTGAAAATTTTCAGTTCAATTGGATTTTATTAAACTCTATAAACCCACCCATGACAACATTCAAGTTTGGAATGATTACATTCTTTTCAAATTTTTTCTGAAATCATTTTAATAGAAGATGAACTGTTTGATAAAACTTGTTTTATCCTGTACTACACTACAGATAAAAAAATTACTCAATGGAAACAAAATATTGTACCAGTATTGAATAAATGGCTTGAAATATTCAAAGCTTTAAATGAAAATAATTTTTGCTACAAAAATGTTGACAGATTGGTAGGATATTGTCTCTGTTTACCAGAAACCAATGCACCTGTCGAACATATTTTTTCTTTGATGACCATTATATTGAAACCTTGAATAATTTTAATCAAATGTATGAAATTTTATAAAAACATTCACGAAAATAAATTATTATTGGAATCAATTCACTCTTCAAAAAAATATAAGAATATGAAACAAAATTAGAAATATAGATTAAATAAAATTTTGTACCTTTTTTTACTAAAACCATTTTGTTCTAATTTTCTAATCCTACACTTGATTCTTTTGGTATATTCCTTCACTCAAAGATAAAAAAAGATAAGTATATATCATAATATTTGTCTAACTTATATACTATGACAGTGATTATACTCATGCTGTCTGGGCTATTTCAAATCTCCTGGTTTTAAATTTGAAAAAAAAAAATGGTAACCTTACATCAGGAGAATGATTACTATCTATCTAAAGGGAGATAAAATTAATTAAACAATAAGATACTATAATCAATTATATTAATTTATCTTAATGGTAGGTTATTTCTTATTACTACTTAACTTATTCTACCATCTCATGGAATCATCTATTTATATATATATAAATAACTGAAATTATAAATAATTACTCATTCTCACATATGTACTCCATATATGTACAACATGTAAACAGGCTATATTTATATATCAAACAATAGTAAAGATATATACTACATTGTAAAATTTATTCCTGCAGAAGTTGCAATCAAAAAATTTGCACAGAAGGTTATGTGTATTGGAGAGGTATGTATTGGAGGGATTTAAACCTCTGCAAGTTCGCTCATAATAAAATACATGTTATTTTATTTATTTTCAAATACAGTCTAAAAATTATTAAACAAAAAAATACAAAGATTGCTTTTAAAAAAAATTATACATCCATATGAAATACATGCTATAACCAAATTGATAGCTTAAATATTATGATTTAATATTACACATACAAATAAATAACTAGCCATAACCTTAAATGTATGTACTTCATATATACAACAATATTTTTTAAAAAAAGTTTGCTTATATTTATCAAAATAACTATGATCATCAAGGAGTATAAAGTTTCATGTTTAGGGATATTTGTATTAAAAAATAATAAAATTATTTTGTATATATAGTTTTGTGTGCAGCTATTATTATTTTTAATCATAATTCTATTAAAGACTTAATAATCAGTTATCTTTATTTATTTGTACAAAGGATATTAATAAGAAACAAATGTATGGTTAGTTGCTTGGAAAATAATACAATAATGTTCCAAAGGCAGTTTGTACCACCATTATCATTTAACTGACCAAACATGAAAATTTTTTATTTTTATGAACTTTATTAATTACAAATTATATACAAGTATTAACATTTTTATATGACATTTTTACTTCATTGATAATCACTATAGGAACTAGTAGTTTTTGAGATCGTCTACTATTATCAATAGCTTCACAGTTTTGATTTTTGTTTTTATCATATGGCATGTATAGAGGTCATCGCAGCTGCCTTGCAAGCAAGTAGTTGGTTGCAGACGATTGTGGGTTCGCCTCTCGGCCGATGCTATGACATATGAAAAAAAAAAGATTCATAATTAATACTTTATTTAATAGATGTATTTTAGTATGTATACACTCACAAATCCGTATATGTATATACTATTTATAATCAGCGATTGAGTATATAAAATATAATATTTGCTTTCTTAAAATATAACAATATGAAATCTGCTAATAAATTTAATGAATTATTTTAAACTAAATTTTAATATTTACTTATGTTAGGGGTTAGTATTATTTTTTTGCCTTATTGTGAGTTCTTTTTTATTAATATTATTATAATTATTTTTTTTTTTAGGTAAATAAAAATTTAATGTTTTTACCTTTCTTGACAATACCTGATACAAAAGCAAATAACTGCCATGTTTACAAGGATTTAATTTCCAGTTTTGATGTATAGTACCAAAACAAATCAGTATGTTTACCACTTAAAAGAAATTTCCATTAGTGTCAAGAAGGTCATGTTGACCTAGGATGCTGACCAACTGGGGATATTATTGGCACTATTTTTCTTCAATTTTCTCAATAATGCAGTAATTAAAAAAAAAGCCACAAAAAATGTTATTCTGAGGTGGGGCTGTTGTTTTTTCTTTTTCTTTAATGTTTGTGGTAACGTTCTTACACTGACAGAAAAAAATGTTGCAGGAAAGTGAGAGAAAAATAATAATATAATAAAAACATTTATACCTATAAATAGACTTTATCTTTTGAGTTTAAATTTTTCTGCCTATTATACACTAAAATAATAAATTTCAAAAGAAAATGATACCATGAAGGAATAATAATAGAAAGCAACTGAAACTATTGCAGTTTCTCACTTACTTGATGCATTTTTAATATTGTTGATCTATCGTTAACTAAGAGCTCATCAATGATAAATTCTGATATTAAGAGACATTAGTTTCAGATGTAGACGCATACTATTTGCAAGATGGAATATGAAAGGCTACAATAAAGATTTGAAAGATTGCACAAAATCATCCATTTATTTCTTAACTGGAATCTCTACAGATTTCTTTACACTGCTTGTGAATAAATAAGATTTAATATATATATAAATAAATAAGATTAACCCATAGGCTCAGAACTTGCAATTTCTATTTTACCAATGGCAAATGCTGTATCATTATACAACACCCCCCCCCAAATTAGCATATTGGTATTTATCTTACAATCTAGGTTGATTTTAGACATTTATTTGCAACTAAAAATAGCTAAGTATCTGTTTTCTGAAAATGTCTATCTGAGAAAGAAAAACGGTTATACTTGAAAAAAAAAATCATTTAGATTTGAACCTTAGCTGTAAGAAAGGCCAATATATTGCTATTTTTAAAACAATTTAATTTTGCAGTTCATAAAATACATTTATAAATATTATTCAGTGCTGGATTTGGAACTTTATCATGATGAGGCACTTTACACATTTGTGCTGAATTAAATAATTCTTGGTTGCTTGTCTGAAAGTTTGTATTGATGATATTTTACTTGTAATTACATGCTGGACAATTTTCACCAACTAGAATTAATTATTAAATGTCTAGAAAAATTCAAACTTTATTTAAACTTTTCCTATATATTCATCTGTTAGTAATAGGATCTAGGTTAGTATACAAATGGTAAGTATTATTCTCCTCCCTTCTTCAAGTATTGCCAGCCTGATCAGTAGTAGTATTCGCATACAAACTTTAGATGCATGAATATTAAATTTAAAGTGATTAATTGTCTAGTTTGTTAGAGAGTCACTTTAAATTAATTATTTCACAAATCTAAAAGTTGCAGATATAATTCCCACACTAGTGCTGTCATCGGTCAGGCTAGCAATACTTGAAGGAGAATAATACTACCTGAAATACTGGGTTATATATTACTAATACTTAAATGTGTTTGAAAATTTAAATGAGGTTTGATTTTTTTAAAGATATTTAATTGTAGATAATGGTAAAAGACCAACAAATAATTACAAATTATTGTTGCTGTTTCTCCAAACCATGTTCTGAGTGTGATTGGCAGTTTAACGCTGTGATAAAAATGGATCCTCAATCAATAAAAAATGATAAGAAAAAATGCCTAGTAATTTAGAATTAATTATTTGTGCTACAAAAGATTCAGAATAAACACTTGCATTTGTGCTGTGTTGAAGTACTTTTTATAGTTGTAATAATATTGGTATCTGCATTCCATGATACATTATACATCATGTGAAGTAAAACTCATTTTTTTAAGCTTTGAAAAAAAAACTTAATATAGTCAAATAATGCTGTTGAATTTTCCTCTTTATATAAGAAAGAGTTCTAGACTCTCTTAGATTTAGACAGTCTGAACACTCAAAGAATGCTAATAAAAGTACATTCACAAACAATAATTATATATATATTGTAATGTTATGGAGCCTTATATGGTGAACCTGTGGTGAAAGCACTCATCATTATCAACCCAGTTACTACAAAATTTAAATATAAAATTAAATACAAAGGTATATGAGGAACATGAAAGACCAACACAGACATAACTATAAGTTCAAGTATCTATGAGTTAACCAGCATTACACAAAAGCAATAACTATTTATCATCATGAATGGATCAACAAGAAAATAAATCAACAGTCAATCTTGTGCCTAGATTTGAAAGGTCTATTATAGATCAGGCTAATTATTTAGCCTTTGCCAGCTTGGTGCATATTATTTAAACAATAATTTGGATGCACTAACGTAAGTGTTAATCCATAAGAATTCAACAAAAAAAAATGATGCTGGAATACTAAAACATGCTGATCATAAACGTCTGGCCAGTTAGTACCATTAATGTACTGGCTAACTATAAACTTAATTTCTAATAAATACTACACTAAATAAAATGTAATGTGTGAACTTTAAATGATATCCCCTTCACACAAATTCATGATCATCCTCAACTGACTATCCATGAACACTAAATATAACCCGTTTTATATAATAGATTGTTATGCATGAATTCAGCTCAGAGAGCAAAGCTCTATAACTGTTACTGTGGACAAGAGATATAATACAACATATACAGTACATATATGTGCATAACGCACAGACAATGAAGCTAGTCCGATCTTAGAATTGAAAGTGCAATTTAAATTTAGTTAAGCACTTTCGAGAGACTTTGCTCTCATAATTATAGCTACTTATAGTCTGTAAAAACTATATTTTGTTAAGTGTTTTATGCAAATTAATGCAAATTGGCCTTCTTTGCTCTTTCCCAGAAATTGCAGCTATAAGCAATTTGCATTAATTTGCATAAAACACTTAACAAAATGTAGTTTTTACAGACTATTAGTAGTTATGATTATGAGAACAAAGTCTCTCAAAAGCACTTAGCTAAATTTATACCGCACTTTTTAATTCTATGATTGGACTAGCTTTATTGTGTATGCATTATGCACATATAAGTACTGTATGTTATTATCCAATAAAGTAAATAATTTACCTAATATAACATATAATAATTTATCATATTTTAGGACTAAATAATATTCAATACAATAATTTAAACAATGATATATACATTTATTAATAACAATAATATTAAATTAAGGTCAGTAGAATACAGATGTACATATAAATTAAGTCTTCTAATTTTGATTAATACCAAAAAGAAATCCATTATTACATTGTAATTTACATATGTATACCAATAGGTTTACATAAAAAAAAAACCTATATATCAGCACAAAATGTGCATATAATAATAATAAAAAAACTATCATTTTTTAATGATACATAAATAATGACTGATTTAACATATAAGTGTGTGCATGGAAATACATGGACATATTGGTGTTTATAAAAGATAAACCTAATAAACCATATTATATTTGCTTAATACACAAGTCAACATCAAAAATATACATAAAATTTACATATATATATATATCAGCACTCAGATATACTGTATAATAATTTAAATTAATATGTTCTAATTGTCATATTAAAAAATTCACTTCATTTTTAATAATTCATAAATGCATACATATGTGTGTATATAAAAAATATAGATAGATAGTATAAATCAAAGTTATTAATTCATTATTTCTAATGGTAAACAATGTTTTTTTAAAAATAAATAAATAATTATTACATCTTTGATAGTCCTTCATAAAAGTTTTTTTTAAACAGGTTACTCCTAATTAATTGTAAAACATCTTTAAAAAATACTCCAGCAAGTTTTTTTGTTTTCCAATCTAGAATGATATTTGGAGTTTACTTCTTTCTTTTTTTCAAAATAAAACCATCTATGAATCAATTCTTTGCTTTTAGACTTATAATTCAAGCAAAAATTATTTATGTGTTTTATTTTTTGTTGACAAGTTATTTTTACTTTTAAAATTTATTAATTAGGAATTTTAAATGTCTTTTTAAAAAATTATTTAAAATACTATCGTTCTCAATATATATATAACACTACTCACTAGATGTACTTTATATATATGATGCAGTACCTTTATCTGAGCCTCTCTGCATATAAATAAAACAGTATATATATATATATATAAATTACTTCAACAAGCTGATGAACTTTTTGGGTAAGCTGGTCCTTTCTAAACACTAGTCTGACTTAGTGTCATATTCAGAAAAGGTATAATGTGGTAACTGTTGACCTGATGTAAGGTCTCTTCAGTTTCTATGCTAATACATATAAATATACAGGCTTGAACCACATAAAAGCTACCCTTGCTTCCATATGAATCCAAACTATGCCACTGTAAACTAGTAGCAGCAGCTAGACTTGTACTGTCTCTTGCCTTAAGTTATAACTTTAATCCTCATGCTGACATAATCTAAAGACTTAAAACTCTAAAAACTCCCCTTAATTTTTTTTTCTAATCATTTCATAGTCAGGGTGGAATTTAAAAAACAGTAATTAAAAGCAAATTTTCTTTATCTTAATCGAAAAAAGTTAATGACTCTTTTCAATTTACATTAATATTTTCAATAACAACTGTGTATGATCAAAAAATGTTATAAAAGCTTTAATTTAAATAAATTTAATCAAAATAGATAGTATAATTTTATAATTACAAGTATATTTATTGTAACATAAAACCATGCTTGTTTTAATTTCAAAATCAGAATTAATAAAATATTAATTAGACTAATAAAATATTAATTGGATATTTTTATATGTTTAATTTATAATAATAAAAAATTTAATTCAAAATTATTTAATCCTTAACTGTTTTGTTATCCCAGAGTAATATAAAAAATATCTACAAAAAGTTTTTATTTATTTCTATTTTTCCTTTCAACTTTATATACATACATGCACACACACTACTATGTTATTGTATACCAATCCTATAGACCCCTGTCTGCTCTTAATGTCTGGAAAAACTTATTCTTCCCCTCCAATACATCTTCAGACCTAACTCTTCTACAAAATTCAAACACAGGGAAATCTATAAAACTACAATGTTATGCCTAAATAACAAAGTACTGCAAATAAATTTAAGTACTGGTCTCTTGAAACTAAATATTTTGATTTGGAAGCCTTACCTATTCTATATTTCTACAGGTATAAAAGAAATTGCAAGAGTGTGGATGAACATTACTACATTTGCCATAAAGACACTGAAAACCAGGATCATATTTGCTTTGAATACAAGTCAATTCTTCAATTGTTTAAAAATCCATAATTTAAGATTGACATACTCTTTCAAAGGTTCAGACAAGAGTATATGCCAATATTAGTGCTACAATTTTTTTGCACTATAGTATGCTAGTTGCACTTTCTTATAATCCTAGAGGGCACCTGAATACCTTCTGTGATAAATGAAAGCATTATAAAAAGAGACAAGAAACTACTCCTTGAATCCATAATACATGAAACTATGTGGTCTATCTTAAATCTCCATCAAACATCATGCAAGATGTGATCAATACATTATAAGAACACTACACTTGTTACTGTTGACTCTACAGAAACAACTACAGAAACAGAATTAATTATGGAACCTGTGAAGTATGCAATCATAATCAAAAACTATATAATTAATATAAGAACTTTATAAAATAGACTCGGATTTCCTTTTGATGTGGATATAAAAATTATGCTTGCTCAGTACAACAATGTAAATTAATGTAACCTTTGAAAATAAATATTTTATTGCTAAGTATTTGAATTTGTGAGAACACACTAATTAGAAGTTAACAATTACATGAAAATATAATTAATACAAATGAAAATTTACTGAATAAAATTAATTATAAAATTAACCTGAATGGAAAGCTTTTGATAGAAATAACTTAATATTAAAAGAAAATATGACTATGTAATTTGAAAAAATGTTTTTAACATATGTGTATTTTACCAGTTCTTACTTGTGATTCTGAGACTTGAACAATTAACAAGCAATACAGAAACTTTAGATTACTCATAGAAATGTGGAAAGATGTATGTTAGGAGTAGCAAGAAGAAATCAAAAATGAAATACATAGTCGAGAGAACAGCTATAATAACAGACATCAAAAAAAGAATTAAGAGATTGAAATGGAGCTGAGCAAAACATACAGTTAGAAAAGATAATAGATGGACAGTTGGGTTTAAATTGGATGCAAAGAGACCTAGATAAAGACCATATGAGATAAATGGATGAAATAAGAAAGATTCTAATGTGATGTGGAGAAGAAAAGCCATGGTTTGGAAAAACTGGATTAAATTTTCAATAATGGTTGAATGAATATGATAATGATGATTTAAAATATATATTTTCTTTAGTTTATAAGTGATCAAAAATGATAATAGCCAAGCCATCTAAGGGTTTAATATAAAAAATGCATTGCTGTAACAGAGATGGAGACCTTTTATTTTACTTATGATCAAATACTGCAAATCAGTTATACAAAGTAAATACAAAACTAAACATTACAGTAAAAGTAATAAATACATTTGAATTTTTCTTTTATAAATTTCCTTTTTCATAAGACATTTTTGATTTTTTTTTCATTTCTTTTAAATATATTTTTTTTTTCTCTCTCTCTCATGTGTCATAGCATCAGCCGGGAAGTAACCCGCTAACCCGAGACAACTGCTTGTAAAGCAGCTGTCGCTGACCTCTCGACCACCAATGCTTGACTAAAATATATTTTTAAAAATGAATATTCTACTTTTTCAGAAAATATTTTAGGACCAAAATTTAACTTTTTTTTAATTCTAAAAATAGCTTTAAACATTTGTTTTTGTTATCAATTTTTATATAAAACAAAGATATCTTATTAGCATTTTATACTTGAGTTTGGAAGTTTTTTATGATAAAAACAGTTTATATTAAAATGACCTTAGTATGCATCTGGTTGCTAGTCCATAAATTGGATTTGATTCCAGATGAAAGTTGACACTTTTTTTTTTTTAGATAATTGAGGATTTCCAAGTAAGTTTTTTTTTCTTTCAGAAGTTCATTCTAGTTAAGCATTCAATTATTGGTTCAGTAAACTGATTACTGTATTTCGATATTATTAGTTAAAAGAACATAATAAGAAAGAAAACCCCTCCCCATAGAGCAGTTTAATTGAGTATAGTCTTATTCTTCCCAACTCCTTTGTTGAGTAATCAAAAATGCTTTTACTCTAGTGTTATTTAAGAATGTTTTTTTCTCCTTCACTGCTTCTAGTATTAATCAGCCCAATAATTTATGTATATAAATATCATAAAAATTTTCTTGCATTCTAAATATAAATTGATTTTAAGATTTTGAAATATTAAGAAATTATAAAATGGCTAATTATCTTCACTTATGTTTACGTAAATTTTATCACTCATGATAGATTGTTTATATAATTAAACTAACACTTAGGCAAATAAAAAGAAGTAATTATTGATGATTAAAAGCATATCTGATACTGTCTTTATACATATACATAGTGTGTATATATTTACATGAATGTATATGCAGTGTATGATTTACTGCAAAGTGAATTTAATGACAGGAAAAGTTTACTACATTCGAGAAACATTTTGGCACCTAAACCCAAATCAGCTTCAATAAATTATTATTCAAATTTCAATGTTTTTGGAATGTCATATATACATATGCATTCTGATTAACAGTTGAAAATAAACTCAAGTAGTTTATGGTTTCCAATAAAGGTTTATTCTGTGTTTCTAAAATGATTTAAAAACATGAATTATTGTATAAAAGCTATCTATTATAATTTAAATACAAAGTGTCAGGCTAAAAATGAAGCCCGTGATTAATAAATTGTCTATAATATCCAAACAACACACATTCTAATTTGCATAAAGAATTATTTCCCTTATAATATTTTTTTAATGACTTTTATAATAGCATATATATGTGTATATATACAGAATTTTCGGTCCAAAGATAAATTCAAGTACTTAAATGTAGGATATTTAGACTATACAATAACATCTGATCATCATTAATGACAATTGGCCATGGCTCGTCTTCCTGCCTCATAATATAATTTATTCTACCGTTTTTTTATTAGATCTATTTTATACCATAAGTTTCAATGTGTCTTTATATCACTGACATATATCCCATTAATATTTACTCTAAAATTTTTAATAATCAGAAATATTCTTTTAATTTTTTATTTTGATTACACAAACTTTATATGAAAACGTTTTTGAATCCATATTTCTGGAATGATGTAAGTTATATTTCATAAACACATGATTTTCCCTCTCCTTATTAACAGATTAATTTTCAAAATCAGAATATGGAACTGATATACATTACTATATGATATAAACTATTTATTTGCTAATCACAATGCACTGTAATGACTTTATATTGATTAATATGCATTGCTAAAAATAAATAACCATATATTTAGCTGCTTAGGAGGTCATTTGATTTTAGAGCTCCTAAGTGACAAATTGGATATAACAATTCTATTCATTTCATTAAACTGAGATTTATTTATTTTTTTTTTTGCGGGATAATAGATCCAGTTACCCTATATCACTATAAAAAAATGAATACGAGAATTTTTTACTTTTTTTTAATTTTGACTCACTTTATTGTGTCACTCTATATTCTTTAAAAACAAATTTATTTTATATACATTAATTATTGTAAGAATATACTCACGGAAGATTTATATAAACCTGTCTATATAGAAATTATAATTAGAACAATGTCATTTTTGAAAGTGCTGTCAGTCAGTTTAAATAACTTTTTAAAAATTATAAATGTCTTTATTTGCTATATGTTTACTGTTATAAAATGATCAATATACAAAAAAAAAAAAAAATGCAACAAATATACGTATTTATTTACATGAAATAATTAGCTTTTTAATTGTTTTTATATATACAGTACAAATGTTTTTTGTTTTTTTTAATATAAATTATATAAAAGAACCACATATATCATAACCTCGAGAATATGCGTGTAAAATGCGATAGTAGGGACCTCTACAGGTGTTTAACCACAAGCTGTGAAAAATTAAAAAAAACTATTACTATAAATTAAAGGAGTTTACAAGTCATATGTTCTTATCAAAGCTACGAATTGAAAATGAGCACATCATAATGTTAGCTGTTAATTAAAGCATAATTTTTAGTAACTTATAAATATATATTTATATAACTATGCACATTAATTTTTTTCTGGCTATATATAACAATTTTAATAACATAAATAATTATTACGTCTTTATAAAAGTAGATTTTTCATAATAATTCATTCATAGAAGTAACAATTGCGTTTCCATTAAAAGAACTTTTAGTTTTCGAATCTGTCTCTCAAATTTTGCACTAATCCTTATGTGATGATAACATATCACTCAGAAGAAAACAATCTTTTATATAAAATGCAGTACAGACACAATCATCATTATTGCATACAAAATAATTATATACAATATTAATCAATAAATCATTAATAAATAACGGAATGTATTATTTATAATGTGTTTTAACAATAAGAATTAAAAATAAAATAAAATGAGAATGTTGGATCATTTTGGTTTGACTCATAACCTAGCTATCTATCTAATATTGGTTAGTAAGATTAATCCTTACAGAATAAAACTATATCCAAGTTTAATACAGTTTCCTCAAAGTATCTATAACTTTTTTCTCTTAACACCACTCCAGCAAAATTTCTTATTCATTCATCTCACAAAGGATCTATTTCTAGTTCTCTTACAAACTATTGGGATCCAATTTAAGACTTCAAATGTCCATCTATTGCCATATTTCATACTAATATGTACAAATCATCTCTATTTTTAATCTCTTAAATTTTTTCAATGATTTTAATGATATTTGTATGTTTCCTTATTCATGTATTTCTTTTTGGAATTCTCCTTGTTGTTCCCAATATATATCGTTCATGCAACCAAAGTCTCTCTATTTTGTCATTCTGTTAAGTATTCAAGACTCAGATTTATATATAAAAACTAATAAATATATATATAATTGAAACTTTTCTTTATAAACATATAATCACACCTTTTAATAATAGTTTATTTCTACCAAAAGCATTTCATCCATATTTAATTCTATGCTTAATTTCATCCATTATGTTTCCATTTAATCCATCTAAGAAATTTGTAGTTGCTATCTTCTAAATTATTATTCTTCTATAAAAAATATTGATCATGGCTTTAGTCTTTTTAGAATTTATTCTTAGTACAATATTCTTGATTTCATTTGATAATTCTTGTAACATTTCCTGAAGCTCGGAAGCATTATTTGCAGAAGCAGTCACACTATCTGCAAAATTTGACTTCAAAAATCTTCCCTTGGCTTTTTATTTTAATCCACAGAATACTACTACCAATGTTAAAATTCTTAGTGTCACCATGTAATTTAATTACTGCTATTGTATTTTGATAAATGTCCTTTATAACATCTCAGATTTATATCTCAATTATCCAAAGCTTTAGTCACTGCAGAAATATGTAAAAAAAATCAATTGTCTTATCATTATTTACAAATCCAAAATATAATGGCAAATAATTTTCTAAGAATCTTTGTATAAGTATTCTTAATGTTTTAATGTGATCAACTATGCTAAAAGTACTTTTAAATCTAGTTGTTCTTTTACTCAAGTTCACTGTACATTAATTGTAATGGTTTTAGAAAAGAACTGATAATTTTTAAATATCTTTACTGGATTTTTTAAATCACTACTGTATATGATATATAATTTTTCTAATTTCACTTGCTTTTATTCTTGAAGTTTTTCTTTTCTTCATAAATTTCACCTCTTTACTAAAATAATTAAATAGCTTTATTACTCAGGAGTTCATAAGAAATTTAACTGCCAAAAGTGTCGGAACTGGAATTATTTTGAGGATCTTTCAATTCATAAGCTGGCAATGCACCATTGCAGAAAATCACATATTTAACAATTCAGATGCTGTTATAACCATAGAGGTTACTTTGCTTTGTTTTCCTTTATTGCTATATCTTTTTATTATTGAAATGGCTTTTCTTCCAATACAATTTCTTATTTAAAATTTTTCAGATTATTACTTACTCTCTTCTATAGTTTTCCTTGCCAATTCACAAATATATTTTTCTTTATTAGCAATACCTAATTCTGCAGACAGTAGTACCACCCAGTGCAAGCTTTAGTAATCAATGGATACAGGAAGGTTTATGAATAAAATCCCTATCTAGTGTCTATTTATCCAATATCCCTAGACCAGTTTCTAGTTTGTGGCTTTCATCTATGAGAAGCTTTGGATCTGAGTAATTAAATAGGTAAAAGGTGGCTGCTTGAGGGGTGCATTAGACCCTTAGATCTAGTTGCAGTGCTCCCAAATCCAAAGCTCCTCATTGATGAAAACCACAATCTAGAAAGTAGTCTGGGGATATTGGATGAGTAGGCACTTGATAGGGATTTTATTCACAAACCTTCCTGCATCCATTGACTACTAAAGGTTGCACTGGGTGGCATTATGTCTGGAGAGTTTGCTATTGCTAATAATGGCTTGTGTAAGCATAAAAAATGGTGATCATGTGATATATTTTCCTTTATTCTTATTAATGCATTTCACATCATTTACAAAATTCTAGATATTCAATTCTATCTAATGAATCATTTTTAAATATTTTTATATTCTTTCTTTTCTTCATATCTCAATAGAAAACATACTAATAAATTGTTGCTTTTTTATACAAGCTAACTGTATAGTAATTCTTAGTAGAGTAACAGTTATTTTTTTGATGTTCTCATTCAAGACTATATCATTATTAAAGTCTGTTAAAATTTTAAAATCATTTTCAAATTGACCATCACAGTACATTTAAATCCACTGAAGACTTTCTGAAAGCTAAGGATATCATTTCTTAATACTGTATTTCTTAATAATTTTTTCAATACTATATTTCTTAATAATTTTTGCCCTCTAACTTTGCATATACATCATGAGATATTTTGGTGGTATTTTGCATCCACTGATCAAAAATCAGTTTTTGTGTTAAATCTATTAAAAACATTCCAATCATTAAATATACATTTTCTGTTAGTCAAAATATAATCCAATTCTGCAGTACTTTTCATTTGGATGCTTTCTAGTTCATTTTCTCAAATAAGAAATTTATAAGATACAGCATTTCTTTTTCTGAAAATTCCACAAGCCTGCAATGTCTTTTATTTTAATCTTTATAATCCAATTTCCTACAGCAGTATCATGCTTCAATTTCCAATTCCAGCATTGAAGTCTACTATGGTAACTTAAAAATATTCTTCAGTATGATAAACTGCACTTGGTACATCCATATAAAAATTCTTTAATAAGAAGTTGTTGGAGCATAAACATGATCACCTATATTTGGTACTTCTATTAAATTGAATAACTAAGACTACCTGATATATCACCAATTTTCACAATGCTGTTATTGCACTTTTTTATTTATAATAAATACAATTCACTTGTCTTTCCAAAATTTGTGCTTTATATAAGTAAAGTACATATACCCATTACAGATCATTTCTTCATCTTTCAAAATTGACAAAGTCTGACAATGTCCTATTTAATATTGACAATTCTTTCAATTCATACAATCATTTTTTATTTAAGGTGATTTCCAGTTATAAATAGCTAAATAAAAAATGATCATTAAATAAAAGCCTTTTTCGCTCCTCTGGCTTTATTTACCAATTAGGAATGAGGTCATAATTTAATTTTTGTCTGTCATGATTGCAAATATAAAAGAGAATAATCTTTCAAACACATCAATCTATTCAAGAAATATGAAAGGGTGTTTCATTTAAGAACTAATAGGAAACATTATGGTCTTAAACTCAAAAGTAAAAGCCAATAAAGTCATCATATTTATTTAGCATATAAATAATAATAACAATGATAAAAATATATGGAGAGTTATGTATGTATTATTAATTGGTGTAAAGATAATAAGATAATCGGGATGAGTAGTTGAGGACAAATGCGTTGCTTGTAAAATCAAAAACAATCAAATATTCAGCCCATGGTTATAGTAAAGCGATAAGAGTGACTGGACTGAAAAGTAAAATGATCTTGGATTACGTAGTCATTGTTTAAAATGCTAAAGGGTGAAAAAATAATCTCAATATAATTATTTATCTTTATATAAACTGCTTATATATATATTTATTCTCTCACACAATGTAGACTAAAACAAAGAAAATGAGGCTTGCTCATCTTTAATCTTTATTATCTGTAACCAAGAATGAGTTTCTAATGATCTAGCAATAAGAATTACTCATCACTCCTCAACTTTGCTACTATTTTGAAGTTGCAATAATTTTTCTTAATAGGCAGAATAAAGTAAATAGTTTACACAAATAAAATAATTATAAATCCATTAAAAATCTTAAAAACTCTATTAATAATCTTTTACAACAGTTTTGAACTGAAAAAATGTCAAAAAGAATTAAGCTAATGAAAGGAAGGAATTTTTTAAATACTTGTTAACTTTTTTTTTTTTTTAGTGCATCATGGCAGCTACCCTCAGAGCCCAAACTGAGTGACCTTTCTTCTGCTTCATACAACTCCATTTCTAATAACTGAGACGACATTGTCACAAACAATCTTCTAAAATAAGCTTAACACAAGCATACCTGAGCAACATATCAGCTAAAATGACAGCCAACTATACAAAGCACACACACACAACAGGGACAGTAAGAAATGAAGAATTTGGCTAAGAGGCAAATAATTAAAAAGTTAAGGTAATAGAAAATAAAATAACATTTTTTAAAAGGCAATTACTTCAGCTGCCAATAATTACTACATATAAGATTAATTTTCAATAAATGTATCTAAAATAGAACCAAACTGATAAAATGAAAACATTGTTAAAAATATTTGTTTAATTAAAATCTATTTCTTACTTTTATTCTGCCATGAATATGATATACTGAATATATCATTTAGAAAGCATGTTTGTCAGTAATAGAGCTGAATATTAAAAACTACCTTTTTGTATATTCATTAATTACCAGATATTATGTTGACTCAGAAAGGAAGAAAATTAGTAATAGTTGAAATAAAAGAAAAAAAGAGTATGAGTGAAACTAAATCAATATTAAAAAATACTGTACATGTTAATGAAACAGAAATCATATTAGTGAAGGATCTAATTTATTAATAATATGTGGTCAATTGATGAGGAAATCATGTGACTATTTAATATGAAGACATGAGATTGAGACCCAACAGGTCCATTCATTAATGATTGGGAGGAGGGGTTAAAAATAATCTTCATCTGGAAATTAATTCAGAAATTTTTATATCTTACAACTCAATTGCTTTATCATGCACAAGGCATATGCTTAACTGACAAGGCTAAATTGCATCAAAAAGTTGGGAAACATTACTAATTAAATCAAATATAATTTAATTTTAGAACTATTCTGAATAGAGTAAATGAAGTACAAATAAAGAAATTGATCAGATATCTAAATAAATGAAAATAATTAGAAAAAGATGTAAACCAAATACAATAATACAACACAGATGAAGCAGAACATTGTAATCTAAATCATGTATTACCAACAAAAGGGAACAACAATATATAAATATAATAATTCAGAAATTCCAAACATGAATTATATATATATATATTTTATCAATGCACACTTCATCTCAACTCTACTATATTACAATTCATTCACAATTGTAAAAAAAAAAAACAAAAAAAAACTATCCTCTCTCACCAGGCATAACTAGAAGTATCAAACACCTGAATATCCATGCCTGTATTGACAATTCAATATTTTCCCATTATATCATTCTCTAGAAATCCACTTTTAATACCTAGTAGTATAATCAAGATATTTCTGATAACAATATAGTAGAAGCAGTATTGGAAGAACATTGATTTTGACATTTATCATTTCACTCATTAAGGAAAGAGAAGATTCATTAGGAAACATTGATGCTAGCAACAGAGTTTGCTAGTATAATAAAAATTTATTTAGGTTTCTGCTTTTCCAAAAACAACAAATGAAATAGAAATTCCACAATGTAAAAAATTGGTTCACTGGGAACAGTTACAAACTTAATATATTTGTGATTAAAAGTCAACTAGAACATAACTAGAACTTAACACAATAATTATAAGTTTAGCATGGAGAATTGATGGCACTGTGGTCATTTTTGGTTTTCTTTCATTTTGTCAGTTTTTCAATTATTTAAAAGCAAAAATTGAAACTAAAATACATATCTATAATCCCTTAGCACTTGACATTTATGCAAAAATTCACAACCTCCATCATCATCAATTTGTATCCAGTATTTTGATTTACAATTGATTATTCATTATAACAATCATTAAAAAAAAAATTATTTCTTAGTGGCCATTTTTAAGACTGATGACATCATAGGATAGTTATTAATGCCATGTCAGCCAAAAGCAAAATAGTGACTTTCATGCTTATATAGTACAAAGTTTATTCATAATACAAAATATGGTACACATATTAGTATATACAATATTTTGATTATTATTTTAAAATACAATTAACAAATGAATGTACAGTAAAGTATTTTATTATTTTTCATTTACCTTTCTTGCAAGCCAATCAATACTTCATAAATGACATATTCAAAGTAAAGACTTATGTTATTAATGATTACAAAACCAACAAAAAATGTTTCATTCAGTATAATAAATAATCAAAATCATATTTTAATGATGTACAGCCAAATATATTAATACAGCAGTAAATTTTAAAATGTTTACAATTAGTTTAAAAACTGTACATTGTATTTATTCATTTTTATGGATTAATTTTTTTACTAATAGTACTTTGCTTGCAGCAAAAATTAAAATCATCATATTGTAGTTTAGTTATTGTAATTGTTATTTTGAAAAAAGAATGATTTCATAATAATAAACTTTGTATGATCAAAATTATTAAATTTAAACTTAGAATAACACAATCTATTTGCTTGATTTTAAAGCATTTCTTAATTTGTTTCAGAAATGGATGTTATCACTATTGTTTAAACATCTAGAAATAAAATAAAAAATGAAAATTTTATTCGATATAAAACTAAAAATAAATTTTGATTATATGCTATTGTTATTTAATTTTAAATTGGGTGTAATGTAAATATTAGCTAAAGTATTCAGTTCAAACAAAGTTGTATTTACTGATAATAAAAAGTGAGCAAAATTGCATGCATTATGCAATTAATAATAAATTTTGTATGATAAAAATGCAACACAAATAAACTGAAAAAGATTCATAACTTTAATATTTATTTAAATAATTCATATCTCTGTCTTTACAATTATGGTACTAATCAAAAAAAATTTAGGTCATTTCCAAGAATATGTCTACTGCACTCAATAAAATATAACATATTGTGGTTAAAAAAAATGCCACAGCTAGTGTATTTGTATAATTAAAAAGCAATAATAATAAATAAATTTGCTAGTGTATTTGTATGTAAAGTGTGATTTAATTGGATCTACATAGTACATATTGTAAAGGAAGTCTTAAATGTTGATTACAATACAATATGCAAACACGAATAAGTCAGAATTACTTTTTTTTGACAGTAACTACATTTAGGTTTTGATAATGCACAATTAATGTACAGTATGCTAATTTTGCTATTTTTACACTAACGGTAAATAACAAATCTTTATGAGCAATTAAATAAGTTTTTATTAAACATGTTTTTTTTTTTAATATTAAATAATTTCATGTAAATAATATAATTTAATAGTACCAATTTTTAAAAAATAAAACTTCAGTGCATAGTTTTTTTCAACACATGGAAAAATAGTTGTGCAGAAGAAAAAAAAAGTGTTATCTTCTAGTTTAGTTTCACTTTCTCATCCATTTTGTTGTACTTTTAGACAGTTAAAAAACACTTTTTCTAGTGATTCTGTTTAAAAGTTTATAGCTACATACATTTTCACTTATCATGATGGCAACTAATGTGACCATGAAAAAAAAAATCAAAAAAACCTCTGAGCTTGGAAAGTGAAATGGATATTTTATATCAACTGGAAAGAGTAGTAAATTGTGACATCTGTTCTTCTTCAGGTTTATCTACACTTACCATTGCCATTATTTTTAAAAATTCAAAATAGAACAAAGTGCTCAAACTATAGGTATATTCAACCTATCCAAAATCAAGAAATCATGAGAACCCATATGAAAAGAAAATCCAAGAAGCATATCAAACATTCATTCTAAACTTTTTCTCCAGAGAGTCTCAGCTATCAATATCTGGAGCACTCCTTCCACCATCAAAAAATTTAGAAGACAATGATGGACCTTAGAATGAGTAATTGATGACTCAGAAAGCTGGATCATTATGATTGATGAATGGATTACTGGAAAGAACAACTTTAAGCTAAAGTTTTTTTATATAGATTTAATTTGCATTATCATATATACATACATATTTTAAGTGCATACTCACATAATACACATAACCTAGTTTAATACAAGCATATAGGGGTTTTTTTAATTACTATATATACTACCACAGCTTTTAATGCAATTTTTAGATAGAATAACCAACCAAATTTTTTCCCATATGAAATAAATATAAGATGAGTTTTGCAGGATCAATTGCCATTGCTAAGATAGATAAAAATGTGCACTGATTTATTAGTTTTAAAAAAATCTGAAGATATCAATAATGTATTAAAAAAACTAATACAAATGAGTTTTCAAAGCACCTGAATGATAATTTTTAGTTCATAGATTTTGAGATCACTTGTAAGAGTACTTGCAAAAACATTTCTTTTGTGTTATCCACCAAAAAAAAAAAATGTGAATTTTCTATAGTATATTTAAATGTTTATGTATAAATATGATTGTGTTAATGACGCAAGCACATACAAAGCTGAATTTTAAAATTCTTTATATATTAAAATAATACAAAGTAATACAAAATAAATATGAATATATGTGGCTCAGTGATTTGAAGAGACATGCATGCATCATTAGCGCAATCATATTTATATAGTAGTGTTTAACTGCTAAATTTAAACATCTCACTTATTTAAATGTTTATGATTATTTTTTCAAAGATATTCATCATCATTTGAAAATGTTTTATTTATAGAAAAACAAATCAAGACAACCATACTAATGATAAAAACAAAATTGAGATTGGCTCTGACTTTACAAACATTACAGTAGATATTTTTATGATATTTTAATAATTATAAATGCAATTTTAAATTTTAGAACAGAATTTCATTGTTTTATGGTAGCTTAACAATAAGGCATCCAAGTTTTAAAAATGAAGTTCAAGTAACAAATATTTTATTAATTTATCTTTTTAATAGGCAATGCAATAATTGTCAAATAAAAAAAGTTATTGTTCTGATTTATTTCAATTTATTATTTTTTTCTATATTTGCAAAGCTGAAATATTATTTTTAAGAATGTTTTTCATTTGTAAACATATTTTTAATAAATCAAATGCAATTTATTGATATACAATATACAATAATTACTTAATTATAAAATTTAAAATATTACAATATTAAGAAAATTTTGCAATATAACAAACATATCACAAAATATTTATATTTCAGTTATTTTGTCCCACTGTGTATAATTTTTATATTATCATGCTTTACAAAGATAAAAAAATGTGATGGAAGCAAGTTTTTTTATTGTTTTAAAACCCATTTCATCTTTATTCCCTTATATGTAATTTCAATTATTCATGATTTTAAAAGAATGTAAATATAGTAAAAGTTTCAGTATACGCTATATTGAACAAAAACATCAAATATGAATGAATTTTTAAATTTTTACCAGAAGAAAGCAAAATATATCACAAAGAAGCAAAATTATTCATAGCCTACTAATCAATAATTTAATTTTTATTGTTTATTTAATTAATAATTTGCTTTAAGCAACAATCTTTAATAAATTATTTTGTATAGTAGAATTTTTAAGCTTCTACTTTTTATTTTTTGCCATAGAGATTTATCTTAATCCAGAAAATTTGAAAATCCAGGAGACTGCAAAAACAAGAAGACAGGATTGTGCATGAAAATATAAAACTGCATTTTTCTTAACAGGATTTATAACTATTTATATTTTTAAAAAATTATGGAAATATATATCAATGATGAATTTTGAGAAAAAAAAACAAGATAAGCAATAATTCACATCACACATGTAATTATTGTCATTTTTAATCATTAGAAGCCTTTTCATTTTTTAATCAAAAACAAAATTTAAAGTTTGAAACCATTCATAATACTTAGTGTGATGTGACATAATAAGATGTCACATATATATTATAATTGCTGCTTCAATTATAGTATTAAATCTACTTTTTTTTTCTTTAAGTATGTAATTTTAAGTACAATTTACATATATTACACCCTAAATATGTAAATATAATCCATTTCAGGGGCAACATAAATGTTGCATCTCTCATAAAAAATGACCATCCCACAATGTTCATCACTATAATAAAATTATTTTTTAAAATAAAATATGTTAAATTTAATAATATATATTCATAAAAAAAAAATTAAGTTTGCCATAAATTTAAAAAGCTAAAAAATATTCTAAATACTCAAAAGCAAGTTGTTGTTGTTGTTTTTTGAGTAAACATGCAATTATTTCCCAATTATAAAGCATTAAGATTAACCAGAAATATATATAAAAATCAAAATATCCAAGTGAAATGAAATTTGCTTTTAGAAGTTCATGGTAAAATTAGATATCTTAAACATTCTTTTATTATTATTTTTTTATGCAATATTAACTTCCTACCATATAAAATTTTTGTCCTGGTGTATTCAAACGTAAATACACACATATTTTTTTGTTTATTTAGGATTAATTTTGATTTATTTAGGATTATATGCATGATTTAATTTTAAACACAAACACATAATGTAATTTTTAAAAAAAATAGTACTACCATAAAAGTTTCCTTAAATGCTACTTTAAAACGCATTCGATTTACTAATATAAATAAAAACTTGTTTTAAATACATAAAAAAACAACAACTGAGATTAGAACTTTAAAATATTTTTTTATTAAAAATTTTAATGTATTTCTATGTATTGTAATTAACTATTAATTATTATTTTTTTGTTTATCCAGGCACACATAAAAAGATAATGCCAGTTTCTTACAAACATATATATAATAATTATAAATATTGTGGGGGGAAAAAACCACATCATCATCATCATCATTATCAACCATTATCAATCCACTGCAGGATGAAGGTCTCTCCAAGTTTAATCCATCTTCTCCGATCTTTAGCTTCTCTTCTCCACATCACCCCTACACATTTTCTTATTTCATCCATCCATCTTACATGTGGTCTCCTTCTGGGTCTTTTACAATCTCTTGGAATCCAGTTTAAAATTTCAATTGTCCATCTATTATCATATCTTCTAGCAATATGTCCAGCCCAACTCCACTTCAACCTTTTAATTTTTTCAATGAGGTCAGTAACACCTGTTTGTTCTCTTACCCATACATTGCGTTTTCGATCTCTTCTTGTTACTCCCAACATACATCTCTCCATACTTCTTTGAGTGGTCTGAAGTCTCTGTATTGATCTTCTATTAAGTGTCCAAGTCTCAGATCCATAAGTAAGAACTGGTAAAACACATTTGTTAAAAACCTTTCTTTTCAAACACATAGGCATATTTCCTTTTAATATCAAGTTATTTCTACCAAAAGCACTCCAACCAAGTTTAATTCTATGATTAATTTCCTCTATTATGTTTCCATCTGTATTAATAATCTGACCAAGGTATTTGTAACTCTTAACTTCTTCTAATTCATCATAATCAATCTTTATTTTCATATTTTGAGCAAATCGATTAAACATTACTATGAACTAAATAATATTTAGTATATATATAATTATTGTTGTTCAAACTAGTAAAATTATATAATTTAGCTTTTTTTAATATATATTATTCATCACAATAAGTAAAAAAATATTCATATGCTTAGAAAAACTTCCATACATTTTTTTTTACATATAATTTTCTGCAAGGAGAAAATACTGAAATGTACCAGGTCCACACAAGTGCATTCATTTAAAATGAATCTTTAGCTATCTATTTGAAGTCACATCATTTATATTTTTTCTAAATCACCTTTTAAGCATAACTATTGATAGCAACATGAATAATCTCCCTTTCCTTTAAAATCATAAATTTAATTTTTCTATTTATTTTCTCGTATCCTCTCCTGAAAAAATACTGTGATCTGCATAGTTTAGCCAATAGAAGAGTGGCAGATCCACAAGCTAAAGATTTTTGGATTGATTCTGAGCTAAGGAAAATATTTTTTTAAAATCTGTCTTATAAATATAATAGATTCCTAAAGTCAGTCACTCTGGTATTTGTAATGTCTTATAATCTTTCAAGCAAGAGCCCATACAATTAATTATTATTAAATATTTCTGTAAACTTGTTCAAATTTTTTTCTTAAATATGACTAACTACCCCCCCCCCCATTTTTTATTATTATTTACTGATACATTAGAGACAATTATAAAAAGATAATAATTATACTTCCAAGACTATATCTTTTTTTAACTTTTAGTTATTTCATCCAGTCTTCTAACCCAAAAAAATTATAATCAGTATCCTGATGTTTATCTAATCAACTCAGATTAATCTGAGATTACATTTTTAGTTAATAATAATAAATACATATCTATTTATTGAACAATATTGTGTAATTCCCCATAATAGAGGTCTTTAGAAATATTTGTAATTGTGAATCACAGTTTATGATGCAATACAAGTTTGATGATGCAATTTTTAATTTGAATTGATTAAAAGCAAAAATAAAACTTTGTCTTCTTGAATTATAATATGCTGATGATAATGTTATCCTTACTGATTCAAAAAAAAGATCTACAGAATGTACTCAAAGTTTTGAATGCAACATGTAAAGATATTAGTTTAATAACACTGTTTAAATACTCAAATTCTTTATCAGCCAATGATAGAAAAAAAATCTTCAGCAATGTTTAACTTGAAAATGTAAAAAAAAATTACATAACTTGCTGGCTAAGTAGAAAAGTGGATGAAGATATTGGGATGCAACATAGACTCTAGTATGCTACTAGTAATTAAATGATAATGACATATCTATTGTAATTAAATTTAATTGTATATAGAACTCTTAATTGGTTGAAGTTATTGTATTGGAGTGGGAATTTGACTTCTAGCACTTTACCAAAAAGATTATAAATAAAATCCCATTTAAAGATAATCCATAAATTTCCACAAATATAATGACAGGATTATAAAACCAATCAAGATGATTTTCTTTTTGTTGGATATGATACTATAGAGTCCACTATTGTAAAATTATATCTTTATTGGATTGGACGTATTAAATAAATGAACAATACAAGACTTCCTAAAAATATATTTACAGTGAACTTGAGCATAGTTTTCATAGAAGAGGCAACCCAATTTATAAAATAATGAAATACAATATTAACGGTTTTTACAGGGAAGATATGACTGATAGATGGAAATAGTTCAGTAAATAATTATAAGCAAAATATCATCATCATAAAGGTTCAGTCAATTAACAAAGTATTGAAGACTTTTAAAAAGAAAAGTTTGTTGTGGAAGTTAAAAGATAACATAGAAAAATATCAATTAGAGTAATGAACCATGGTCTATATATTTGGTGGTTTAAATGTTATTTTGTTTAGTCATCATAAAACTAATCTCTAGTCTAACATTATTTAGGCCAATTGGTGATAACTAATTCTTTCAGATATGCAACTTGGGGATTATTTGCTTTTTTGTGTGTGCCTTTATTCATATATTTTAAAGGTATATAGAGTTTTTAAGTTTAATTGTATATTCTTTTTTCTGTATTTCTATCTCTTTCCCCCTATTTTAGTTTGAATGGCCAAACTTGATTACAAATAGCAACTTATTGGGTCACTAGCTATGTAGCAATGGAAAGATAATTTAAAAAAAGATATCTAAATTTGCATGTGATCTAAAAATTTCTAAGGCTCATTTAATTTGAACACCAGGTCATGCAGTATGGAAGATGAATATACTAATTATTGAAAAATATAAATGTAATATGATATACTATCCTACTAATAAAGAAAAAGTTTAAAAATTCTAAGAGCGTGGAGACCATGATTTACTTAACTTGTCATATTAAAAAAATAAAGTGCTATAATTTATTTCTTAATCAAAGAAATTGGCATGCACACACACATATTATTCAAGAAATAGCAAATGCTAAAAAAAAAGAAACAAGTCATATATATATAATTGTTTTTGAAGAATCAGGTAATAAACAACATGGAGAACAATTATCAAGGACTCTATATGTGAACAGTTATGACAAGAGGATTGAGTAAAATTGATAAATACAATGTGTGATGAGGTTAATGTGTGAAAGAATAAATCAATTAGGTTTTTATATAAAATGAAACTAGTAAACCAAATCCAGAAATTTTCAATGATAACATTTAACAGATCATCAAGAAAATGCTGCAAAAAGAAATTAAAAAGATAATTCATGGCAATGGAATGATATTGAAGCACCTGAAGTGATAGACTGAGCTTTGATCTAAAAATCTTTACAATCAAATCTGGCACTTTACCATTATGCTACAACCTCACAGAGAGAAAAAAAGCTACTTTTAACTTGAAAAAGTCTCAAGATTTATTCATTTTAGATTCCAATCCTGAATTATGTGCAAATAAATAGCTACTAATCTTAAGACATTTCTAAAATGAAATGATTGTTTGTGAAGAATCACATGATGTTCATTCACCAAAAACAACAATGAGTTTTAAAGTAGAAGACTTTAGCTTTTTAACTTTATTACTAATTACACAGACCCAAAACCACCTATAAAACAAATCATTTTATTCCAGATACTGTCCGATGTATAAATACTAGATTCCACACCATATATGATAACAATATTTAATTATTTGTTTTATATATAAGGTAAAGAATTTGTGAGAAGGAAAATATAAATTTTGATAATTACTATATTAACCATTACTTGACTGGGATCTAAGGATATGCTTAATTAGTTACAGATGAAATTTTAATTTATGCCTAATACCAAATTCTATTTATATTTTCAACTTGATAGCAAGTAATAATTTAATTTTAAAAGTGTAAAAAGTTTTTTAACATAACTTTCCTGCATACACTTTTATAACTTTTTATAATTATAACAAAAATTATTGTAGACTAAAATAAAAAATATAATCATTCTATATAATTAATCATTTATTAGATCCAAATTTACTGACTTCAAACCATATTAAACATTTTCTATCATAGCATAAATGATGACTTTAAAAAATTTAATAACAAAGAAAATTAATGCTTATTAATGATAATTTAATTGGATTGGATATCATAATGATATTTCTATTTTGTTCTGCATTTTTATTTGCCTAACTTTCCTAATTTTATAAAAGGGTGTTGTGGAATAGTGGCAGACATCTCAGCCATAAGGGGGGGGGTGATGCTTTTGTTCAAGGTAAATTTTAGTATCCCTCCCTCCTCCATTCTATAAAATAAAATGTCTACATTAAAAAATATTTTTTCCCAGCGTTTTTGTAAAAAAAACTTTAAAATAGGGCTTTAATCATTTAGCATGTTTGGTAAATACCTTAAGTATTTTAGGTTGTCATCTGATCATTCGTGTCAGCCGCCAGAGGCGCGATTTCTAGCTAAATTTCTAGAAATATGCCATTTCTGCGGCTGCACCCAAGCCTTTAAGCATTCTTTCTAAAAGAAATCCTAGAAAGATTGTTAACTCGGAGTTAAGTCTACTTTCTATGCTAAAAGGTAGAGTATTAACTCGGAAGTTAAGTCTCCTTTCTACAATAAAATCTAGAAAGAGTGTTAACTCGGCTTAGCGGCTAACGGTGTGGCTTTTTCCGATGCTAAAAGCAGAGGAAAATGCCGTAGTTGTTTGTGTCACACACTATATCGAATGCTGCATTATGTATTTGATGTAACAATATCATACTAGGGTGTTTATTTTGATCGTGTCAAAATTATTTAAATTTTCATCGGTGCCTTGTTTTTTTTAAGACCAATCGATGTACTGTTACATTTTATCAATTTTAACAGTATCGTGATTGTTCCTCATAACATTAGTATTTCTCCTAAATTTTCGATTAGGGTGGAATAGCGTAAAAATTTAAAAATCATGCTTTGAGTCACGTTTTAGCGAGAAATTTTCCGAGACAAAAAGTACGGCTACTTCCCATAACAGAAAACTTTAAAAGATGGAAATTGCCAGACACGGGCCAGTGCTGGAATATTTCTATAGCAGAAAAATAGAAAAAAACATCCTGCTGCTGAAAGAAAAGATTGGATTGTGCGGCAAATATATGCAGATTTGAGGTCCGAAAACATCTGCCAACGAAAAGGTTCACTTCATAAAGGCAAGCTTGTTTGAGGGATTCTAAATGACCTTCGTCAAATGTCAAAAATAAAAGAAGTAACTTCAATTTTTATTTAAACGTACATCCCTTCTTCTCCCGATAATTGTTGGCATCGGCAATCAAATGTAAAATAAAAGAAGTAACTAAAATTTTTATTTAAATGTAGCCCCAAAAACCCCTCTTCTCCCAATAATTGTTGTCGTCGGCAATCAAATGGTCAAATAAAAGGAACGTCAATTATTCTTTAATCGTATAGAAAAAAACAAAAAAAACCCTCCCACTAATTGTCCTGGCCAATCAAATGTAAACCAATTGAAGTAAGACAGTAAATTATTAGTTAAACATAACCCAAATTACTATTCGAACGTACACCGAAAAAGACTCGCTCTTGTCAATCAAAATTAAAGAAACTCAGACTATTATTGTCCCATTGTCAAATCGAATATTATTTGGGAAAACCCAAATAATTTATAAACGAAAAAAAAAAAGAAAGTCAAATCGGTTTTCAATCAAATGGTAACCGATAAAAGTAACTTAAATTTTGATTTAAACATACACATGAACAAAAACAAAATGCAAAACTCTTTCTCCCAATAATTGTTGTCGCCAATCACCAAAAAACACCCACCCCTCTCACTAATTATTGTCAGCAATCAAATGTACACCACTATTAAAAGTAACGTAAACTACTATTCTTTAAACGGTTACACCCCTTCTCCCAATAATTGTTGTCTACAATACACACACACAAAAAAAATTCCCAGCAATTAGTGTCGGGAATCAAATGTAAACTGATCAAAGTAAGACCGCAACTTATTATTTAAACGTAACCCAAATTACTATTTGAATCTACACCAAAAAAAACACCCGCTCTTGTTAATAAAAATTAAACAAACAACAACTATTATCGTCCCATTGTCAAAAATATTTATTTGTAGAACCAAAACCATAATTTATAAATGAAAGGAAGTCCAATTGGTCGTCCATCAAATGTAAACTGATAAAAGTAAAGGTTTTAAATTTTATTTAAACATAAACACACGCGCGCGAAAAAAAACAAAACAACACTTCTCCCAATAATTGTTTTCGGCAATCAAATGTAAACCTATCAAAGTAACGTAAATTATTATTTAAAGATCCATCATAAAACCCCGTTCTCTCTTGAATTTTGTCAATCCAATTTTACAAAAACAGTAATATTTTTTTTTTTAAAAAAAAAAAACACAAATTACTATTTGAACACACACCAAAAAAGACCCTTTGGTAAAAAAAAAAAAAAAATTATTATTATCCCATCGTCAAAAATATTATTTGGGAAAAATAATTCAGAAATGAAAAAAAGTAAACTTTGTAAACAAACCTATCCCGGGAACTATATATTAATGTGTTTTTCAGTTAGAAATCGCGCCTCTGGCAGCTGACACGAAGGATCAGATGACATATTCATTCATTTCTATAAAATAATCCCTGATTAAAACTCATGCTAAAATAAAACAAATTAATACTTAAAAAATAATTTTTGAAACAATAATTAAATAATACATTAAAACAAAAATATTTATTTAATAAATTTAAAATTTTTAATTTTTTCTTTAAAAAGTTTTATTACTTTTTTGAACAATTCTGAAAAATTGCTAATAGATAGAAAATATCTACAAATAACATACATTTCTTAAATATGTAAGTGTTTTTGTCATATTTAAAAGATTCCACTACCATATACACACCCCATGAAAAACATTGTACTGCCCTCCTTTCCTTCTTGGCCAGCTGTAATTCTATTTACAGTTTATATACTTAAAAAATATTATCTACAGCCAGAATATGATGTGTTATGATGTGATGCACTGTGACTTCTCTTTAAATGGAGTCAGGAATCTCTCAGCAGCTATGACCAGAGAATTGTCTGGTATGCTTCTGAGCTCCATCCTGCCTAGTGAGGAGAAAAGTGAGTTAATCTTGTCTCCATTATCTTTTCTGAAAAACAATGGTTTTAAAAGCTAATGTAACTCTTAGACTTCTTTACCAATATTTAGATCAACTTTAACTGGCATATCAATGACTCATTAAAAATAATTATTGTTTGAAAATCCATTCAAAATTTCATGCATAAACTTATTCACATTTTCTATTATATTCCTTCAATAATAAAATATTTACACTAATATTTAATTTTTTTATGTGTGTATGTCAATCCATTATTAAAAACTATAATTTATTATATATAGCTCAATATTTTAAATTTTCATACTTACATTGTTTATTGGAGTAACTTTTATATTTCATTAACATCACCAAATTAGTTTAGTATTAAATAGCATGGTTGATATAATTCTTTCATTCCATTAGTACCAACTTGTTAACAATAGTTATTTGCTTTAAAAATTCATTAGTTTCTCTTAATTCAGAACTCTTACAGATAATTTGTTTACATTTTCTATTACGAAAAACAGCTTCTCTTGTTTTTGTTCAATAATAAAATGTTTACACTATTTTAATTTTTTTAACATTTATTAATAACTAAATCATAATATATATTTTGACAATTAGGGATTCAACCATGATTTATTTAAGAAAAGAAATTTTAGATGTTCATATTTCAGAATTGTTTATTCAATAAATTTTTAGAAGGCACTAAAATGTCTTGCATTTATTTTATTATGTTGGATAACAATTTTTTAAAAAAATCAAACACTTGATTTGTTTCACTAGATACATTTTTTAGATTTTAATGCTTGGATTGTTTCACTAGATACATTTTTTAGATTTTAATTTTTTTTTATGTGTCAAAGTAGTGACTGGGAAGCGAACCCAGGCCAGCTGCTTGGAAGGTAGCTCTGCTAACCACTAGGCCACCAATGCTTGACTAGATTTTAATTTAGGGTAATCATGTAGAGAGATTCAAAAGAATTGCATTAAATAATACCATTATAAAAATTTGGTAAAAATTAAATATATTGACTTGCAATAATAACATCAAAAATTATGATTTTTTTCTCATGATAATTTCATTCGATTTGGACCATAGTGTGAAATGTGTAAAATGATAAAAAATGAGATAGTTATTAAAAATTGGCAAAGTCTATTTATAAAGTAAAATGTATAAAAAGATAATACTACATAATTAAAAAACAAACAAAGAATATTGTTATTAAAAATATTTTGCACAAGATAGAAGTGGAATCAATCCTAAGATCCCACATTCCAAAATCCACCTCTACCACAACTCTTGCATAAGATGTATGACCTCTGTAAAATATGAGTGATAAATATAATTTCATCACACACAGCATTATTCCAATTGTAATGTAATATTTTTAAAACAAGTTTTATTTTTAAATAAATTGTTAATAAGAATGTATTACTTTTTATATAAATTAGATATTTAAATAAAAGCGATTGAAAAATCTTAACATTTTTTTTTTTTTTTACATATGGTAGGGACTATATATATATATTTTAAGGCTTGAATAATTGTCATAATAAGTCTAGGTTAAGAAGTATTCCTCTAATGTGTTTCTAACAACAAAGTGATTAAGAAGTCTAAACATTTACATATTAAGTTTTATTAATTATAGCGACAAAATGACATCAAGTATTTAGTTTAGTGCAATGATAACAGTATATATAAAGCATATTTTAAATTCAAACCTCAAAATTTGAGGCTAGTATAAGTAAAAAAGTATTTACACTCTGAACATAATGAAGTAATTCAAAAATGTAAATATTTTCATTTACATATAAATTTTACTATCTTGGTGCCTTGATGCACCTGCGATAAAGTGCCTTTGTGCCCTACACAACATGTACACCCACATTGGTTGATCTTAATCATATGTTTAATGATCAGTATGCCATTTTACAGTTCTTAAAACATTTGTACATTAACATTTGCATTTTAATAATGTTATATCAATATATATATATAAATAATCTTAGCTGAAATGTAGGCATCCACACCAATCCTACTCACTACTTTCATAGAGTTTTATTCTTTTCCTTCTTCAAAATGTACTGTCAAAGATAATTCAATATTTACTTCAGTGAATATATCCTCCTCTATTACACATATATATTAAATAAAATTCCATAATATACTTTATATGACATATTGATTCAAGCCAAAGTTACAAATACAAATAAAATAATCACACAATTTAGTTGGTTCTGGGAATAATATGACATTTACACATCAAAACAGAAGATTAGGCATAACATTCAATTGTTAATAATGTTATTTTTTTTAAACTTTAATCAACTGAGAATTAATGCAGAATGTTTAGCTTTGAAAACACCATTCTCATAATCAAGAACTATTCCAAATGAATACCTAATTCTAAGAAGAAAAAACTCCTCTAGAGATCAATTTTGTGATAACTATATAACAAATATATCCACATAAATAGCATGCTATTCCATTTTTCTGTATATATATTTTACGATGCTATCTTTTAATTAAAATAATAAATTTATTGCCTTGACCAAAGAACATAATTAAGGGCTACCACCTTATTGAGCCTGTCCCAATCATTCTATTCTTTATTCTTGAGGATTTGAGTTAAAAAATAATATATAAATAAAAGGATTGAAATCAAAAATGCTAGGCATATTGTTAAAAAAAGACAATATGGAAGCACAAATATCCAAACCTATTGTCATGGTTAATGCAGAAGATAATTAATGGAATAAGAGGCTCATGATAATCAGGCCTGAACTAACTTAAATGACTGAAGAAGGAACAAAAAAAAGGCAAAAAAGACTTAGTATTGGAAACATTACCTAGCCATTAATGAACTAATATCCTAAACTAAAGGCAGCAAAAAGTAATCTTTGATTGGACAACTGTTTATTTGCTCTTCTCAGTATATCTGAAGGTCATTCCACTATCTATTACTTGTGAAGCCTGTCAATAGCCTGAGCTTAGTACCTGATATTACTCTTCCACTGTGTTGAACCATACAATGTATGAGTCAAAAGCTATATTCTATACATCATCTCATATCATTTTCCAAACTATTTATTGAACATAATAATTCTAAATCCTCATTATAATCCCCATCTATTTAATTTTCTTCACCTCCTATTGGCTAATAACAAAAAATCTTATATTATTCCCAAGTATACTGTAAGAATGTGCCCTTTTTTGTTACTATTGTTATTTTTTCATTAAATAATCTTTTGTCGGTAACTTTATTACATTTTCTTGGCATATTTTATTTAATAGAAAAGAGTAAAAAAAAATAAAAATAGATTATTGCTAAATATGACAAATTTTAACAAGCTCAATAAAAAATATTTTTTGATTTAGGGTCATTCATATCTTTAAAAACAAAGATTAGAACATTAAATTAAACATAACTCAATGTACATGTAAACAAAGAGAGTAAGTCACTTTTTCTCAGGCTATGACTTTAAAGCACTCTAAATATTGAACAAAGGAATCAAAAATAGAATGAATCCACCTATTCTTATTTGCTCTGATGTTTATAAGCATACCTCTGACATCATGGTTGTTAATTCAGAGTGAAATTAATTTATCAACTAGATGGAATATGACACTTAAAGAGTTATTAAACCCATAATTAATAATACAAGGCTGGAGACTGCATCTCACTTTTAGCACCTTGATTGTAATAATTAAACAAGATTTAATATGTCAACTTTAAATTAAACATAGCTCAGTGTATATTAATGTAAAATTAAGTTCACTCTGAATTATCAACAATGTTGACAAAGATATGCTTATAAACATCAGAGCAACTAAGAATAGGTGGATTGATTCTATTCTTGGTTTCTTTGTTCAACATTTGGTGTTTTTAAATCATAACCTGAAGGAAAGTGATTTATTCCCTTTGTTTAAGTATTAGAACACTTTAGTGGTTTTTGTGAATCTTAAAATAAATAATTGAATGGTTTAATGCTCAGAACTGGAGCCATGATCTATCGACTTTGCGCGCTCCAGAATCCACTGCTTCTCCACTACACTAAACTATGCAAGTTTCAGCTCTATGGATAAGAAAGATGGACAAAATATAAAAAAGTGATAATGATTTTTGAAATACAGACTTTTGGAAATTCTGTGATAATCAAGAAAATTGGTAAATGATCAAGTTGAAATTGTTATTTTGGTCAAACTATAAAACAATCTAATTTATTAATATATATATATTGCTCTAAAAGGTCAACTGATGGGAAGATTAACAGGAAGATGAATTTCATCATAACAATAATAAATATACCTTTGAATACCCAGAAAATAAAACTGATGATAGGTATTCTGAGGAAAGATTATTTCTTTTCACCGCCGGAGTTGATGTTGTCTTGACAGCAACCAATAATGTTAATATTCTTTATCCTGTTTTTATTCAAACCTCTTAACAATTTCTCTCTTAAAAAACTTATAATTTTCAGTTCTGCGTGTATTTTTTTTTTTTTTTAAAGCATATTTATAATTTCTAAAAACAAAGTGTTTTATGTATTATATAATAAAATGAAACAAAATTTAATTTTTTTTTCCAAATCATTAAAAATAAATCATTGAAAAATAATTTAAATTTCTTAAACTTAAAAATTACAGTACAACTTTTTTTCGAAAGTCTCTATATTATTACTATTTTTTAACAGACATTTTTTTTTTTTTAATGAAAACTTTCAAGCCAGACAAAGTACAGGAATGCATAAGCATTATGGGTAATATGGCTCCGAGCAACCTCTTGATTATGTTGATCACAAGTCTTTGGCTGGCGATAGAAGAAGTAATTTTGTTACTTTGACCTCTCAGCGTAGAGTTCTTTTTCCAATTTAACAATAAATTTTAAAATCATTAAAAAATAAATAAAGATTGAAATAATAATAATCAAGCCGTAGTTCCATTTTCTCAAAATACAGCTGTAGACAGATAAAAATGAAATATATTTTTGCAATAAGTGTCCTTTGGTCCTTTATTTTTTTTGTTTTCAAATTTTTAATAGTTCCTATTAAAAATAGAATGTTGTACGAAGTTTTATAACTTTAAATTTTTTTATAGTAGCTTAAGTATTGTATAAATAACGTTTTACCCACATAGACAATAATAATTCTTTGACTAAATAATTTATTTATAAACTCTTCTTTCTAAATCCGAAAACTAAAAAATTTCAAGTTCTTTTAAACATAATTACTATACAAAAGCCTGCATGTCATGTTGACCTTTCAACTTTTTTTTTCTTTCAAAATGATACTTCGGAAGGGTTTATATATTCATCAACAATTAGAGAGGATTAACATTTAATATAATGGACATGCTGCCTCTTCTAACACTCTTTTAATTGAGTTCACTGACTTATACAAGTCATAATTGACCATTTAAGGAATTTTTTTTTCCCTAGCAGTTTTTAACTATTGTTTTGTTTTTTAAAAAAGCAATAAAAAAAAAGAAAGAAAACTATAAACAATTGAAGGTGGGGGTATATAAAATTAATTTGTTAAATAATAACTAATTTAATCATCTTCAATAATTTATAAAATTAACCCATTACTTTTATATAAATAGTGTTATAAGAATACTGAATCTTCATCATCATCATCATCACCATTATCAATCCACTGCAGGATGAATCTTACAATAGCCATAACATTGTTTTTAAAATATAGTACAGATATTCCTATTTCCTTTAAAAAGTTTTAGGATATACAATAAATTATTTATTTTCAGAATATCTATAATAACAATCCGGCATGGATGGTAAGAAAATTTAAATTAATGTTCTTTTCAATGCATTACTTTTGGCATTCAAGAGCTAAGGATCTTTGGATCGAAATTAGTCTCTGTCTGTTCTGTGCTTAAACATCACATGACATAGTGAGTGACGAACCATTAGATATTTTACAAAATGCATTCCAAATTGTGCCTCATCATTTTAATTATTTAGATTAAAATGAATGTAAAAAGGTTTTTTTTTTTAAAAAAAATTATTCTAAAGTGTGTGTATATATAATATTCAACATTAAATGAAAAATGTTATATCAATTGTAGAGGTGGTTAATACATAAACACAGCAACACTGCAGTACCCACAGAAAAAAATACGAAAATTAATTATTAAATTTGTTCTTGAAAATAACAATAATAAGAAAACATTCAATATTTTACATAATTATTATGTAAATACAACAAACTAAACTGTTGGGTTTTTTTTTATTATTTTAATCGATACTTGAGATTCTATTCAAAATACTGCAAATATCGTAGTATCAAAAACGTCATACTCGGCAATTTCGGAAAGTTCCATGGAGATTAATTTACTCTAAGCAATGTAGGAGCAAATACCATGGAAGCTGCCCACTGGGCAGCTTAGTTATTTGAGAGTGGTATGTTTATCTTTTCTGGTTTCTCTTCAGAGTGAATAATTTTTATTTATTTTTTTACCACTATATCTAGGATAAAATATTCTAGTTTGTTTTTCTTGTAATTAACATATAAATATTTATTACAGAAAAATATAACAAAATAATAATAATAAAATATTTTAAATATTTATCATGATGGGGTGTTAATGTGGAATATATATATAAAATTACATTTTTCCAATTGTCATTACATGAAATAATTAAAATAAAAAATAAAGGTCAATCTACTCCAGATAGTATTATTTGTCAAATAGAAGTTAATAAAAACAAAAATACAGTACAATAAATTTTTTAACAATGACTGGTATGGAAAAAATAAAATGATCATGTCATTGCGAAATTAGAACTGCTATGTTTTGTTTTCCTTGCTTATTTTTTGCAGGCAATATGGTAATGGATTAAGAATAGTTTTACAAATATAAATAGAATTTTTTTTAAAAGGTGAAAAACATCAAAATTTATGAAAATACGTGGAAAATGGTTTCATTAACACTTTTGGAGCAAGTTAATATTTCTGAACAACTTAAGCAAAACTTGTATAGAACAGCAACATTGAAACGCAGTGAGCAAGTGGGGGAAAAGAGAAATATCAAAAATAATAGATATAATAGGCAAAACTCTCTCCATGCAGTAGTGCCACTCTAAGCAAGACAGAGTATTCAATGGATTCCAGAGGCTTGTGCATAAAATCCCTATCTAGTGCCTACTCATCCAATATCCCCAAACTAGTTTCTGACTTATGGCCTTCGTCAGTGAGGAGCCTTGGATCTGAGAGCACTGCACCTAGATCTTAGGATCTAATGCAATCCTCCAGCAGCCACCTTTTAACTCTATATAACTACTAAACTATGAGAATAAAATTGAAAACACACAGATATTTTCAATCTAAGCTCAGTAGCTCAAATAGTCATATGGGTCTAAACTCAGTTCAGTACCCATACATTTGGGTGTCTTTGGCTCTTTTATGACTATTTGAGCTATTAAGCTTAGATTGAAAATATCTGTGTGTTTTCAATTTTATTCTCATAGTTTAGTAGTTATATAGAGTTAAAAGGTGGCTGCTGGAGGGTTGCATTAGATTCTAAGATCTAGGTGCAGTGCTCTCAGATACAAGGCTCCTCACTGACAAAGGCCATAAGCCAGAAACTAGTTTGGAGATATTGGATGAGTAGGCACTAGATAGGGATTTTATGCACAAGTCTTCTGGCATCCATTCATTACTCTGTCTTGCTTAGACTGGCACTACTGTATGGAGAGAGTTTTGCCTATTATAACAACAGTTATGAGCAAGCATGGAAGATAGTGATTATGTGATGTTTTAAGGTTTAAAAATAATAGATTGTATAAAATTTTGTGGCAAATCTGAATTACCATTACTTGAACATAATGAAAGTGATTCATCAGAAAACCCAGGAGTTCTTAAGGAGATAATAAATTTTATTGCAACCTTTGATCCTTCTTTGCAAAAACATTTAGATTGCAGTTCAGTATTTAAATCGGTATCAAAAACTATCCAAAATGTATAAAATATATTAAGTTTGTTAAGAACAAAAAGTTTCAGAATTTGAAAAAACATTATTGTAGCTGTTATGATCAATGATACTACTGACGTTTCTGAAAATACTTAATCAGTCATTGTTTTCCATGCTTTACATTTAGAACTTCGTGGAATAATTTACAAAGTTTGGGGGATTTTTTAATCTTGAAAATGTAAGTGCAGATAGCACATCTAAAGTTTAGTTGATGAAATTCATAAGGTACTGAAAAATAATTCAAGCAAAGTAATAGTTCAGACATACGATGAAGCTAATGTTATGAAAAGTGATCAGGGAGGTATGCAACATAGGATACAACAGTTTTTCAAAATGTACATTTTATTCTTTGTTATGTGGAGCAACTAAACTTTGTTTCTTCATCCATTATATCTGTGTGATTGTTTTTTGCAAATCTGTCGGGAGTAGCAACATTTTTTTCAAAATCTCTGCAGAGATTGACAATATTAGATAAATATATTAATGTGCATATTCCAAAATCATCAAACACACACATTGGAATCTCAATGTAAAAATAGTTAATACAGTTTTTAAAAACAACACCAATCTTAATAAAATGTTTCAACGAATTGCAGTCTTTAAAAACTACTAATGAAACTATACAAGTCGTGACAAGATTTTTAGAATTATTAAAAAATCAAACATTTTTATTTTCACTAGAACTTCTTTATAATATTATGCTACATATCAATATATTATACAACCCAATGCAATCTAGAAATGTTTATGCTTATACAATTCAAAGAGCATTGAGCGAATTTTATACAGCAATGTTAGAAATCCGTAATTCGACTTTTGTGCATATGACATGTGTAAATTTATGGATTGGAAAAATGTAACCATATTAGTGAAGGAGCAAAATAAAGATGTGCTTTTAGGAACCATTTAATAATTGCTAAACTATTTTACTAAGAGAATTTTGAGAATTAGCAATAAGGAGTTGCCATTTTTTGAATTTAAAGAAACATGTAATAAGTATTCAGATCTGATTCAAGAAAAATTAGAAATAGAATTACAAATATTTTAATCTTGAGAAGAATTTAGCAACTTTAATGGATTATTAAATCTATTAAGTAAAGAAAATTTGTCTCAAGTGTTTTTTTCTGAAACCAAACTTTTATGAGTTACAATTCCCTTTGTTATAATTCTAATGACTACAGCAGAACTGGAAAGATGTTTATCTACTTTAAAAAGGATAAAATCATTTTAATGACTTCCATTGGAAAAAAAACCATGATTTTGAAAATAAAAAATTTTAATGAAAAGGTGATCAAAATTTTTTTTCAAGTTAAAAATCGAAAAATAGATTTTATATTCAAATAAAAATTATTTTTATTTCATTTTCATATAAGTTTGTTTTAATAATTTGAGTACAATTTTGATATGTTCAGTTTTACTCATAAAGCATCCCTAAATTAAAAATTCTGAAGACCAAAATACTGGTAAATTGTAACTCATGCTAAAATAACAAATGTGGTGTTCATGAAAATTTGAAGAATTCTTGTTATTTTGCCCACATTTTGAAAATCACTGAATTTTCAGTATTTAATTAATTGGTTTCATTAGCTTTGTGAAAACTCCACTCATTTTTTGAAATTATAATTTCTTTGTCTTCATTTTAAAATTGCAGGAAAACCAAATAGACTATGCACATGCCTACATCATCATTCTCTGAGGTTTCCCCCCTCTTTTGAATGGTTTGTGTCATGTTTTCCTTTGACAAAAATTGTAATTTTTTATGAAAAAAAATCATTAGTAATTTCTTTTTTTTCCCCTCAGTTTATTTAGATTGTACAGAGAAAACAGGATGTAAATTTTATGTCATATTAAATATATTCAGAAATGGATTCAAGCATCAAAGATTACCCAATTTCTAAGTCTTTAGATTCCGAAAATAGTTTGTCATCTAGCAATTCAAATGAATCATCTAATCCAGAAGTTCCTTTATAAATCAAAAGATGAAGAAAGAATAGACAATATGTATCCACTGAAGTTAGTGGTAGACCAAATCGACTATCCCATACTTATATATCACATAGTGAAATGGAACCCATACTTATATATCACATAGTGAAATGGAACAGCAGACAAAATATAGACAATTTTATCGAGAGTCCAGATTTGAAATTCCCCATTACACATGAGTATTCAATTTTAGATATTTCTCTTTTACTTTTTGATAAAAAAAAATATATAATAAAATTATTGATAAATATCCAATACATATGCTACAAAAGAAAAGAAAATGTAATTGTGAAAATATGTCAAATTGTTGGTTGTCTGCATTTTTTGGTATGTATTAGGAATTTTATGCAAGACCTGTATACTTCAGTTGAGGGACATTTAGGATTCTGATCCAAACCTAAGGCAGCCTGACTCGCAAAAGGTTTGATAATTTATTAGCATGTCTGCATTTTAATGAGAATGAAAAATGCTGAATAAGAAAAAGTGTCTTTGACCACATTTATAAAATTTGGTCCATTATAGGCCTGTGTAATGTAAATTAGGATTCTGTGTTAGCTTCATTTCTAATTACTTTTGCCAAGTGGCAAACAATGTCTAAAATGTGTTATTTTTTATTAATATCAATATTCAATAGTATAAAATATATTTATTATTTTGCATTTATAAATTTGATAATATAGACAAGTATACTCATCTGCAAGACATATACCATAAAAAAGGTATAATATAAATATGTGCCTTAGGATTTTAAAACTTTTAGTAAAAAATACATTTAGTTTACAAGAAATTATATATACCTAAATATTTTTCATTTTAAAAATCTTTGACTGTCTTTTGAAGTGAGAAATTCTGGCAGATTCTAAATTTATAAAATGTATTTTGTCATTTGAATGAATGTTATTTTGATAGTAATGTTTCTCTAATTGTAATGTTTAGAGTATGAAGATGTTCTTATAAAGTCGGCTTATCAAAAGTCTAAAATCAAAATAGTTTGGAGAAATGACCTTATTCTTCGGCAATCAGCTTCCATAGCTTTTAGTAGGACTTGCATAATGCAAGCATACCACAGTTTTATGATGAACATAAATGAGTATATGTATTATCATAGTGATCTTGCTTACAATTTCAAATTATATGCCTTTTTACTTTATTATATTTATAGTGGTAAATAAGAGCAATTGGTGATTTCTTCTCTTTCCCTTATTTCTTTTACAATGCCATGCTGATTGAATTTTAATTTTTTTTTATAATATTTATTAAAAATAATTTCAATATATTTCACCTACAAAAATTATTGTTTGATTAATATTTATTTATCTTTTATTAGGGGAGAAACATTTTTCATAGATGCACTGAAATTTTTTAACTTCTGGGGTACAAATAACAATGAAGTATTCATAAGTATTAAAGCAATGAATTCTCTCGGGTGAGAAGGATTATATATGTTTATAATTAGAATTTTATAAGGAATATGATAAAATTATCAATGAAAATGTAAATTAAAAATTTAGTTATTATAAATTAGAATGTATGAATAAGCAATAAATTTCTAATTTGTCAGGATATTGAAATTCTTTTTTTTTTCTTTAAGGGTGATCATTATTTTTTTTGCCTTATTTTTTCTCCTTGGTATTTCCATTTTCTGGCAATACATAGCATTTTGCTCTCATAATGTTAAAACAAGTTATCAAAATTGTGTTTCAACATGGCATCTTTTGGTCTGAAAAATTTAGACATAATTTTTTAAAAGTATTGTTATCAATAAACATAATTATTTCTTAAATAAAAAGTTATCCATTAGCATTAAAAATTTTCAATACTTCCTTAAAATAAATATGGTAATATAGTGATCTATATATAGTATGTATACAGTTAAAAGCATCTTGTGATCCAACATTAGCAAATCTGTCAACCATGCCTATTACTTAGTTTTGAATCTGAATTTAGCCAACTCAGTTAATCATCTAACATTGATCATTAAATAGGCATCTACCTATCTTTATTTAAAGGTAAAACAAGGAAAGAAAAATACTCAAAATCTCACTATCCTGCAATTGCTAAACATTGCAATATCACATGGGGCGTTGTTGAAAAAGCTGTCTTACTTGTACTCCTATAGTATCTACAATATAAATGCCAAAATTTTTAATGGCCACACATATGAAAAGGTACCCCCAAAAATCTGGAATTTTGTAATAAAAAATTGTGTATTAACTTTTTAGGTCTTACAAATTAAATTTCCTCCAAAGCACTAGTTATTTGATACAATTCACAGGTCTAAATGTTTTTTTCACTTTTTGATGTAGTCCTGGAATTCTTGCAAAGTAATGTCTTTTAATACCTCCATTGTTTTTTTGTTGTTGTTTTTTTTAAGCATTTTTTTTTCATTTGGGGGAATAAAAACTTTGCACACAGTAAATTCAGCTAAATATAGCTGATGGATAATCTGGGTCATGTTGTTTTTACTACTCAAGGCTTTGTGCATTGCCACATTGTTATGGTGAAGCTTGCACTTCCCACTTTGCCACAAATAGGGATGTTTTCATTTTACCACATCTCATAAACATTTCAGAACTTATAGGTAAAATACCTGATTGTTATGATCCAATTTCAGAATGAATAATGCTGTTTGCATAAAAAAAAAAAATCAGCAGCACCTTAACATTTGATTCTGCTCTCCACACTTTTTTGAGACATGACGAATTTGATGCTTCCATTAAACCACTCATAAATTTGTGTTTTCTCCAGAACAACTTCTTTCTAAGCTGTTTCAACCACTATAACTGTTTCCTCTGCCATTTTTCTGAATAGAAAGCAGAATTTTACATTGTTCCAACTTTTCAATCATCACAAAAATCATCAAATAAGTAAACACAGTTGTAAAACATTTACTACTTAACACTACAACTTCACTTGATGATGGCAGTTGGAAGACTAATTAATGCAAGGGAGGTCCCCTAATGAGGCATCTAACTGTAGAACCATATATAAAATATGCTTGCTTTCCAGGGAAAAATTCCTGTTTCTTTTGAGTATCACCTCATATATAGCTTAATATTATGTATAATGAGTTTACTTGCATACATATCTTATAACTATAATTAAAAACATGTTCACAAACTCTACACACATATATATATATATATATATATATGTAGCCACTATAACTAAAACATATAAGTGTAGAAAATTAGAACTTTTGTTAATGTTTTATTTTTATTTTTTCAATTATGGATAATTAAAACTGTGAATATGGAAATCTAAGTGTGGACAGGATTAATAAAATTTGGCTTCATAGTTAGTTCACAGTAAAATTAACTTTCTAATCTGGGTTTAAGTGATTTATATATTATATTAACTGAAGTATATAAGCATGTTAAATTCTCTATTCATAGACAAGTTGGGATAACTAAGCAATAAAATTATAATGGTATAGAAGTAACATTTGAACATCAGTGATGAAAATTTGCCTTTACTTACTATATCCCTTAATATAGGGGATTTTAATTCAGACTTTCAAGCACCCACCAACTATCTACACTATCTCATACAACTGATACATATGACCACACACATGTAGAAAAGATAAATAATTACCAATATACATATTTCATGCTAAACCAGCATTCATCAGTTGGTTCAGATTATTATCTCCCACACATATATATAATCAGTGCTCAGTTTATATTAAGATGGCAAATCCTCACACTTTAATGAACAGGCTTCGATCTATTCCAACCTCCAACTTTTCAGCCATCAATATCATTGAAAATCTGATGATGGAAAGCCCAAATCCCATGCTGATGCCAACATTATTGCCACACCCATGTTGACCTGAAGTGACTCTGAGCATGGGCATGAAAATAACATTGGCATCAGCATGGGATTTGGGCTTTCCATCATCAGATTTTTCAATGATATGGATGGCTGAAAAGTTGGAGGTTGGAATAGATTGAAGCCTGTCCATTAAAGTGTGAGGATTTGCTATCTTAATATAATCTGAGCACTGATTATATTGTAACAGGCATACATGCTGTTACATTATTATTCTATAAATAAAATTAGAAATTAAAAGTAAAAAGTTTGCAAATAAAAATTTGTTTTAAAAATTGAAAATTAAGTCATCTAAACTCGTATATATATAAAATCGCATAGATGAAAAATTATTAAAGGAAAACTATTAAAAAAAAGAAAAAGTTTTAAAACTAAATTTTAAGAAAAAAAACTTAAAAGATTTTAAGATAAAAATATATCTTTAAGAACATACAAATTTAATTAATAGCTGTTGTGTAAAAGGCTAAAAAATGGAAATGATTATTTTTAATTAGTCTTAAGTAAACTAGCCACTGGGCATCTCAAAATTTATAATTAAAGGTCAGATAGGAGAGAAAAACAATAAGAACAGAATAATCAATAAAAAAAAATCCCTCAGGAAATGGATAACAGCGAAAGGATCATCATCATCATGATGCCATGTCCAGTCAATCTGAGATTTTAATATAAAAAGGAAAAGAATGGAAATAATTTATAATGTGTGCTATATGTGTTAGTGCTGGGAGAGTTGAAGGAGAAGGGATTGAAAAGATGCACTTTCAATCCCTTTAGCTTTTCCAAAAGAAAGAAAAAATGGAAGTATCGTTTTCTTATATTGCGGACACCGGGGTCCTGTAAACAACCATACCAGCTACAATAAAGGACCTCTGGATAAATACAAACAGCCCAGCAACAGCATACCTCTCTCCTCAGGACTTCGTGGGAATTAACACTGGATCCAAATTACAAGCAATTAGAAAATATGGACTTTTTCCTCTTAAAACCATAACAATTTTATGAACTCTAATGAACTTTAACTATAAACCTATTCCAGTATTTAAATATGAATTCCTATCTGACCAAACTAAATCATTTATTAATAATTATTTTTATTGAATGTATTTTTTTTTAAAAATCATTTCCATTAATTTATTTTTTCTGTTCTTTTAAGTGCTTATTATGATTTTTTTTTCTGTTAAGCTAAACTTTTAATAAATGTTACATTTAAGTTGGGCGTGAATAGCTGCATAGATTCATAAAGCTATATTAGTTTAAGAGAGGGTAGATCTTAGGTTATTTGTTTCACAGTTAAACTGGGTCAATGGATTGGATGTATTGGTGTAATTAGTAAATGTAGCATGAAAATCCGCTATGGGCAGGATCACATTATACACCGCACTTGGGGAAAATAAGTTCCCATTTCTCGCTGACCATCAGAAGCAGACGGTAGTCCCTGCTCCTTAGATCACCCCTTTATCCTATGGGATGGGATAGTAAGATGACAAAAAGGGCCGCAATCCCTTCATATGGAGTTTTCTTTTTTTATTGTTCTTCTCGCCAAACAGACGTAGCATTCCCTGTACTGGATGAGAGACATTTCTTCTTGATAAACAGGTTGTTCAGATGTATATTTCTGACAGTACAGTAGTGTGCTGTTATATTCATGCTGCATTGAATACATTGATATATCAGGTAGATTGGTGTTAGATTGATTGCGAACTTTTGGCCTAGGGTTAAATAAGGGATATAGAAGATTTTCTTTTTCGAGTGCAATCTATGTAGTCTGTCCATACTCAACACTCTAATAAAATATTAATTCATCTGTGTGAACTTATAAAATAAAAAGTTAAAATATAAATCAAATTATAAAGTAAACGTTATACTAAAATAATTCTAAATTTTATACATGTGCAAAATAAATGTTTCTGCGTATTGTTAATCTGGCAATGGCTTATTCTTATTTTTTATTATTTTTCTTTCTTTAAAAATAAAATATACATTATCTCTGCTGCTCCATAAGCTAGTGACTGGGGCTAATGGTCTATAATAAAATAAAATTGGATCTTAACTTACATATCTGCCTACTATATAAATTTTCCAGGTTTGAATGGCCTGGTGGCGCACTGTATGGCAGATATGGTAAGATCACAATTATCAAAATCACCCTAACCATTATAATATATATGTGTAGGAGATAATAATCTGGACCAACTGGTGAATGCTGGTTTAGCATAAAATACGTATGTTGGTGACTATTTATCTTTTCTATATGTGTGTATAGTGTAGATAGTTGGTGGGTGCTTGAAAGTCTGAGTTCAAGTCCCTAATATTTACAATTAAACTCCAGATTTGAGATGAGTGCCTGGTTTTCAAATATTTGTATCCCTTAATATAAATTATTCTTCCATCTCATATTTAGAGCTACAATATAGGAAATGATGATGAAGCTTCTTCTTATAACCCCAATAGGTTGAAAATAGTTATCAGTTTTTATTTAGTACACAGTAAAAAAATAAAAACAAGATACAATATGTACCAATAGATAATTTAAATTCCATCTACACATATAAATAAATATTATTAATAATGTTTGCACTTAATACTGTATTCATATTATTTAAGTTATACTGTTATATCCATAATTAAGCTTAAAATTAATAGTCAACAAATTTTAATAAAACTTTGCTGAGCCATCAGTTGAGTAGTTACAATAAAAAACAATAATTCAATGAGATAAAACAAAATCAGACTGGTCACACTGAAATGTCACTATATCTTATTATGGTAAGATGCTCATTAATATTTATGATAACCTGAATAGTTTAACATGTGATAAACTCAGAGCAAAATGTGTTCCAGATTGATTCAGAGCAAAATGCATTCTGGATTGATTCCATCTTAAGAAAGAGATGGGGGACGACTTCAATTTTCTGAAATTGAAATACTAATGTGTGATTTTGAATGCTCAAACACCAAAAACTCCCAAGCAATTGATCTTATAATTATTACTATTGTTTTTAATGTCTATGCTGCAGTTTCAAATACAGAGATGCTAAAATGCAAAAGAATTATCAATCAATAGAGAATTACCACTGATGTAGATCAATCATTATCATTTGTGAAAGACCTCTATTGCCTAACTATTTCAACCTGAAGGAATCTTAGTAATGGATTAATTTTAAAAACTATGTCAGATGTAAATTATAATAATAGTCTACCAAGATAGTTCAATTTCAAAATGATTGCTTTTCTTGATTACATTTTTTCATGTTTATACAAGCTGGTAAAATAGCAGCACCCCACCCCACACACACAAAATATTGGGAAAGCACTGGATGGAATTATAGTGCATTCACCTTTTAGAATCTATTGATTATTGCAGCTTGCATTTGCACTAGGTGATACTATTGTATGGGGGAAATGTTTTGCTATTTTTTAAAATCTCAAAATAGTAATTAGCTGTCTAAAGAAGATTAAAATTATTAGTGAATATTGCCTTGTGTGCCTCAACTGGATGAAACTGCTGAGTCAAGCTGCCCTTCGAGCGTTTTTTAACCTCTGTAGCAACTAACAGATGAGTTTTTTAAAGAAATAACGTTGGGAAATATAATATAGTGATCCTTTGAACAGAATTTTAAAAAGAATTAAAACTGCTGCATAATGTATTTTCCAAATTATAGCATTTGATGATTATAAAGGTTTGAAATAATGTGCCACATTGATCCGTTTGAATAATCTTTTTTAAATTTATTATTGATATTGTTCATGAATAAGATATAAAAACGATGATTACTAAAATATACTTGAGAATAACTTATATTGTGACTTACAACTAATCATTCATTGTTTTTTATAATTACCCTATTCTTTTTCAAATCACTTTTAAAATCCTTGAACATAAACAGGGTTAAAAGCTAAACAACCGCTATAAATCTATGCTTTATAACAGTAAATTATCTTGTGAAATGAGACGTAATTTTTAAGAATCGTCATTAAAACATAACGTTGAACTAATATTTTAACTGCTATTACTAATAATAATGAAAAATTAAAAACTAAAAATGAAAATGCAACTGCATAAAATATATATATATATTCCGATACTAATTAATCTGACTATTAAGATGACTGCTTCTAATTATTGAAAGATTCTCAATTGCACTCAAACCAATTAAACAAGAATGTAACCGTGACAGGCATCTCCTATGAGTGTTCTTGCGCTAACTTTTTTTTTTCAAACGCGTTTAACAACTTTTATCTTACTTTGTCATATTTTAAAATTGTATTAATGGATCATTCATTCATTTAATTTGTTATTTAAAAAAAAAAAAGTAATATTAAATTGTATTATAATAATAACACGTATATATTAGTGATATTCGGCAAAGCAATTTAATGTCATTTCGATATACATGTGTGATAGCTTTTAACAAATAATGCCAATGATATGAGCGCTTACTGAAACAATAGAGATTATCTTTTAAAAAAACTGTATAAAACAAAACTTTTAAATACATATAAATAAAATACTTGCTTTTTCAAAGGCAAATTCAACATCTATGACATTAATAATGAATAAGTACTGAGAAAGATCAAGAAAGCGATCGTATTTACACTGATAGTAGTTTGTTATTGTTTGATAACATTTTAACAGAATTCCAGATATGTCATATACATTATCGATTTAAATAATGAAATTTGAAATTCAGAGTTATTGTAAAAAATATGTGAAGTTAAAAATAAATTATGGGCTATAGACAGACATTATTTGTGATATAGCATCACGATGAAGACTGCATCATGCTAAAGGTAAATTAAGAACTTACCACCTATATGAGAGTGACATTCATCATTAGTATTAAAAGTCATATCATATTATAATTATATTATTTGTTTTTATCATCAGTATATATACAATCATCTGACAAATCCAGAAGAATCTGAGTCTTCTTATCTTTAATTATTAATAATAGATGTTTTTCAGGTTGATTATGAGCTGGCCACATAAAAAGAAAATTTAAAGTTGTTTATAATTAAAAAAAATTGCAAGTTCAACCAACTTGAATTCAAATTTTTAGCAATGGGGTTTTCTGTTATATTATTTTTATGAATAATCCATTGATATGCATATGACAACACAAAATATTTTAGGATCTTATAATAATATTCAAATGAGCTTATTGCTTGGGACTTCATAAGAAGTTTAAGGGGCAAAAGTGCTTTTGAGATCCAAGGTCCACCTTCAGTCTACAACTGCACCAAACACAAAATATTTTTTAGCTAAGAATGAATAAATGCCCATTTTCCAACCATTACTAATGACTATAAGCTGACTGCCAAAAAATTCTAAATGTGTCTCAGAAAATTCCAGCTACCTAAAAAAAAAATGATTGAGCACCACTTGGACTTAATTAATGTATCATGGATATGTCAAATAAATACTTTTCATTATCATAAATAGAATAACTGAGGGAAACACTGGATAGTTTAATAATCTTACCACTATAATAATAAGAGTTTGATGATTATACTTTGCTTTAATTAAAATAATTGATGAGTGGTGCACTGATACACAGCTAAAGAGAAATTTGAGCTTTAGAGTTGATATATTAAGATATATTATGTTCCTAATTATGAATACGAAAGCATAAGCTTTTGAAAAGTACTTAAAATATCTTAATATATCACAAATTCTAAAGCTCAATCTTCCATTTAGCTGCAAATTAGCACACTCATCACCAATAATCTTACCATTATATTTTCACATTACTGGATAACCTTAAATTACCCCCCCCTCCTCCAATGCTATTATGTTATATCAATAAATGATAGTTCGCATCTCATTCCTGCACAATAAATTTTGTAAACTGGAAGACTTAATATATTCATTTAGCTGAAGTATTTATTTTTTATAGGTTGCATTCAACAAAATATTAAAAGCATTATATCATTTATAGTTTGAACTGATGAGAATCTAGAAATTAAAATGAAAAAAAAATTAGTGCTAATTAAAATTTCGGTCCCAATTTAGTTTGCGCTCATGGCCATTTTGAAATCTAAAAACGACCACTGACACATCCAACTGATAAATGACATAAATATTGAATAAAAGTACTTTAAAATCACATTTTAGAAATTATAAGCTAGTAAAAATAATATGCTTTATTTTATTAGAGTTTTTTTTAATTTACTTTTATAAAATATTTGAAATATGAAGGCGCAATGCACAGAAGTATGCAGAGAGTGGGAAAGATGATTTGGCCAATACAAAGTATCGTCCAAAAGATGCAGAAGTCTGATCAAACCAAACTTATAATTTCCAAATACTAAAAGATTATAACTTTTAAAATACTAATTATATTATATGCCTATATGAAATAAAGCATATTATTTTTACTAGTTTATAATATCTAAAATATAAACTTAAAATACTTTTATTCAATATTTATGTCATTTATCGGTTGGATGTGGCAGCGGTGTTTTTGGCTAGTCGTTAGATTTCAAAATGGCAGTGAACACAAACTAAATCGGTATCAAAATTTCTCTATCAAATTATTACATAGGAAATTATAAATTGTTTTACAAAGAACACTGCTATAAAAATAACAGCACAATTGGAGGTAGGATATATATATATTTGTTTGGTACTAAAGAAGTATTTAAATCACAAATTTGCTTGCACTTATGTGAACCATAAACTGCATGTGTACATGGTGTAATAATTCAATTCTATTGGCCAGATTTAAATGTTTTTTCTACTTTCTTGGACTAGCATTCAATATAATATCTACAGCCAACTACCCCAATATCACTAGCTTATTGTATTAATACTAAATTATTTCTCTGTTTTTTTAAAAAAAGTTATTTTATTTAGTATAGTTTTTCAGTGCCATTAAAAATTGCTTTTACTATATAAGCCATTGTAAACAATAATGAAAAAAAAAAGCGCATTAATATTAAACTGGTTTGACGATAATTAATAACTTCACCTAAAGCGAAAAAAAATCAAACCACGTTTTAAAATAAAATCTTAATAAATAACTAGTTAAAATATATAAATACAAACTTTTAAATTGTAATTTTATTTTAGCATATACTTCCTCCCATTAATAATAATAAACTTTTACCTACACAAATTATTACAATATTATAAAAAGAGAGATTAATGGCTTTAAGTGGTGGGAGAAGGGGTGGATTGCACTGCTTAAAAAAAAAAAAACTACAGAAAAATAAATAAATAAACAAAACCAGTTTGATTTTTTTTTTAAAAAAATTTTCAACCTGATTATATTTCTCGAAAGTAATTTTGAAGTCCGCTATTTTTTAATAATGTCATATCAAAACTTATAAAACAAATAGATACAAACACGCAAACAAGACATTTGCATACAGAATTTTAAGCATAAATACGTGTGCCTATATGTTAAAAGAGATGTAATTCTTATTACATAAATAATAATAAAAAAGAGCAAATTACTGCATAAGTGTTAATAATACTAATATCTTTAAATATAATTTACATAGTAAGACATATAATCTAATAATATATAAATTTAATAATTTTCATTAAAAAAAACAATTATTAAATATTAACAGAGCTCTATTAGGCTGTCATCTATAATATCCTATTGAAAATAAATGTATAATTTAACCATCAGTAAAGATGAAACAAACTTTAAATAGCTAATTTACCTCAAAAAACAATAGTGGCTACCTTAAAAAAAATCACAAATCTGTTATAAAAATTTTCAAGTTTACTTAGCCTGATTTTACAAATAATTTATAGGTATGGCTGATGGATTTATTTACTATTGTAACATAAGTTTTGCAATAATTTTATTACAAATTTTTCCAAATCTGAAATCAATAATAATAAACAGCAAAGTTATAAGCAGTATTTTAAACAGCAGTTTTTTTACAAAAGTTATTTGCAAACTACCACTGGTTATAATATTTTATTGCCCAATTAAAACTCCATTTTCTTCAGAAAAAAAAAAAAAAATATTGGCATATATGCTTGAGGAGATATGAGTATTGCAAATAAATTATACTAAATTTGCAATCTTAATCCAAAAAAAAATTCATTAATTATATGCTTAGAAATTTCATTTCCAATAAAAAGTCAGTTTTATAGGCAAACGCTAAAAACTGAAATCAGGCAGCAATTAAAGACCCTTCACATCATAATAAGATGAGGCCAAACTTTTGAAATATTGAAATGAACAATGCACTATGTTAGTAAACAAATGATTCAATGCTTTTAGGTCTACAAATTTACATCTTACAGAAAATTAAATATGGCATTCAACGTAAGTTCAGCATATTCTTTTATATAAAATTTTCAGGTTTTTTTTTTTTAATTTTAAATGTGCATTCAATGAAAACAATCATTAGGATTTCTTGAATTAAGTTCATAAATACAATACAGTTTATCCCTGATGCTTTTCCCTTAATAATCCAATACATACTTCAGAATATCCCATATATATATAGTTAATATGCAAAGTTACAAAATATATAAGTTCAGATATTCTAAAATACATAAAATGCAGTACCATTAATCTAGCAATTTTATGATTTTGCCAAATTAGAAAAACATGACATGAAGTTATAATTTAGTTCACTATAAATTTCCAAGTCTAAATATAAATGTAAAAAATAACAATAATTATTAATTTTAAAACGTTATTAGATATATGTTACAATATTATATGATTGTGTAGCTTAAAAGAATTCCATAAATTTGACATGATTTGAGAATATCTATAAAAAAAACAAAGGAAAAGCAATGGATGGAAATGGGTATGGGACCTGACTTAATAAAGTTTTCAGTAGCTGTTTTTATGGAGAAAAATGAAAATCATTAAGTTCAGCAATCAAATAAACTAAGAAAAACAAAATAGAAACATGGTACTCACTTTAACTAGGTATATTTATTTACATGTATTTATTATCTTTTTTGTGCATTAACATATCTAATAAGGTATTTAATTATATAGCGCTATGTTAATAAATTGTAAATGTAAATTAGCAATCAAGCTAATGCACATGCACTTTACAGATTTTAAACTATATGTAAATGAATACTCTCATTCTCAAACACAAGATAAAGTCTTTATGAAAAGATAGGATGAATCCATCTATCTTTTCAATCCAAACATTTAAGTATGGGCCAATCTTAAGTGTTTGGAGATCACTAATTTACAATTACAATTTATTAAAATAGCACTATATAAATAAATATCTTATTATATATATGTTTAACTTCAACTAAGAATGATGTACACCTGTGTTTCATTTTATGCGGTAGATAGGTTTCTCAGAAAATGTGCACAAAAGAAATTGCACAAAAATAGACTTAACTTACATTGAAAAATGGGGGATACGTACTGTAATTTTCCAAAAATCGCATAAAAGCAAAGCAACAATGTAAAATTACTTTAAAATTTGCATAAAAAAAAATAAATAAATAAAATATGACTAATAAAAAATTTCAAATTTGAAAAAAATTGATACAAGACAAACTTTTTTTATTTTTTTATTAACTACAGTATTTAATTTTATTCAAAACAATATATTTTTATGCGTAATTTACATTTTTTTCATACATGTAGGGTATTTTAATCATTAACACTATTCAAGACTTCAGATTCATCATGATGTGATGTGATATGAAGTACTGTAGCTTCTCCTTAAATGAGGTCAAGAGGAAATACAACTAAAACATTTTCCAATCGCTGTTGATCCTTCTCATTTCGCTAAGCGATCTAAAATTGAAATTTTTGTTTACAAAGAAATTCATTTTCTTGGGTGTTTTTTTCTCTCCGTTAGAATAAACTAAAAGTTTAAAATAAAAATAAGAACTTAAGACTTACGATAATAAAAAGACAACGACTCACCACTATTGGGCAAAATTTAATTAAAACTAACAATTAAAAATTAAATTCTTATTTTTGTCTTTAATTTTTTTAATTTTCAATTCCGTTTAAAAATCAAATTTCATCGTTTCACATCACCTCGTTATGTAATTTTTAAATTGTTAATTACAATTAAAATTCAGATTTTAATTGCCAAATTTAATTGTGCCCACCACTGTTACTCACCTTTTAAAAATAAACTTGCAGACACTAAATAATTAACCTTTCAGAAGGACACTTCATTATTGGACAAGTGAGGTAAAACTCTCAAATTTTAATTGGTCAATTTACAAACTCTTTGATAGAAATATTTTCAACTTTTAATATTATATTAATTTTAGTTTCGTTTGCAAAAAGTATATTAATTATTTGCAATGTTAGGAAAGTAAACGAAAATTTTTTCAAAAATATATTTTTATTTGTATTTTATAGAAATATTCAAAAGTGGAAAAATCAAAGAAAATATTACAAGCAAATTACAAGCAATGCACACGTCATTTATATCCCTCCCAGATTTACGTTACAAATTTTTTAAGAATTTTTTAGTAAAACCTTAGCATTTTTCTAAAAATAATTATATTTTCAGCATATTTTAAACCAAAATACATTATAATATGTAAATAAATGCCAGAAAAATATTCTAAAACATTAATCTTTGTTTGAAAATCAAATAAACAGCTTGGGGCAATCTAAACTCTTGACAGGATGTCAAAATTATGCTATCGCTGGTTTCTTTTTCAATTTACAATCGTTTAAAGTATACAATTTTTTAATAAAACCTTACTACTTTTGTAAAATAACTATATTTTCAGCAGATTTTATGAACATAATGTATAATATGTACAAAAAATAATAAAAAAAAACACTCTAAAACATATATTTTCATTTTCAGCGGTGAAAAAATATTTATCGAAATCATCAGCCAATGGATGGCTCAGCCAATCAGCATTGGCCTTCTTCTTTTTTTAAAGTTAAAACACTCCTAGTATTGATTTTTTACTTGTAAAATAATTCAAGAGAGGGCAGCATCTTACGGGACTTTTTCTAAAGTTTCCAATAAGTATAAATACATCACCATCGCTCAAAAAATGGCCGATTTAGAGCGATCCAAAGCTCTGACATGAATTCACGTTGAACCCTACTAAAAGGTTAATTGATTACATACTCGTTTTATAAAAAGCAAAAATTGAACGCAATTTAAAATGCAAAAATGTCAACATATATCGTATAGGCATCTATAATGTTTGAACAGATTTACATTATAATCTTGTAAAATTTATTACTTGTGGACACTAAATGATTAATTAATTACATACTCTTTTTATAAAAAGCAAAAATAGAACGTGATTTAAAATGCAAAAACAACAAGAAAAATAGATCTATAACGTTTGACAGATTTATATTATAGTCTTGTAAAATTTAATGTGTGTATATAAAATGGGGAAATTCTGATTTTAAGTGAATTATGAACTTCTTTATTACATAAAATCTATTACAGTACTATTATAAAGCACTGAAAATATTGAAATTATTAGATGGAAGTCAAACTCCAATAATGCGCTATTACTTTAAATATGACGTGAGTGTGCAAAATTTATAATATTTAAAGTAATAGTGCATTATCGGAGCTCAACTTCTGATCTAATAATTTTTATCGCATAAAAGAAAACCACATACAAAGATATTAAGAAGAAACATGAATCGCATAACTTCAAAATCACATTAAATAAATCCGCATAAAACAAGACCCTGGTGTATTGTAAATTTTAAATAATTTTGCAAGCGTCATTAAGTGACTGCTTAATATCTTCACGCTCTCATCTTCAAACACTTAAGATTGGCCCATACTTAAATGTTTGGGTTGAAAAGATAGATGGAGTCATTCTACCTTTTCATAAAGACTTTATCTTATGTTTGAGAATGAGAGTGTTCATTTACGTATAGTTTAAAATCTGTAAACCGCATGTGCATTAGCCTGATTGCTAATTTACAATTAATATATCTAGTATACTCTTTTATTTTATTTCTCTAGTGTATCTAATCAAAATTTTAAAAAAACTGTAAAATGTAAAGTAATAAAATCTGATGATAATGAAAGTTTGATAAACCTTTTCACAATTTTATCTGGATTTAAGAAAAATAAAACATAAAAATTCAAACATCAACTTAAGAATATTGTCTCTTCATATAAAAGAAAACTCTTCAAAAAATCTTTATGTTTACCACAAACTGAATACAATGCATCTTAATGTTTTGAAATCACCCTTTAATTTAATAAATAAACCCATTTGTTCATAACAGAATCCTGACAGAAAAATGATTTTTCAAAAAATTGTATAAACTTTCAAATAGAAAGAGCTCTTTTTACACTAAGACTGGTTACATTTAGTGGATTATTGACACTGGAATGTTTAGTTATATCTCCACTTATACCTATATGTGAATAAAGAAAAAAATGTATAAATTTATATGAAAATGTATCTAAATATACACATAAGGAAATGGAAGCTATATATAAACAGTCATCCATGATAATGTAAATATTTGGGAGCAATCTAAATGAAAACTGACCCATTTAAAATGATGAAAAAGAAATCATTTCTAAAAATATTACATAGAACAAACTACAAATAACATCACAATGCATTATTTACATCATTAGATATAAAATTCACTAAAAATAATGAGCATAAAAAAAAAATCTTGGAATATTCTGTAATCTTTCAACAATTAATGTTGGAATTGAATAAGCTTTTAGATGATTCAAATTTTGCAGGTGTTTCTCTTTTTTAATGTTTAGCTTTAATACTTAATATTAAAACATAATTCATATAATTCACAAAATGATGAAAAGAAATTGCATGTAAATGTTGAGTTAATATTTTAGTAAAACATTTTTTTCAACAGTATTTCAAATGATTCATAGTAAAATGAAACAAACATATGCTCACCACAAGTAAATATTACAAGTGACAGAATTTTATTAAAATAATTTGATTACTAACAATGGATAATCATTATATTGTTTAGTGAAGATAGTCTGAACGTGCAAAGTAAAAAATTGCAGCAGATTGATTTGTAAATACTGAATATATTTATAGTTATATGTTGGCTTACTTCCATTATAATGCTGCTTAATAGATGAATACAAAAACTGAATTAATAATCTTTAGATTCAGGATATTGAATTTAAGAAGTAATAGACTTTCTTCCTTTTAAAAGCAAAATTAAAAAAGCTGCTCACATACAGACAAAATAATCTCATGAATCAATTTAATATAAATCTACAATGTTTGGAAATTATACATTAATCTTGTTGTAAAAAGAAAAAAAAAGGAGAGAAATCAAAAGGTTATAGAAATATAAAGATAAAATTTCTATTAACTGTGGTCAGACTAGTACTACTTTAGAAGGCAAAAAAAAATCATTTCAAACATCTGTGCTTTATACTAACTTGTGTATTGTTGCTAACAGTTATATTTGGACATATATATATTCAATTTCTTCTAAAACATTTAATAATTTAATTAGATTATGAAAACAGATCAACACATAACTACAAATAAAATATCAAAATTATTGAGATGTAATATACAAGGCTGTATCCAAAAGTAATCATAATTTCATAATAAAAAACTGTTTATTTATTTTTAAGTATTATAAATGTAATCTCTTTCAAATGACTATCCATTTTATGCAATACACTGGTCTAAAGGTATTTTTTATTTTTCAAAAACCTTGCAAAGTGACATCTTTTAATGCCTGTGTCAGTTTTTTTCACCACTTCTAAGTTCACACACACAAAAAAAAATGAGACATTTTTTCATTTGAGATTTTTAAAAAAATCACACAAAGTAAAATCAAGTGATTATCGCCAATAGATAAACTGAGTCATGCTAAATTTAATAAAAAAGTATTTCATACTCAAGGCTTTGAGAGATGACACTTTGTTGGAATGACAGTCTTTTCTTTGCCACAAAATAGGATGTTTACATTTTACTACATCACATAAATGTTTCAGAATTCGCAGATAAAATGCCTGACCATTACAAACTAAATCTGAGAGAAAAATACAATTTGTATCAAAAAAATCAATGTTGTTTTGACTTTGGACTTCAATTGCCACACTTTTTAGGGATGTGGTGAATTTAATATTTCAATAAAATCATTCATAAACCTGTGTTTTTATGACATCAGCTTTCTTGTAATCTGTTGCAAGCATTACAACTGTTTTCCATGCCATTTTCTGTAAATGAAAAGAGAATCTCACATTGTGTGAACTTTTCAGTCATTATAAAAATTGACATATATGCAAAACACCCTATGTGGTTCAATAATTTCACACAGCAATGTCATTTGGAGGATTGATGCAGAAAAGTTCCTGCAAGAAGGGTGTAACAGCAAAAGCATATACTACAACAGCCCACAAACCAGAGAATGATTCCATTTATTTTTGGCCTCCCCATCATATCCTTTTCAATCATCATTAAAAATATTCAATTATATAATATATACTTTTTAACATTTTAAAAAGTACATTTTATATCATTTTTAAAAAGCATTTCTGTAGTTAAATAAATAAAGCTTCATTTATAATATGTCTATATTATAATCAATTTGCACATGAGATAATTATAAATGTATATATAATTTTATTTATTTCTCTGGAAATATATCATTTCTGTAGTATTATTTTTTTAATAAAACCTCATCTTTTAAGTTAAAAAAGACAAATTTAAATCAGATACATACTTTGTTAACATAATTACATCTTTATTTCTAATAATGAGTACACCTGGGTTTCGTTTTACACGATAGATAGGTTCCTCAGAAAACACGCGCAAACGAAATCGTGCAAAAATAGATGTAACTTGCCTTGAAAAAGGGCGATATGGACTGTGATTTTTCAAAACTCGCATAAAAGCAAAGCACCAACGTAAAATTTACTTTAAAATTCGTGCAAAAAAAAAAGGAAATAAAATATGACTAATAAAAAATTTCAAATTTGAAAAAAATTGATACAAGACAAACTTTTTTTAACTATAATATTTAATTTTATTCAAAACAATATATTTTTATGCATAATTTACAGTAATTTATATTTTTTTATACACGTTTTAACTATTATCGCTATTTGCCAGTAAACAGGTACGTTTGCAAACTGAAAAAAAAATCAGATTCTTCACAAGATGAAATACAACTAGTGCCAACGTCACTCTCATGTTGTGTTAATTAATGGTTTTCTGGTGACAACGTAATTAGTAATTAATCTAACAACTAAAAATTAAATTCATTTTTGTCTTTAATTTTCAATTTTAATTGTGCCCACTGCTATTACTCATCTTTTAAAAATAAACTTGTGGACACTAAATGATTAATAATTGATTAAACGTTCTTTTTAAAAAAGCAAAAACAGAATGTGATTTAAAGTGCAAAATTAACACGCACAATGTTTGAACAAATTTACATTATAATCTTGTAAAACTTAATGTGTGTATACATAAAATGTGGAAATCACGATTTTATTTCATTATTGCATCAAATCTTACTATTATACAGCACTGAAAATATTGAAATTACTAAGTTGAAAGTCGAATTTCAATAATGTGCTATTATTACTTTCAATATAACGTGAGTGCGCAAAATGTATTATTTAAAGTAATAGCGGAATATTGGAGTTCGACTTCTGGTAAAACATGAATCGCGTAACTTCAAAATCATGTTAAATAAGTCTGCATAAAAAGAGACCCAGGTGTACATGTGTTTTCCAAATCGTATTGTAAATTAAAATCTCACACAAAAAGTAATATGTTGTGATTTTCTATAATAAAAACTTAATTCATTATCATAGATTTAAAATTTACCATAAACACTGAATAACCTATCAAAATAAATAAATAATTAAAAACCAATAATACTTAATGAATAAACATTTAACTAGTTTTATTATTAATTAAAAATTTAGTATAAATATATTATATAGACTGGTGTTTAATAAACGCACTATTGCTGTGGAATTTGTCTATGTAAATTATAAACATATCAAATTCACTTCCCATAATGCTTTAGATGATATTTTATTATGAACTCATTATCTAAAAATAATGTAAACAAAAAATATATTTTATATAATGTACATTTTCTAATTTATCTTTTGTGCATTTCATTATATGAACAATTTTTTTAAAAATAATAAAAATACAAATTTTATTTTATTTTGTTGTTATTGTTGCAAAGTGGAAAACAACTTTGTAAATGTGGGTTCTGCAGTCTGATTATATTTGAATAAAAAGGCATTGGCATTCTATTGCAAGTATGAAGATACAATAAAAGTAAAACAAATGCTTTTTATTGATGTTTTATACACTGTGAAAAACATGAAAACAGTAAAATATAAACATTAAATAACACTAATGGCTATCATTTTTTAAATAAATGGTAGTCATTTTTTAATAATTTCTATAATGAAAAGACTGCCCCCCCCCCCCAAGTAGCTGATACAGGATTATGATGCCCACTATAATGAATCTTTGTAATAGCAGCCAGCTTATAGAAAGAGTATGTTATAAACATTACAAAATTTATATTATATTCTTCTAATTTAAATAATAATTATCCTAATCTATTCCTGAAAGATTTAAAGCAGAGTGAAATGGCAACTTAAAATACAAAGATTTGCAAACTAATTTCCAACTAAGAAAAATAAAAATGTGTTTGGTCTATTAGATGGACTGTTATCCACTTTAAACTATCAATTTATTAGCAAACATCATTTGATTTCCCATACCGCTACCTACACATTTTTTAAATAAAAGAAATAATTTATTTAATATATATAGAATGTAGGGGGAAGAGGAGTAGTTTGATATATATATATACACATTAAAATATAATTTTGTACTTCTAAAAATGACTTTTTTCAATTTACTATAAAAATGTCTATCAGAGATATCATATCAGATGCCATTTTCTGTATGTGAGAAAAAATATCAGACCTGTCTAATTTTTAAAAGGTCAACTCACTGGAATCCAATTAGTTAGTTAGAACATCATTATTTGATGTTTCAAGACCATCATATGAATTAAAACAGTCAATTTCAAAGGTCAAGACTGCATTCATTAAAGATGATAGAATAAAATTACAAAAAAGCAATATTCATCAAAAATAAAGATTAACAGACATAAAAACACATCTGAATGCTAATATGTCTACCAAAACAATCTGCAACTTTCACAAGCAGAACATTTATAATCAAACTACATTTGTAGCTTATCATTTCCTGATAAGACTGGTATAATATAAAAATGGTAGTACCATAAGCATAAAAACTTGATAACAGATGAATAAAGAAGCTTATCATATGGTCAAACATATACACATTTAAATTTTATTTTATCAACAAGAATGTTTTTTTTTTCATGTGTCATAGCATTGGCCAGGAAGCAAACCCACTAACCTGGGACAACTGCTTGTAAGGCAGCTGTTCTGACCTCTTAACCACCAACACTTGACAACAAGAATGTTTTTCCCCACAATAAAACATGATAGTAAAATTGTCAAAATTTGATCAATCATATCACAATATGTTTAAAGATAGTTCTGTATAGACAAAATACATTCAAACATTTCAGAAAACTAAGTTCAAACAGTAAGACAAAAATTGTTTTTAGAAAGATTTGTCAATTTTCAAAATGATAATGCTCCAATTTACATAGACTTTGTTGTTTCTGAAACATGAAGATATTTTTACACATGTTTCATGGGCTTCCCAATAATCAAATATTATTGAATTTTTAAAGGATACTTTTAAACAGTAAAAGAGTGGTATCTTTCATCAACCAACAAGAAAAACCACAGGCTTATCTCATAAAATTGCCTAACATTACTTTAGATATTGTTTACATGTTCAGTAATTCTATCCCACATAGAACACAAGTAATTATTGATACAAATAATGGCCCTACATTGCATTAATCAAGTCACTAATGTGTTTTCATTATTGAATCCAATCCTGCACATTATATATATATATATTCATTTCTGTCTGTTATTTTCTTTAAGCATTGAACACAATAACTGCATTTTAATGGTAAGCTATTTTTGATCAAGTAACTAATCTCAAAATTATTATTTAGTAATTGTGTGGTCTGTTTGACTTTAAATAGTTAATCAATAATAAAAAGATAATAATTGCATCAGTAATTATGATGAATCAATTTTTTTCACTCTATGAATCTTTATGATCTTTTTATTCCACTAACTTTGGGTATTTCACAACTAACTGCTTTGGTTCACATATGAACTTTTTCATGTGAATCAATGCATAAAACAACAAGATTTTAAATGTTAATATTTGAAATGATTCTGAGATTTAAATATCAACGTTTTTCAAAGAATAAATACTTTTTATGCTAGAGTTAATTATTTAAAATAATAATAATAATAATTAAGGCATCACTAGTGTTCGCAATATTTGGTTCAATTTTGAATATTCTATAAAAATTAAATTCTGCTATTATTTTATTTCAGTATTGATTGTGTCCCCCCTCCCCCACAAATAACCCCAAATATATAACTGCATATATATATATATATTAAATTTAGGAGAAAAAATCTTTCAAAACAAAATTCAGTTTAAATTAAGGAAATTGAACTTAGGATTTTCAGTCTATATTCATCCTCCATTTCATCTCAATCAACCAATACCCATGACCACATCATGACTACATATATGTGAAAAAGATAAATGATCCTCAATATATATATATACTGTATTTCACCAGCACTCACCAGTTGGGCCAGATCATAATCTCCCACATATACAATGTTTAGCTTATATTAAGATAGCAATTTCTTAAACTTTAATGGACCAGGTTTCGATCTTCTCATCTTTCCAACAATTCAACTACCCATTTTATTGAAAAACCAATGATAGAATCAAAGCCTTGGTTGATTTGATATTGTAATCATACCACATTAGACATTATGTCAGTATAGCTCCTCATATTATTGGACCATTACATATCCATTTATATTAATAGGAGAGGGATGGACTGGACTTATACTATGATGTAACTTATTTTAAAAGCTATGTTCATGTGTATTAGTTGTGTATTAGTTGTTTAAGATGAAATGGAGGATAAATATAGACTGAAAATCCTAAGTCCAAATCCTTCTATTTACTATAGTAAACATTCAGTATAATAAATGAATATGTTGAAAAGCAGTTTAATTTTGACTGATGTAGGATGGTGTAAGACTCCGCAACAAGTTTAAACTGTTTTTAAGTAATCATATAGGGACAACTTATCAAACTGGCCAATAAAAATCAGTAAATATATTGGCTAGATAGTAATGATTATAGGTTAATCCTGATTATCAGATGTTTATGCTGTCACAGCTGTGATAAAAGCATGTTCGTAGTTATTTTACTTTTCATATTTAAGCACTAAAATGTATTAGAAATACTTAAGAAATAGCAAATTATTGCTGACAACATTCAAATATTATTCCTTTGTTTATTGTACTATTGTTTATTGCTTGGATTTCAAGCAACTTAATATATAGAATTAGCAAATTAAATCCCTTTTCCTTGTTTTAATGATTTGCCTTTCACATTATTAACTAATGATGAATAATTTACTTTCCATATCTTTTTTTAAAATTGTTCACAATATTATTTTTCTTTTGCAATTTCTTATTAATTTAATAATTTTAATATGTTCTCAATAGCTCACATTTTAATTTTCTAACAGATTTACTGTATTTTTTCTATGTAAATATTATTCTTTAAACTTATAAAAATATGGATTGAAATATATTTGTCAGGACTATGAGAAAGACTGCTTCATAGTTGAAAATGTAAGAAACAATAATGATAAAATGACATCATTAATTCAAAGTGAAAAAATATATATATTATTTATTACATGTAAAAACTGTGTGAAAAGAATGGATATTTAATAAAACTTTATTACTTTTCTGTACATGGTTCATTATAAGGGTCTTTTAAAATAATAACAGCACTAGAATTATTTGTAATATAAATATAAAATCACATTTAAAATGAACAATGTAAAATAAAAAATTATAATAGTCATATGACAAACTGGGTATGTGGAATGCTATTTTTTTTACTATTATTTAACATCTTGTTTATAATTCTCATTTTAAAGATGAAAATTACTAATTTCATATGCCTCATCATTTTTTAAATACACACACAAAAAAAGTTTATACTATGCATGCACATAAGATCTCATTTGAAAGCTAACTTAATTTTTAATAAAAAGATGGAAACTGCATGTTCTAGCTGGTATAGTTTGTTTGATTTTTTCATATATTTTTTTTTTTATGTAGAAGGTAAGAATTTATATCAGATGGACATTTTGAAAGAAATTGATATAATTATATTCAAGTACGTATACAAATTATTACATATTTTTAATATAAAACATTATGTCTCAATTATATATACAAAACATTAAAAGTTAGACTAGAATTATATGTTTGAGTATAGCCTATGAATATGATTGTGCAAAGTTTATAATATATGTGTGTGTATAGTTTTAAATAGTTAAATTTCAATCTTCAAAAATTTGTTCATAATGTTGCCTTTTTTATAAAATTTAAAATAATCAATAAAAACAAATTGAAATAAACAGCTAAATATAAATAAAAAATTTATTTAACACATTTGACAAGGCTTTTGTACTTTACTGGAACCGTAAGATATTTCCTCTTTTATAATCACATGACTAACTACTCCACAACAACTCAATCCAATGGACATTCTATATTTCCTCTTTTATAATCACATGACGATTCCACAATAACTCAACCCATTGAACATTATGTACATTATAGTACAATAAATATAATTAATAATATATATAAATGAATAAAAGTATTCAATCCTATTTACAAAACAATCTATAAAAATCCTATTTTAATTATAATTCCAATGTTTCCATTAGTCCAACAATGTTCAGTTCCCCTTGATTGTGCTGTACCTTTAACCATGTTTACACATTTGTTTAAATTTTCTTGAATATACAAAGTTTCATAACATTTTCTTTCCTTGTAATTTTTAATTATTTTATTACCTGTATATTTTTTCACAATTCATTCTATGATCATTATCCAAAAAATGAATATATGTCCCTGAGCAATTAATAAAAAGAATATATAATCAGTGCCATAGTAATCATAGATTGAATTTTAAAAAGCAAATTTAAGTAATAAAATGTCTTAAAAATAACAAGGAAAGAAAATGTTATGAAACTTTGTATATTCAAGAAAATTTAAACAAATATGTAAACATGGTTAAAGGTTCAGCACAATCAAAAGGGAAATGGGCATTCTCAGATTATCAGAAACTTTAGAATTATAATTGAAATATTATTTTAGTAGATTGTTTATAAATATATTAAAAAATAAGGATTATAATATTTGTTCATTTTTATGTATATATGTTTTTTACTAATTATATTTATTGTTAAAACAAAATGGAGAAATGGACATGAAAGCATCCAAATGAAGGTACAGAAGAATTGGATTATATTTTGACTAACAGGAAATATGCTCATACCCTGTCTATTACATATATAGACACAGGTATATATAAGCCTGTGTATTTCAGCTATTATATATTAGAGATGTCTGCCTATCCCTTGTATATGTATTTAATGGATTATGTCCTGTACATGAGGGGTCAAATTGACCTTAGGTCAACATGAGTGTGACAATAATCTCGGCCTCAGGGTGGCCTTTGAGCGTTCCATCATCAGATTTTCAATTGGATGGACAGTTGAAGAGTTAGAGTGTGGAGTAGATTGAAGCCTGTCCATTAAAGTAGAAGGATTTGCTATCTTAATATATATATGAGCACTTGTAGCATATATGTGTAGAGATAGTAATCTGGACCAACTGATGATTGCTGGTTTAGCATGAAATATGTATATTGGTGATTATTTATCTTTTCAACATATGTGTGTTCAGGTGTATCAGTGTTATGAGATAGTGTGGAGAGTGGTGGGTCATGTGAAAGTCTGTGCTCATACCCTATTACATATATAGACACAGGTATATATAAGCCTGTGTATTTCAGCTATTATATTTTAAGATTGTAATGTTTTTAATAAATTCAACACAAGGAAGTGATCATTGATTAGTGAGATATAAGATATATGTTAATGGAAAACTAGAGGGACAAAAATTATTAGGAAAAATGACATTCACCATTGATATTCCTAATCTTCAAAAACACTCTAATGAATTTAAATTAAAACTTGCAAATCGGTTTCAATTATTAGAAGATATTAAACATGATACAACTTTGAATGATATTGATAAGAAAATAACTAATACACTTTTAAAAACTGCAACAAAGCTAGCTGGTAAAAAAAAAGCAACAACTGACCAATAAAATTTCTACTGAGACTAGAGAATTTATGAAGAAACAAAGGTATATGATGATATATAAAAATGATGCGTTAAGAAAAATTGAATAACTCGAATTTTGTAAAATGGTGCAAAAAAGAGTGGATATGGATATAAGAAAGTATAATTGTGAACTAGCAAGGAAAGCTAGAAGAGAATAAAAGTCCCAAGAGTGTAAAACAACATTATAGTATTGGTGGTAACATATCTGCAATAAAAAAAACAGATGGAACTATTAATAACAAGAGGGATGACATCATGAAATGAGTAGAAGAGTTCTATCAATAATTATATAGTAATAAAGAACAAGTACCTCCAAACAATTATTATATTTTCTGAATTGCTCAGGATTTTAAATGAAGAGACATGCAATTAAATTTATGAAGAAGGGAAAGGCTCCAGATAATGATGGAATTATAATCAATATCTTAAAAGATGCAGGTGAAGAAAAAAAAATTTTTTTGGCAAAATTATATACCAAAATGTCTAAATGATAAAAATGTACCAGATGATTGGAAGACATTAATATTAATATTTAAAAAAGATGATAAAGAAGATATTAGAAATTACAGACCTAGTAGTCTTTTTATCAGTTTTAGATAACTCATTTACAGAGAACGTTGGATTTCAACAAATCAAAAGAACAATCTGGATTTAAAAGTGGTTTTAGTCCAATGGATCATATCCAAGTATTGAGAGAAGTTATAGAAAGGACCAAGGAATATGCGTTGCCATTATACTTTGGATTTGTAGATTATGAAATGGCATTTGATTCTATAAGCATTTCTTCAATAATTAAAGCATCGGATCATCAAGGTATAGACCCAGGATATTGTCATATTCTGAAGAACAACAATTATATTACATAATGATACTAGGAAGGTTAACACTGAAAAGAGTATAAGTCAGGATAACTTATTTTTTTACAGCAGTGCTACAAGAAATATTTTGTGAATTAAAATGGGAAGCTAAAGGAATAAAAGTAAATAGAGATTATTTAAATCATTTAAGTTTTGCAGACGATGTAGTTGTTTTTTGAAAATAATGCTTCATAATTTCAGAAAATATTGCAAGATTTATTAGATGAGAGTAAGAAAATAGGATTAAAAGTAAATGTTAAAAAGACTAAAGTAATGTTCAATGGATTTTCTTAAAAGAAAATAAAGATTGATAATGATGACTTAAATGTTAACAATTACAAAATCTTGGTCAGATTATTACTATAGATGGAAACATAATGAATGAAATTAATCATAGAATTCTGGTTTGTGTGCTTTTGGTAGAAATAATTTAATATTAAAAGGAAATATGTCTACATGTTTGAAAAGGAAGATCTTTAATAAATGTGGATCTGAGACTTGGACACTTAACAGAAAAGTAATACAGAGACTTCAGATCACTCAAAAAAATATGGAGAGATGCATGTTAGGAGTAACTAGAAGAGAGACAACACAATACATGGGTAAGAGAGCGAGAGCAAACAGATGTTATTGACATCATTGAAAGAATTAAAAGTCTGAAGTGGAGTTGGGCTGCACATATTGCAAGAAGAAATAATAATAGATGGACAATTGAAACTGGATTCCAAGATATTGTAAAAAGACCACGTGTAAAATGGATGAATGAAATAATGTGTGTATGAGTGATGTGGAGAAGAGAGGCTAAAGATTGGAGATGGATTAAACTTGGAGAGACCATCCTGCAGTGGATTAATAATTGATAATGAATGTAAATAATGTCCACTGAGTAGAGTTATTGTAGAATAACTGGTATATATCTTAATACGTTCCAATAAGAAATGAAAGCTTTGTTAGTTGTATTAAATAATTTTTTTATTTATATTTAATAATCTATTTTAATTTTGTTTGACTATTTTAAATATATGTGGGTGTGTATTTATATACATGTGTATTACTTTATACCTAATTATGCTTTTAAATTATAATTTATTAACAACATTTGAAAATAAATTATTATGTAACCTTTTTTTTTCCTTAAAAGGTTGGTCATGACTTGAAAATAAAATCTGAAAATTCTGTCATTATCTTAAAAAGACTGTCATGAAATATGAATGTTAGTCCCATTATATATCGTTTTTAATCAAAATTTTATCAACATTTTTTAAAAATTTGTTTAACAAAATTCCTATTTTAAAATTGAATTTTTAAATGCTTAAATTAATTGCTTTTTTGTATTTTCTTTTATGATAATTATTATACGTTTTTTAACTTTATTTTATTCTATGCTAAGATATCATGTGAAGTTATTATGAAATTACCCTTTTGCCAAGTTTATATATAGTCAATATGTTTTTTGTGGTAGTGAACAGGTTAATATTATCTTTTTTCCTTCTGTGTTTAAAGTAATTTTGTGGAATGTTTATTAAAACCAAGTCAGAAAATTAAAAATATAAGATGAAATTTGTAAACAAATAATAAACCAGCAAAAAAAAAAAAAAAAACTAATTTGAATTAAAAATAGCCTGACTTATTTTCTATTTCATTTATGTAATCAAAAAATAAAGTTTATAAATTATAATTAACTTTAAAAAGTATAGTACAGTGTGAATACAATCTGTCTTTCAATAAAATTACTTTTCTTGATTAATAAATTTTTTAGTTCTTTATGACAGTGTGAAATGAGTTCCAGGTTTTTCATGTCTGTGGTTCTGATTAAATCAACAAAAAAGAAAATTTTGTTTTAAGTTCTGGAAACATGGTAATTTACAAATTAAAACCTTTTTTCAATTATCATTTCCCACATATTTTGTAGTCAGCTTTAAAAAAAATCAAAATATAATTTTAAAAAAGAAACATATTTTAAAAAATCCCATTCTCATTAAAGTAAATAGAGGAAGTAGACAAATGATTCAACTTTGACAAAGATAAAAATACATTTTAATTTTCATAGAAATTTAATTTATATATATAATTTTGTATGTTTAGTGTCTGGATTTTTTTTTTATATATCTTGTTAATACAAGATATCACAAATAAATCATATAGAGATTGCGACAGTCTTTGGAAAAGATTCTTGGCTGAACATCTACAAAGATCTTCATTAGAGAAAAGTTTAAGATGGTGTAAATAAATATTTATAACACATTTCTCTATTTTACATCACTTTTCTCATACTTAAAACTAAAAATAAGCTTACTCTTGTTATACTTAAAATAAAAATTGTTTGTATGATTTTTACTAATTTAATTGATAGACCATAACGATTTTAAAATCTCATTATGGCAAGTATACACAATCCTCCACCCAATCTTACATACTATAATCAACACACTTTACTATAACAATCAGAAACTGGTAACCAACTTTAAGAGATGGAGTCTAGAGGCCAAATACCTAGATTTCCTCATCAAGTACAATGTTAATGGACTATCTACAAATCATTTCCTCTTTTATAAATTAGGATACAACAACATTGATCCAATTTGCAGCATTTGCATGAATGGTGATGAGACATCAAATTACCTCTTCTCCACAATGTACTGGACTCAAGAGTGATCTGAGAAACCATACTCTCCAACACCAAGATAGATTTCAAACTGATCTCTTCTCTGAAGCACAGTATCAATACAAAAACCTATCCAATAATACGTCTATCAATATTTTTGTATTACACCATTTGGGCTACGTATTGTATATTAATCATGAAATGCCCACAAACCCCTATAACATGGTTTTTAGAAACAATGATAAAAATACAGAAGAGAGATCAACTATTGGCATCATCAAAAACATTTGAAGACACCTGGACATTATACAATATGCCACACTAACAATAATAAGGGAGAGGGGGGAAAGAGAAAGCAATTGGCTAACAAATGTGTGAAGGTTGTAATGTTCATGCCATTTTGCATTTATAACACAACAACATAGTCTCAACAGAACCCCAAATAGAAACAACAAGATTGTCAGAACAACATTGTAAACCTATTGTGTTTGGTTTGACATCACTATACACATTAGAAATAATAAAATATTATTGAAACTAGACCATAATGACTTTATGTTAACAATTTTTTGCAACTCAAATCAAAGTTTAAAGTAAATGTTTTCAGCAAAATCTAGTTTAATATTTAAAAGATGGCCGGGGCCATTCATTTGAAAGTATAAAAAATTAACAGTTACTGTGGTTCTATTATAAAATATAATTCATTAATACACAAAACAAGCTAACTCTAAAGCAGTATGTAATTTGCTTATACAGAATGTTTCTTGTATATGTAATTAGAAAGATTTGATCTCCGGATTTTTCACTTTATTCATTCTCCACTACAGCTTAAGCAACCAATATGTATATTGGGAATCATGTATCTTTTTCACATGTGTGTAATCATGTGTATTGGTTTCTTGAGATGAAGTGAAGAATGAACAGACTCAAAAATCCTGAGTTCAAATTCCTCTAATTATAAACAAGCTAATAGAGTTTTTAAATATATATTGCATTCTATGCACAGAAATTTCTGAATTCTTTTAAGAGAAATCAATTTTACATCACATCACATGACCTGTATGATTTAGAGCAGTGGTAAAATGACGGATTCCTATACTGAAGCTCAATGTCACTTTGTATCACAGAAACTCATAAGCAACAAACCATTAATTTCAAAATAAATTTCATCATTAAAAAATGAAGCATCATAAAGAATAGTGGAGCAAAAGGGAAAGAATATTCCATAGAGATATCTATATGTATGTAAACGCCCCATAGCTATATTCTTTCAGCCACACTCTCATTTAAATAATAATAAAAAAAAGCTTGAATGGACTGTGTGGTTGAAAGAATATAGCTGCAGAGATTTTTAAAATATTTTATGTCGATTTCAGCTATCAGTTATATGCATTGTTTATTTATACATATACGCACTTAATATAATATATAATGCAGAAATTGGAACCTTAATTTAAAGATATCATATTTATTAAAATAAAACTTCCAACTAAAGAAAGCTTTTTTTTTTTAATTTTTAGTAAAGTTTTTTTTTAGTATCAAAAAACAGGTTTATTCAACTATGTTTACAATAAAGAAATAATTATAAAATAACATTAAATTTGGCAATACATTTATAAACCATTAAATTACTTAATGTCCAATATTAATTTTTAGTAAAGTTATAATGAAAAACAATGTTTTTTAAAAAAAGTTAGCAAATAAAAATGCCTTTGCATTTTTTAAAACTATTACTAATTCCTCATACATGCATATGCATTGAATCAATTAAATTATGATAGATTATTGATTTGAATTTATTATCAATAAAACTTCTGTGTAAATACTTCTCTTTCATCTTTATTATTTACCAATATTTTAATGTTTAGTGTTTAAGAATTAAAGCAATTTATTAATATATATGAAAGGTTTTACATACTTTAAATAAGTTTCATTTAATATCTTTCAAATACCAAAGAAATATTTTTGTTTATCATGTCAAGGCTGAAAAGTACTGAAAGTTATTTCATTAATACACAGCTATAATTTTGCAATAAATTGATGATAATACAACAGAATTATGTATTTAATAATAATAAAAAAAGATATTTCAAAAAGTCAATGCGAATGAACACAATCTCAACAAAACAAATTCCTCTACATATACTGACTTATAACGAGTGAATTCTAAAATAAATTATTAAAATTTTTTAAAGTAGTAGTATACTATTAATGATAATCATTGCCCACAGGTTTGAATTTTCAAATAAAAAACTTCAAATGTAAATGTCAATAAAAGATGAAATAATCTTAAATAGTTCACTGCAAAGTAATTAAATATATTTATATCTTTATAAGTGAATAGGATTCATCAGATTAGACCACAATTGAATGATGAGTTTATAAGATATTCTGTTCTTTGGGTTTTACTCTCGCTGTACATAGCTATGGAAATATAGTCCCCCAAAATGTTCTAAGCTTATTATGGAAATCCTCAGCTACATGAAAAATTTTCAAAGTTCTACATAAAATCAAATCCCAAAATCGTGGTCAAAATTCATATTTGAAGCAATCACTACATCATGAGGTTCTTCACATGTACATATATATGTATACATATTCAGTAGAAGCAAGATAATATAAATATATAGATCTTTTATCAAAATAAATATAAAATTTATTGATTTATAAAACAAATTTATTTGTTTATAAACTAAAAAATATATTCTTTAACCTGCTAGTTCCTTTTTTTTTTTTTTATGTATAACTTTAAATATATTACAAGTTGGATTTATTGCTAATCTAATGACATCAGCTATCAAACAATATAAAATCTCACACACTATCCCAGAATAATTAGAAGTTGTTGTTTTTTTCAAATACTATCTTTTTCTTTTATATCATTTATCAATCACTTTTGTATACTATTACAATCTTTTTTCTACATTCTCTATTACATCTCCTACTATATTCTTAAAATTTCTCTAATTTGAAAACATGTCTGATCAAATTTCAAATTTTTAAAATTTAATTTCTTTACTAAGTAATTTATTTCATTCATTTCAATATTTCTCATCTCACTGTTCTAACTTGTGTGTCTATTCTATATGCACTTCAAAAAGCATTTAATAATTTTTTATATGCTTTTGCTTAACTTATTCTGTTTTTTTTTTTTTCTGTCTGCTTGTCCATCTGTGAAATCTTAAAACTACTTGAAAATTTGCATGCATACATATTAATTGCACACATACATATCTCCAATGACAGTACACTTTTTTTTAGATTTTGAAAATAATTTTAGTCAAAAAAAGTTTATAATTTTTACTTTTACATGGGACTATCATATAATGGTATTAGAGTAAAGAAATAATAATAGTCAATAAATTATATTTTTAAAAAAATCTTTAAACAAAATTTTATTCACTTTCTACATAGCAAAGCTACAGTCTCTTAAACAAAAAGATAATTAAGAAAAAAACTTGAAGGAAAGAGACATGGCTTGCTTTGCTTAAACAATTGTAATGAATACTTTGCAAAAAAAAAAAAAAATTTCATAGTCTATATTATTTATAAAATTTGAAATTTTATTGAGATTTCATAATTTTTTCTATGTCATTCTAGTATCATTAAATGCGGCATAATATGACTTGTGAAAATGACATCATATTATAAATTATGGGAAGGTTTTAGATTTTTTAAATTAAATAAATAAGCTTTAAATTTGTTTTTTTTTGTTTTTTTTAAATAAGTACTCATTAGGTTTTCTAATTAATGAAATACTCAGTCAATGTCATTCTCATATCTTCTCCTGTAAGAATATCACAATATATACCAGTGCTTATATTCATTTGTTACTCTACATCATGATTAATTGTAGGTATGCTCATAAAAAAAAATCCAATATACCTACAAATTAACTTAGACAAAAACTTACAGAATGAACTAACTTACATAAAGATTATACTATAGAAAATCCAAAATTGATTACTTGGAAAGAATTATTTATATTACAAAATATATTGGTCACAATGATAATTTATGCAAATGTTAAGTTTTGAATTCCCATTTAGAATATGATACAGAAAAATGTACAATTTTTTAAAAATAAGTTATTAAAAATTACTCAAGAATTAGAGATTTGTGAATCAATTTTTGGCTAAGTAAAGTAAAAAACAAAAGTAGGCCATTTGAATTAAACTGCCACTCTTAACCTTCCAATTACTTGAAAGAAAGTCTCATAACATCTTTATAAACTAATGATTAAATAACATTGATATTTAGAACATAAATCAATTATTATTACCCTTTATAACAATTGTGATGTGCAACACAATTAGATATTTAATGTAATATGGTATTTTGATGTTTTTCTATGAAAGTTGATTGATTTCATAAAAATCAGGGAATTTAAGATGGTCTTTTCAAGCACTGTCTATAAATGGACAATGGTCAAAAACCAATCTATCCAAAAAAGTATTTGGATTCCTTGTTGAAAAGTATCAGTGATGTACATAGGTATATACATTATTCTATTGACCGCACCTAGCTGTTAATTTGCATTAATGTACACTGTAACTGACAGAAATACATAAAAGTGCAACTGATAAAAGAACAGTATTCCATTTGTATCAGCTCCAAGCCAACATTGCTTCAGCCGAAAACTTTAAAATCATTAATGTCAAGACAAAATAACCTCTAAAAATAATTACAATCTGAGTAGCCACAAAACTCTGGTATTTAGTAATTTTTTTGAGGCTAGTAAGAGATATATCAATATCTTTTAGAATCTCTGTCATAATCTTTTTGATCTTTTATTTGCCTGATTGCATCAATACATCTATTATGAATGTAGGTTAATTTTTACAACTACTATCTATTCTAATACTCTGTAAACAATTAATTATAAAGCTATCTAATGTATATAAACCTGTTATCACAGCTTTTTGAAATGTATCCAATTGTGATAACTTGATAAAAGTTTCCCAATATTTGTTTGATTTTTGATTCAGAAATTTTTAGATCTCTAATATGATAAACATAGTAACAACTTAAGATTTTCTAATTTATTACTTCACTTGATATGAACATAATCCACTGCATGACTTCCTCAAAACCTATAAGTATTTTATAAATCTCTTGCAGTAAATATGAGGATTTAAATATTTGAAATGATCTAATTCTTACAGACAAAATACACTAAAAAATCATAATATATGTCTGATTCATAAAAAGTTCTGTAAACAATTAGACAGTTCTTCATTATATGCATAGACTGTATAGTATACTATACTAATATTTGAAGTTAAATTTAATAATATGCTATTCTATATCTATGTATATAACATCAGATAATCTTTGCTAACACCAAATCAAATAATAGAATACAGCATTTTTAATACAAAAATAAAATAAAAAATCATATAATGATTCACACCTTGCACAAAATATATATTCTATCAGTAATAAAAGATCAAATAAATAAATTGAATTAAATAACTCAAAGACTCATAGAAGTAATATTATTCTTAAGGAATTGAATTATCAAACATAGTCAACTTAATAGACAACCATATATTATAATTATGCTTTTATTTTCATCAAATTGAATATTAAAAATAATATCAAAACTAATATTATATAATATTATGTTAGGTACTGAAACAAAATACTCCATAATTACAGGCAGTAAAATTACATTTTATAATTTAATCATAGAAAGTAATCAATTTATAATGAGCTATTTTCATTTTCATTCTTTTTAAGTATTAATATCATTTATGTTCTTTATTATCTTTTACAATGCTTTTTGCAACTCACTATTAATGGTTTCAATTGCCCCAGCAATCTTCTTCAGAACTGTCAAAAGTGTAAAAAGTATTGTAAAAAGTAAGTCGGTTTTAAACATTATTTATTATGGAAAGTGATAATATAATCGATAACTTTCAAATTAATGTTAACCCCTATCTCAGCATTCAACCTAGCAATGCAGCCATCGGTCATAAATATTATAGCCTTAGATCTAATCTAAATGCAACTAAACTAACTTCTACTACAAATAAAAACCCACAAACCAAGAAATCAAATGAAAACACCATCGCAAATATCAACAAAAGCTTAGAAAATATTCAACTTACCCCTAATATAAACAATAGCATAAATATCTCATCAAGCGAAACTATTGAAATCCTTAACAATACAAGCAAAAACCAATCATCTCCTCTCCGAAGATTTTACGCTCCCACAGAAGACTCTAATGAGCAATTTTCTTTGCCCTATAATACCCCGAAAACCATATCTGAAAATAATAGACAAAATTTTCAACAAGATGATATCGGCGAATTTTTTAACCCTTTTCCCGCGTCCGACGAGGCTCCTCGTCGACATCTGAAATCACTCTAACTCAGTTCGTTTTCATACGAAAAAATTCGTTAAATACGTATTGAATTCGTTTTTAAAAGTTCTGTATGATGGTGACATCTTCCGATTTATTTTAGAAGTAAAAAATAGAAAAAAAACGCATTTAAACCTAAACAAAGAAGGAACATTATTTGTGATTGGTTCTTAGCATGCTCTCAGCCAAAAAAGACATTCTGATTGGCTGGAAAGAACAAAGAAACTGCCTGATCAAAGAAAATAAAGAAAAACGCTGAGATTTTCATTTCAATACGATTTAAATTATTATTAAATAATATTTATGGAAATTAAACATAATTTTCAGAGAGAATAATAAAAAAACAAAATTATTTTCGAAAAATATTGAAGATTTTAGTACAAATATTGAAGTTGTAATAAAAAGAAATATTTACTTTTCTATAACGTAAAAGTCGATCTTTTTGTTTACATTATAACTTTTATGTTGCCGATATTCAATATCTTAGAATAAATAAATAGCAATTTATTTTTGAAAGAACTTTCGTTGTCTTCACAACCTTAAAAATTAATTATATACTTTTTATAAACGTATCTGAGTTGAATTTAATATTATAGGCGAATATGTTTTAACAATAGGCTTTGTCTTCAGTTTGTGAGTTGGCCAATTAAAAGATTTGATTTTTATCTGATACAACCAATGATAAAATTAGCGGTTTAAGGGTTAAAGTTAAAACTTTTCCACCAGAGGTTGACAAAACCAGCGCTGTCACATTACAGTTTGTCAACAGTAAATTTAAAAATCAAAAAGAAGAAATAAATTTTAAATCTAATAAACCTCATTCCAAAACAAACAAAGATTATAGCACAGAACAATCCATTGCTACATCAGCTAACTTGCAATCTAAACCAATTTCCTCATTTCCAATATTGAAAAATTCTACTACGTACGCAAATATTGTAAGGTCTAAAAATTCTGAGAGCATCTCCGAAAATATTAAGGCCGATAATTTCAATGAACTATATTTGAATATTTCAGAATTAGACACAGAACAAGAATCAAACACTCTGGAAAATGTCTCATTTAATATAAATGATCTTAATGATGACATGTTCATAAAAATAAATAACGAGTTCAACAAAACGATTCCCAACACTCTGTATAAATCGTTTACAAACTACTACAGCGATAAGTCGTTAATCTTAGCCATAACAAATCAACAATGTGCATTATATAAGTTTCCTCTAGAACAATTATGCAGTCTAATCAATCAAAATCAATTAGGCAGAGGCATTCACATGATCCTTAATCATCCCAATGACCGCTATGTTATCGTTGAGTTTAAAACATGGGCAGACCGTATGAACTTTAAAAATAACTACCGATCTTTGGGAAATTATATACTTTGCTCCATAGATATGAACCATCCAGTTACACTATCTGGCAGAATTCAAAACTGCCTTGCCCATTTGAAAGAACAAGAACTACAAGACATCCTTATTAATTATGGTTCAGTTAGTAAATTTAAACACCTACTAAACCCTCACTTCGAAGATCAAATTCTGTCCAATACAGTTGTCTTCACACTTACTTTAAAGAAAAACATTATACCCACTGACATACCCACCATTATTACTGCAAGAGGCTCTCCTATGGTTTTGACCTTCAGGGGAGTACAGCCACAATGTTTCTTCTGCCTTCAAAGAACACACCTTATTAAAGATTGTGCAGCAAGAATATGCATACACTGTGGTATTAAAAAGAATAAAGTTCACAGATGCCCTGGTAGACCTATTAATACGGCTATCACATCCTTAAATAGACAATCACCACATGGGACTAATTCAAACAGCAACCTCACAAACCCAGACAATCTGACTCAAATAAATCCTCCAACAAACCCTCTCACATCCAAACCTATCTTTCAAAATGAAAATCTTCAAGAAAGAACAAACACCAACCTCTACACTAATAGTAGTGAATCAGAGAACCAAGCAATAACATATATTGCTACTAAACCAATCTCTCAAACCAATAATACTCAAGATCATTCATTAGATACATATTGTACTAATCCCCGAGAAACAATGCTAGGCCAAACTCTTTCTACAAAAGAAGACAATATGACCAAACCATCCAATGAGAGCAAGGAAAACCCAGGCGATGAAGAAAATACACTAAAAAAATTTCAAAACAATTCATCTATAACAACTCCCACCCAGCTTAAAACCAATAATGCATCATCATTCGGGCCAGCTAAGTCTAATAAACCTAAACAAAGTGATTCACAAACTGTCCTTAATTCTTCAACGCCTGCAGTAATCAACCATCCAGATGAAAAGACTTATCAAACACTCAACCCGAAAGTCAGCATAATTAATGTTTCACAACAGTTACAGCAAACCGAAAATGACTCAGATCTAAAATTTAAACCAAATTCTTATAACAATAAAAAAACACTTTCATCAAAAGTACAGGAAAAAGAAAACAACACTACTAAACTTAAAAAAAACCCAAAAACCAACACAACAAATACCCAAAATACAAATAAGAAAATTAAAAGAAAATCAATTCGCTCAGATAAATCAAGCTCTGATGATGCCAGCTCCCATCCAATACATTATTCACCACCACCCGCTAGCAAACAAATCTCAGATATATCCAGCACAAAGCTTCACAAATCCATAGAAAAAAAGAGGAAAACCATGGATCCTATAACCATCGATACCATTGATCCATCTGACGAATCTCAGACAGATTACACTACTTCATCAGACACCGAAGACTTCATGGATGCGTTTCCTCAACCAACAAATATATCACCAATCCATCCACAAGTTCAATCACAAGACCCTGATTTCCAAACAACATCAGAACTCATTAACATGGAGATGCCCCACATTGACTTGGTACACTTTGCTGAGGACGGTTTGGATTAATCTATCATGTTCTGCAAAATTGCTGGCATTAATATTCGCGGCATCAACTCGATAGAGTTCTAGCTATTAAAAACTGGCTCTCGCTTTGCTCCCCTCATATACTTCTTATGGGTGAAACTAAATATCACCATAAGACTGATCATAAAATATTATCTCTTCTCTCAGCTCTCGGATTTACTAGATTTTCCATAGGCCATTCTGCTTCAGGTGGAGTCGGTATTCTTCTCAGCAAGTCAACACCACCAAATAGTTTTAGTATTCTATTCCTAGATGCCAATATTATTGTCATAGAAATAGACTATTGGGGTTATCCGATCATCATAGCTTATATATATACAGCCAAAGACACCTCTCAATATCTAAAAATAATCCATATCCTAAATGCCATCAATGCTAACAGAGCCTCTCCTACTATTCTTCTGGGAGACTTTAACTACATACAATCACTTCAACAAGAGATTTTTGCATCTAATAAATCGCAGATTAATGTGTGGAGAGGGTTTCTTCCCTCCTGAAGCCTACTCTTTCTATACTAAAACTAAAAAGTCCCTGATTGATTTGGTTTTCTACATCCCAGACCTCCATTTCAACCTTGATGCAGCCTTGGCCCCTGTTGCTTTCTCTGATCATATGGCTCTAATCTTACAACTTACACCTATTGCAATCCCTACACCCATTGATGGACCTGGTAAAACCATGCGCATGATCACCCAATCAAATATGACCGAAGCGATAGTGTCTGAGGCATACATCCTTTTCCAGAAAATAAACATCCTTTCCCTGCCTGCTGAGGAGGGCTGGTTTTCCTTCATTGGAATACTTCAGTCCATATTAAATCACCACACCAGGAAAATCAAAGGACCTAATGGCCTTCTAAATGACCTAACAGACATTAATAAACAACTTCAAGCATCACAGCAAAATTTCACAAATACAGAAAAAATTATCTTCCTTAAAAATCTCTACAAAATCAAGCAAAAGTCCCTTGCAGAATATATATCCATCAGAAGAGCCAAATGTTTCTTAGCACAACAACACTGCTGGACGAGGGACTATCTCAGATGGGCACTGGGATACAATAAAAAACAAATCACTCCCTTATCCATTAATACTAATGGAACCAATCTTATTGGCTTTCCAATGATGCAGCACATCAGCAAACAATTCTGCCAATTAATGCAAAAAGATGGAGCTCCTCCTATAAACAGCTGGTTAGATGCTGGTGACCCTGGCGAACATGGCATCACGAAAATCCAAATCAAAAAGAAGATAACATCTCTCCCTGACGGCGTTCATCCTGGCCTTCATGGCATCCCAAATTTCCTCCTCAAACACCTCAGTCAATTCACTGTGCCAATTATTAAAAAAATGATTGATCACCTAGCCTCTGGCAACAGAAACATAACAGATCTTTACCCAGTGGCACTCGTGCCTTTTATTAAAAAAGCAAAACTACTAAATGACATTAACAGTATCCGGCCAATTTCCATGACCCCATTGCTTATCAAGATAATTGAGTCAGTAGTTAAAGATCAAATCCAAACTCAAATTCTTAGCCATATCTCGTCAAACCAATACGGAAAAAAGGGATCATCAACCTCGCATGCTATGTCCAATGTAACTGCACTGTTCAATTACATCAGAGGACATCGTAAATCAAAACCTATTGCTGTCCAGCTGGATGTTGCGGCACATTTGATTCAGTTCAGATAAACATCCTTCTGAATATTCTGTTGGAATGCGACATTCCAGCTGGGATTGTACAGATGATCAGCAATCTGCTCAACAACAGAGAGATTTTTCTCTCTCTTGATGGCAAGATCACACCAGGTTTTAAACCATACAAGTCGATCCCTCAAGGATCCCCGCTCAGTGCCCTTTTCTTCACAGCATACATCAACCCTCTTCTGATGGATATAGAAAAAAACCTCCCTGGAATTTTCCTTCCCTCTCTCAATAAAAGCTTCAATGTATTTGCATATATTGATGACATCATGGTTGTGCTTCCCACCATTAAATACCTTCCTAATCTCATGAACATATTAAACAGAAATACAGCGAAACTTGGCCTACAAATAAATTTTAACAAATTTTCCATCTGGAAGATAATGTCTGGTAAACAAATTAACTCTCCCTTTTCTGCAAAACCCCAAAGATACCTAGGTTTTCCAATCTACAAAACTCCAACTGCAATGGCAAGAGAGATTCAAGATGCAATCCTCCATTCAACTGAAACCATCACCACTTCACTCTCTAGAGTATACTTTTCATTATATGGAAAGGTTGGCCTCCTCAACATGATCATAATGCCAAAAATCTCTTCCATTTGTTAAAATGTCTAAACAGTTTCAAAATAAAATTAACCGATTATGCACCAAACTTCTCTGGAGAGGAAGGACAGTTGCTATCAGCTTGCAAGGTATCCAACGACCATGCAGGTTCAATGGACTGTCATTCCACTCAATACAAGCAATCATTTTACAGAAAACCCACAACACTCTACATAATATGATCCTCTCCTGTGGATACTCTAACATTATTAAAAAAGTTACACCGACAGATCGTCCTCCACCCTCTTCCAGTTCATGGATAGCATCTCTAATACAACAACTACAACTTTATAACCCGATAATATCCTTTAACCTTAACCAAAAAATCACCTTATGGGAAGCATACAATATAATCAACTATAATCAACAACCCATTAAAACCAGCCTAAAAATAACCAACCAAAGACTCATTACACACTTCAAAAGATGGAGTCTGGAACCCAAATTCCTTGACTTCATCATTAAAATAAATCTTAATGCGCTACCCACGAATTGGTTTCTTTATCACCGAAGAGGTTTTACCAGCATTGACCCTATATGTGGTCTGTGTGCTCGTGAAGATGAAACCATAGACCATATTATACACCGGTGCCCAAGACTTAAAACTCTGAAAGATATAATTATAATCAATTCCAACATAAGACCTGATATGATTTTCTCACTCGAAAATGCCATTCATAATGGGTTTTTTTCAATAATAAGGCTTTCTACCTTTGTCCTTTATTCCATATGGATAGTGAGATGCAAAAGTCTCATGGAATTACCCCCGCCACAAATCATACCATTGTTCTATCAAACGCTCAAAAAAATCAAGAAACGTGACCAGCTCCTTGCCTACAGTAATGTCTTTGCTGACACCTGGTCTTTAATTGCTCTTTCCTTTTCCTGATTATCAATTCCCACCTACCCAGCATTATAGAATAGTCATTTATAAAAGAAAATATTCATGTTTATATTAAAAATGCTAATACCATTAAACAAGTTCTTTGAATCTCTTCACTATACCTAACCACATAAGAGTATAACATTGTGCTCTCATAACATAATCTAGCCAGATGACATATAGAACATTATATAATCATATTATTGTACAATTTATTCATTTATTTATCCTTTATTAGTATGTAATCACTATTTATTGTTAATAAAATTTTTATTGAAATGAATAATGCAAATGATATTAATATTATATGGATTTGGCAATGCAAATAAGGAAGATAAAGTTATAATACGTTTTAAGTACTCTTGAGTTTTTTTGCAGTGTCACCAATACAAATATATAACAGTAACTGAATTCATCCTGAGTTTTTAAACTTTTACAAAATATCTTAATTTCAAGCATAAATAATTTATCAGAGTAGAACAGGTCCAAATAGAACTCATTTCTTACAGAAAGTTACATTGCTTGGAGCATCATGTAATAAATAAATGAATTCATTCCAAAATTATTAAATGAATATAAATGCACCTTTAAAAGTAAGATGCTAAAATAAATTATATTACTAGTGTGCTGACCAATGCTAAATTACTACTGATGTGATGTTATAATATGCTCTCATTTGCTCTGTTACCTGATAACTACCTACCTTCAGCAGAGAAATATATATATGACTATAATATTAATCTAGAATTAATAAATATAGGTCCAGTAATTCCAAATATTTCTTCATACCAGAATTCAAAATGCTTTGTGCACTGGAGCTGGGTCAAAAATGTTCAAGCCAGCTTCTTTTCACATCTTATATTAAAGGTTAAAACAAAGGTTAAAACAAACTTTTTATATCTGATTTTATTCTGAATCAACTTTTAAAGTCTTTTCCCCTAGAATCTCTCTTAGCAGCCAAATTTCTTATGACCATAAAGCTTGAGCAATGTAATATCACAACATCTGTGATAATTTTAAAATTAAAATCATAATATTAAATCAAAAGTATGGTTCAAATTTAACACCTAATAATTATTTAAAATATGCTTTTAACATTAATATTCTGCATAATCTTTTTTTTTATTCGATTGCCAGTATTTTATACAGTAGTAAAACAGTTAATTCAAACAATATCAGTTCTTCATCAATCTTAATGCATATAAAATTTTATTTAACAAATTCAAAATAAAGAAATAAAATGATTATCATCTATTCTGGCATAAATAATCTGCATATATCTAATTCCTATAGTTGCAGATTTTTCTTTTGAGTGAGACAATTTCCAAGTTAAGCTCAGTACTTACAACTGCAGATTAATAGAGGTAGAATAATATATTTGAGACCCATTTCAGAATTGAAGATCAACCTCTGGAGCAACCAATCAATTATTTGAATATTTTAGTAGTTCATTTAATTATATAATCAACATTTAATTTAATTAATTAAATCTACATGTTTATTTTCTTCTCCTCTAGACAATAGAACACTTTATTAAAAGACAATATATATATATATAGACACCACAACAGTGGGAAACTTTGTAAAATCTTTAATTGTCAATTGCTCTTCAGAAATAGATTTTATATTCTCGCTTCAGTGAACAAGCCTATAGGAAATTAGTCTACATATTATATTGATAACCTAATGCACAAAACACTTCTACCTTGGGAAGGACTTTCTTTTTCCTATTATGAAAGAATTATAAGAAAGATATGTTATCCTGAAGGTTGCCTAAACATATAGAACACCTGCAACCTACAAACTAGTTCTCTTTCATGCTTGTATACTGACAATATGAAAAATGAGACTGTTTCATTTTAATAGATTTGACAATTGTGATTTGTTTGTCCAGCAATTCTGTCATCATATATACACTGAGGGGGGAAAACATAGTAAGCAAAATTTATAATCTAAAATAATTCCCCTAAATAAAAAATGTGTGTTTATATATACACAAGTATATATTTTTAAATAATATGACTGATCATTGGCAGATTCACAATACTATGAATGATCTTTCCCATATTCTTTCTGACTATTACAACAAAATAGAGATTGAGTACATTTAAACAAATTAATCACGAGTTTATTTTAACAAAAATACACAAATAAACTTACTACCAATGTTAAATTGCATGAATATCCTTCAGAAATGATAGAGATTTGGATTGCTGCTTCAAGATCATTCAATAATATGTGTGTGAGCTCCCAACACTAGATTGACATAATGCAAATAATATTTCACAGTTGAAGGTCAAAATCTCCTGGAATTTAGATTTATATACACCAGCCATTTTGTAGAGTAAATGACTGAGCCAAGTGCATATCATCTTTACATAATGGGAAACAGACTACCCCTATTTTGGTGCAGCACATAGAAATAACAGCAGTCAGACTCTCTTCATGCCCCATCTATTCATGTTCTATGATTTTTACAGTTCAACAATATAGATAGTTTGATCCTGTGATAAAGTTACTTTGTCATCTTGTAGCATCTCTCCTACATATTTTCAAAGATCAGCAAATGTTTTCTTAATTTGGAGCAAACCTTTGTCAGTGTCCATTATTTAGCCTTTCACTTTGATGAACATGATGCATGAACAAACTTTCCTAAGAAGTTGAACCAAATGACCACTATATTAAAAGATTTGCCAGTAATCTTTATCATCATGAAATCTTTTTTTTAATAAGAAACACAGTATTCAACTGTCAAATTTTGTGAAAATATGACATGTGATCATTCAAATATCAGTTGTAAGCACTTTTCAAATATAATTATTAATTTTAATTCATATCAGAAACTGTTTATTATGAAAATAGTTCTGTTTTAAAAATTATAATAGTGAAACTTATTTAATGAATTGCCTCTTTAAAAAAAAAAAAATCACTAATACTGAAAGTTATTTATTTGAATTTTCCTATTTTTATTAAATAGTGACAATAGATTCCCCCTCCCCTTTAAATTGTAAATTGTAATAAATAATAAATTTTTTTCATAAAATAGAGAAAATCGCTAATTTTTTTCATTTATTGACTAGCATCTTCAGTATGGTTTTGATTGCTCCACCTGGTAATAAAACTTGAATTCTTATATATTTATTATATCAGTATTGAATATTTTTGAAATATACTAAAGTAGAAAAATAGACATTCTACATCTTAATAATATATAAAAATAAGTATTAAAAAAAAAAAAAGAAATTTGTGTTTCAATAATATACTTTATTGTACGAATTAGATTACATGAATTTGTTGTTAACCAAAGTTATATTGTTGAAAATACATGGTTTAAAACTATATAGCTTTAGAGCAAACAGAAAGAATAATTAAAGAAAGGGATATGTTAAACAAGCAAACAACAAAATAGTTGTTCTTGTTACAGAAAAGTCATAATCTGTTTTTTTAGGTTATGTTTTGTTTCAAGTTTTTAATAGTGACCATGTAGCAGCAAATATATCTGGGTGTGCAATTTTGCCATCTCTGGCCTTTAATTGTTTGAGCTTCTTTGAGAATGTGGCTGGGTGCTTTGTGGTATTGTCTCCAAGGCAGAAAGTACATCTGGTGCACCAGAAACTATATAAACAAAAAGTTGCTGCACGAGCTGCTGGTATTGAGCCTTTACTGAGTATCTCTAATAGGTTATCAAGTGTGATGTTATTTTGTCTATATGTGTTAATCATAATTTCTCGGGTATTTGTTAGGCCTATGCAGGTGTGAAATAGGTGCTGTTGTGTTTCTTCTTCCCTGTGGCACAGGGAACAAACAGCATCAATTTTGTTGTAAAATCTGCGGTATTTAAGGAAGTAGGAGGTAGGTAGAGCATGAAGATTTACCTTTAAAAGAAAGTCAAAAAATTTGGGTTCCATTGACCACTTTTTAAATCGCTGCATCAAAAGACTATTGTTCATATTTAGCATGGGTGAGTGAGGATATGTTGTTATGTCTGGGTATAGCATATTATAAATAGTCCAATAGGTGTATCTACCAACACCCAAAAAAGACACCTGATCATAAATGCTTTGAAGTTGGTTTACGAGCAAAGACAAATATCCGTGTGAAGGTGGTGGTCGGTCTGTGGGTGTTATTTGAAGAATGCATTCAAGGGCTGGAAAACTTCTTATCAGTGCAGCTAGGAGATTAATACTTTTTTGTTTGTGAAAAATTTGTATGGAGTGAAGACCTAATCCATTTCTAGTTGTTGGAAGACTAAGTTGTTTTACAGAGATGGAGACTACTTTTCTGCACCATAATAGCTTGCTGCAGAGTGAGTAAATGGACGATGTGAAAGATTTAGTGAAATTTATGATTGGTGAGTAATAGGTTATTTTTGTAGTTACAAGCTGATTGAATAGGCATACTTTTGCATATAGTGAAAGGTAGGTTTTGGAGAGAGAAGTGGTTGTACGTTCAGCATCATCTTTCAGTTTTTTTGTATATTTTGTCTCATTGCAGAGGGCCCTAGGTAGAAAGGAAAACCAAGGAAATTAGTTGGTTTCCCATGATAAACTTGTGTATTTATCTTGCCAGTGTAAAGAGACCAAGCTGATGTTTTGTTAATATTGATTTTGAGTTTATATTTGAGGGTGTATTCATTAAGTATTTTTTCCAGAGTAGGTAGTTGTTTTTTGGATGTAAGAAAAACGGTAAAATCATCCATGTATGCAATACATGGTACATATTGTCCAGTGTGTGGAATTTGGATTCCTTGTAATTTTTGTTGTATTTTGTTTATGAGAGGGTTAATGTAGAACATAAATAATAATGAACTGAGTGGAGATCCTTGAGGTATGGATTGGTGGGGAGAGAAAGAAGGTGATGTTCTACCATTAATTGTAATATGGATTTCACGACTAAGGAGTAGATTGGTTAGTAGGTATAAGAGATTGCATGGTATTTTGGTGTCTGCAAGTGTTTCAATTAAAATTTCAATAGGGACTGAGTCAAAAGCGGCCTCAATGTCAATTTGAACAGCCATGGGAGCATACTTTTTTTTCTCTCCGAGTTTACAATGGTTTTGAAAATGAGGGCAGCTTGGCCTGTTGAGGAGCCTTTTTATGCATGTTGCATTGGTGATAATAGAGAGAGGAGATATGGTTCAATTTTATCTTTTAGCACCTTTTCCAGAATTTTAATAACAAGGGGGCTCATGGAGATTGGTCGCAGATTAGATAGATTGGATATTAAAGCTTGATTTTTGATGAATGGAACTAAGGAGATTGGATATAGATCTTTTATGTTAAACAGCCTTTGTGACAGATAATTTGCTAAATCACATAGATATGTGGTGGTAAACTGACTGAGATGTGAAAATACAAATTTGGGGATTCCATGTGGCCCTGGATGACAAGAGTTTGGAATTGCGTTTAGCTTCTGCAAGAAATCAGTAGCATGAAAAGGTTTATCTAACTCTGGTTGGCCAAATAGATCTTCAGGTGGTGTGAAGGCACAATGTGACTGCAGCTTTTATTTGAAGTATTTGTATATTGGCTCTATCATATTGTGTCCGGCTTTGGTAACACCATTGGTTTCAAGTGCTTGTGGAACTCTGACAATCGAAGGATATCCCAGAGCCCATCTAATATACCCTCATGTCCAGGTGTGTTGTTTTGTTAAACAGATTTTTTTCTTTTTTATGGCAAGGTACTCTTTTAGAGCATTGCAGGTGTCATTGTAAATTTGTGTGTCTTTTTATATGTGCGTAGGAATCTGGAGCAGATTTACACATGGTGATTCTTTTATGTAGCTCATCGGCGAGAGTCAGGAGTCTTGAGGGTGGTGGTATGGTTTGGGTAATATGATTTATATTAAATGACAGAATGTTGATAAAAGAAATGTACTGTTGAACAGGATCAAGTTGCATAGTGCTAAGTTTAAATAACAAAATATATGTTTCAGAGTACAAAAATTCAGAAGTGTGTGCAGGAAGAATTATTCTTATTGTTTTATGAAGTTGAATTGTTGATGTTTGCATTGTACTTAGATTGAGTTCAAGCATTTGGCTAGAATGATCAGAGAAAGGTGAGGGATTAAGTGTTAACTTAATTAAGTGATGAAGCATGGGTGAATAAAAACACAGGTCGATAAGTGAGGTGTAATGACTGTTGTAGAAAGAGATGGAGTTGGGTGGTAAGAAACCTTCAGCACTCATTAGTGGTATTGCAAGTTGATGTAGCCACTTTGAAACAAAAGTGTGATAACTCATGTTAAAATCACCCATTAAGATAACTGGGTAAGAAGTTGATGATAGTAGTGAGTTGATGGTAAGCAGTAATCTCGAGATAACAGCTGGTCCAGGAGGTATGTAAACAAAAATTATGTTGAGTGCAACAGTATGGTGATGAAAAGTGACTATAAGTAGGTTTGAGTCGATATATAAAATTTTAAAGAATGAAAAATGGCAGCTTCTTGTGATGACCAGGCCAGTGCCTCCTGAAGGTGATGATGAATCTCGTGAACAAGTGGAAAAACCTTGGGTCCTTAAAAAGGTTGTGGGGTCAATCTGAGAACCACTATATATTTTCGTTTCCAGCAGACCCAGGATGTGTGGCTGTGTAAATTGAATCCATTTACTTAGCTGGAAGTTTTTTTTAATCGAGTTTAGACCTCGAACATTGAAAGCTCCTATCTTTATTTTCATGTTGAAAGTAAATGTAGAAAAAAAATATTTAAAGTATATGTTTAAATCGATTGGATTGTGATTTCATTTGTTGCCTTGTTTATAAGATTTAGAAAAAGTATTGTATGCAGAAAAAAAAATTCAGCTACAACTCGAAAATAAAAAGAAATTTGTAATGGTTAAAATTATTGAAATTGAAGGAAATACAAGAATATATTTCCTGATATTTGATTGGAGGTTTACAAGAGTTATAGCCTGAGCTTACTATTCTCATTAATAACATATGTTGGCAACCTTTACTGCTTGCTGTTCTCTTAATTGCATTTTTAAAGCTTTTTCTCCTCATTTATAGCTAGGAAATGTTAACTAAGGACATAGCTTTTAATTTTTGTGTTATATACTTCCAATTCTGATTCATTTCTTTCTATTTCTTCTATCCCATTTTAATAAGAGCTGTTTATTAGTCCCATTATCTTATCTCCATATTCTCCAAAATTATTATAGAGACCTCTGCCTTTTTCAGTTTCTTTTTTTAAATTTATTCCACTCTCCATACAATTTATTCTGATCTTATAATATCCTACTTCCAAAATAAGTGTTGAATACTCTCCTATCTTTACATAAACTTCATCTACAGGCAAAATTGTTCCATTTTTGTCTTCTTTCCCTGGAATCCAAAGCTCCTGTCTTTGTACCCAAATGACAAGCTACCTTTTATGTTATCATACATCTCAAGAAAAGGTGAAAAAAAAAGATAAATTTTAAATTAAACTAAAAGATATTCAAAAAAATTCTATTATTTACATTTGTTTTCAATTTTTTTAAAAAAAATAACAAAAACCAGTTAAATTTTGTGTTGCTTTTTATGTGGCTGTAATTTTTTTCCAAAAAATCTGTGATTTTTTAACATTGAAATTTGAAAGCACACTTAAAAAGTGGATAATTTTCTTTCAAATAAAATTTTATCTGAACAATTTTATGTTTATATTTGAATGGAATCAGGAAAATTGACCATTTTCTTTAATATTTAAAAAATAGATCACTTTTTTATTTATAAAAATATTGCATAGATGTATAATATTTAGAAATCCTAAATTCACATTTTGAATGGGGTGTGGAAAGTTGGTAATTTTCTTTAATATTTAGAAAAAAATCCCTTTTTTGTTTATAAAAATGCAAGTAGCCGAGACGTCATCACACCTGCCTTGCAAGCAAGTAGTTAGTTGCAGACGGGGGGGGGGGGGGTGTTCGCGTCCTGGCAATGCTATGACATATGAAAAAAAAATGAAAAAAAAAATGCTGCATGGATATATATATTTAATATTTTACATCCTGATTGCTTAATGAAGTATATTTTGATTTTCTTTTTGAAAAATTTAAGCGTAAGACAATTTTTGTCTTATCTTGTCAAAATTAAAATTTATTGAAGTTTACTTCATTTGAATAAACTTTCACAACATTTTTATTTACAAAATATTATCTTCTTGAAATGCATTTTTAAATGAAGCCCTTGCTTTTAAATAATCACAAATTATTTTTATTTGAATTCTAATTTTGACCTCAAAAACTATAATACATTTTGTTTTGTCTGTAATAATTCATTAATTTCACATTTAAGATGTAAATCTAGGATCCTTCTTTTAAGTTTAAAAAATATTGACCAATTACTATAAAAAATGAACTATAATATCTATATGTAAATATATAATAAGATGATACTAAAAATGGTTATTGTATTTTTAAACTGCTTATACTTTGCAAAAGTTTTATTGTGTCGATCATTTTTGAAAGACCCCCAAATATTAAAAAGCTCATTATTATATCTGTACTGTATTTTTATAAATAAATAAATATCAATTTTTGTACTTTCTTTTTGCAGTAATGTTTTTACTAAACATTTCCGCAATCATTACAATTCGGTCTATAAAGAAATTTATTCAAAAACTTTCCTCAATTATGTTGAGGAAAATAAATAAAGTCATAAATTGATAAACCCAGTAAAGTCTTTATTTTTGTAGTTAAAATAAATGATTGAATGGTTTATTGTTCAGGAATTTATATGAAGATTCACATGATGAAGTCTGAACATTAGAAGTTACCAAAATGATCTATAGACTTTGAGCAATACCTATTTTATTTTTGTCTTTTTCAATTTGAAACTTTTATGACTGAACAGTTACAAAATGAATAAAGCATATTCCAATATTAATCAGACAACTTAAAGACAAAACTCTCCATACAGTAGCACCACTCAGTGCAAACCAAATATGATGATTATATGATGTTTAGTGGATTAATCAGTCAAATTAATTTATTTACTATATTGTTGATGTTTTTTAATTTTATTTTTAAAATACAAGAGCAGAATGTTATTTTTTTAAAAATTAACTCATGTCCAAATAACTACAAAATCTTTGGTTTATAATTTTGTCCAAGCAAATCAGTTGAAGGTAATTCAATGTTTAACATACATAAACTAATTATAAACAACCCTTGCTTGTATTTTAACTACCTGTTTTTATTTACCCTTAAAAAAAAGTGATTAAAAAATATCTTGCTGAGATTTCAGATGTTATTTTCATTATGCAGCAAACTAATAGTTAAATAGAGGGATTTGATCTTAGGATTTTCGGTCTATATTTTCCGTTTCATCTCAAACAACCAATACACATGACCACACACAAGTGAAAAAGATAAATAACCCCAATATACATATTTCGTGCAGAACCAGCACTCATCAGTTGAGCCAGACCATCTTTATCACATGTCTGTGGTTATGTGTATAAGTTGTTTGAGTTGAAGTGGAAGATAAATATAGACTGAAAATCCTGTTCAAATCTCTCTATTTACTTTAGTAAACATTCAATATACTGAATGAATAGGTTAATTATAAATTGCCTTGAAAATAAGTTACATCATAGTATAAGTCCAGCCCATTTCTCTTTTATTAATATAAATGGATATGTAATGATCCAATAATATGAAGGGCCAGTTTGACATAATGTCTACATGGGTATAACTATAATAACAAATCCACAAAGAACTTTAAGCATTCCATCATTTGTTTTTCAATGAAATGGATGGTTGAATTGTCAGGAGCATAAAAAAATTGAAGCCTATCTATTAAAGTTTAAGAAATTGTATCTTAAGTATAAGCCAGGAACTGACTGTACATATGCATGGGAGACTATGATCTGGCTCAACTGATGAGTGCTGATTCAGCATGACATTGTGATTTATTTACCTTTTTCATGTGTATGTGGTCATGGGTATCTGTTGCTTGAGATGTAGTGGAGGATGAATATAGACTGAAATATACTGAATGAATAAGTTAATTACAAACTAATTGTTTTTAAATAGTTTATTGCTTTTTTAATGTTACAAAAAAAAAGAAAAGAGAGAAGTTAGAAATCATAATAAATAAATAAAAAAGAGCATTACAATAAAACCATTTATATTATTTTTTTAGTAATTCATTTTCATTAAATATTACTTTCTGCTTATGAATCGAAAAAAAAAGGATTTAATTCGAGGAAGGGACATTAACGTAGATTCCCAACTATCTCAGTCTATGGAGCACTCATTAATATTATTAATATAAGATTATATAATATGTTGTACAGGCTTAAACCTGCATTTATATATGTAATATATTCGGGGTTCGAACTCAGACTTTCACACGACCCACCACTCTAAGTGCCATCTCATATTGCTGACCCACCCGATCACACACATGTTGAAAAGATAAATAATCACCAATATACATATTTCATGCGAAACAAGCAATCATCAGTTGGTCTACATTACTATCCTCACACATATGTATAATCAGTACTCAGCTTTATATTAAGATAGCCAATATTTATACTTTAATGGACAGGCTTCAAACTATTCCAACTCACAACTCTTTAGCCTTCCATTTCATTGAAAATCTGATGATGGAACGTTCAAAGCCCTTGATAGTGCCAAGGTTGAGATCCTACCCATGTTGACATATTAGTCATTCTGACCCCTCATGTACAGGAAAATAATCCATTTATATATACATATGCGAGGGATGGGCAGACCTTTTACACACTATTTATATAAATTAATATGTTGTACAGGCTTAAACCTGCATTTATATATGTAATATATGCGACGTTCGAACTCAGACTTTCACACGACCCACCACTCTCAGTGCCATCTCATATTGCTGACCCACCTGATCACACACATGTTGAAAAGATAAATAATCACCAATATACGTATTTCATGCTAAACCAGCAATCATCAGTTGGTCTAGATTACTATCCTCACATATATATATAATCAGTACTCAGCTTTATATTAAGATAGCCAATATTTATACTTTAATGGACAGGCTTCAAACTATCCCAACTCACAACTCTTTAGCCTTCCATTTCATTGAAAATCTGATGATGGAACATTCAAAGCCCTTGATAGTGCCAAGGTTGTCATCCTACCCATGTTGACATATTAGTCATTCTGACCCCTCATGTACAGGAAAATAATCCATTTATATATACATATGCGAGGGATGAGCAGACCTTTTACACACTATTTATATAAATTAATATGTTGTACAGGCTTAAACCTGCATTTATATATGTAATATATGCGGGGTTCGAACTCAGACTTTCACATGACCCACCACTCTCAGTGCCATCTCATATTGCTGACCCACCTGATCACACACATGTTGAAAAGATAAATAATCACCAATATAGGTATTTCATGCTAAACCAGCAATCATCAGTTGGTCTAGATTACTATCCTCACACATATATATAATCAGTACTCAGCTTTATATTAAGATTGAACGTTCCATCATCAGATTTTCAATGAAATGGAAGGCTAACAGCTTTATATTAAGATTGAACGTTCCATCATCAGATTTTCAATGAAATGGAAGGCTAAAGAGTTGTGAGTTGGAATAGTTTGAAGCCTGTCCATTAAAGTATAAATATTGGCTATCTTAATATAAAGCTGAGTACTGATTATATATATGTGTGAGGATAGTAATCTAGACCAACTGATGATTGCTGGTTTAGCATGAAATATGTGTATTGGTGATTATTTATCTTTTCAACATGTGTGTGATCAGGTGAGTCAGCAATATGAGATGGCACTGAGAGTGGTGGTTCGTGTGAAAGTCTGAGTTCGAACCCTGCATATATTACATATATAAATGCAGGTTTAAGCCTGTACAACATATTAATTTATATAAATAGTGTGTAAAAGGTCTGCCCATCCCTCGCATATGTATATATAAATGGATTATTTTCCTGTACATGAGGGGTCAGAATGACTAATATGTCAACATGGGTAGGATGACAACCTTGGCACTATCAAGGGCTTTGAACGTTCCATCATCAGATTTTCAATGAAATGGAAGGCTAAAGAGTTGTGAGTTGGAATAGTTTGAAGCCTGTCCATTAAAGTATAAATATTGGCTATCTTAATATAAAGCCGAGTACTGATTATATATGTGTGTGAGGATAGTAATCTAGACCAACTGATGATTGCTGGTTTAGCATAAAATACGTATATTGGTGATTATTTATCTTTTCAACATGTGTGACATCAGGTGGGTCAGTAATATGAGATGGCACTGAGAGTGATAAGATAATATAGCAAATATAAAGCCAATAATCAATGTTCAATAGGACATTGGTGTTCTAGAGTCCATAAAAGTCGAACATAAGAGTTCCAAAAACAACCTGAATTTTATCTTATTCAATAGCTGATAAATTAAGGCATTCCATCCATGCATATTTTCTTATAGTATTGGGTTGTTGTTTTTATACTAAGACTGTCTCCCAATACTCTGTGTTATGTAACATATATTCATTCACATCTTTTTTTTTCTTAGAAAATTCCTTTGATTGTGAATTTATTCTTAAATTATATCTGGCATCTTTGAAATACATTGTAAAATGATGGAAAGTAATAAATTATTTCTATAAACAGCAGAAAATAGAATCGTTATTTAGAGAGAGAAACTTTAAAAAAAAAAAAAAGATTTATTTTAACTAATCATAATGTAATATACTTTTTAATGTACAAACTCATCTACTCGTTAGAAATGTTTAACTTAACAATCGTAAGATAGTAAGTAATATTCTATATATAAGTATGTTTTATAAATTAATACAGTGCTAGTTCAGTATATTTATTATTATGAAAATAAGTTGTTGTTTTTTCATAATAAAAAGAAGTGTTATTGTAAAATTAAAATCTTAGAATAAAGAATCAATTTTTAACATTACGCTAGATCTATTTATACTAAAAAAAAATTTTTTTTGTAAATTTTACAGGGTAACAAATTGAAAGTTCCAAGTAACGCAAGAATGACCTGGGCTGACATTACATATGGCTGAATAGAAACAGAGCTCATAAATTATCGGGTTCTATCACCTTACAAAGCTAGATCAAACAGCACAGCTATCATGTCACTTTCATCACATGAGACCCAGTAAAAGAAATACTGATTACATGGGTTAAAAATACTTCCAGATAATTGAAACAAACTTCCGGGAGTAGAGAAACTTTTCAAGTTTTACCTTCCATTTAAAAGCAATTGGTTTGTAACAAAATTAATTCCTAATTATATTATTCTGCCACATACACATACTTGAAATGCGTAGATAAAGACATCTGAAAAATTAATTTTATATCTACGATATATATGTATGATGATTATTTTTATATACATTCTGTAAAAATAGATATGACGAACTCGAAGATGTGATGGTTTAATCGATATATTTACATATTAAGTGTTCTCCTTAGCGCGATTTTGATTTAAGAAGACAATCTCTCATTTTCATTGCTATATCATTTATTTATTTTTTCTTTCTAAAGTGACTATTTTGTCCTTTATTTTGTGATTTGAAAAAATAATAAACAGTTACTCGTCAACGAAAAAAAAAATCTAGAAATGAGTTTCGCGATGAATATGCAAACAAATCGATCTATGAAAACAAATAAGTCCATAATATAGAACAATCTCTTTATTTAATATTTTGCAAAGTTTTTAAATTTCTTCAGCAGAAAATGTTTCTTTCTGTAATATTTCAATATTATGTATGATTATAGCCAAATGGATTTTTATTTTCTGTCATAACTTCCCAAAGGAAACTATTAATATTTCATTTCTTTAGAATATCTTTGAGATAATCCTTATAATGTATATAGGTCTATCTTTCCCACAAAAACTATGCTCAAATTCTCTATAATCATCCTTTTAGGATGTCTTGTATTGTTCATTTTATATGTCCAATTCAACAAATGTGTGATTTTACAATTGTGGACTCTATAATATCATATCTGGCAAGTTGAAAACTATATTGAGTGCTTTTATGGTCTTGCCATTGTATTTTTAAAATTTTACAGATCTTTCTTAAATAAAATTTTTAAAATGCCTTTATATTGCAGCAATAGTGTCCAAGTTTCACTTCCATACAATAAATTAGATAAAATAACAGTTTTATATACAACTAACTTAGTTACAATGATTACTTCCCTGTGATGAAATACTTTACCTTTTAATTTGCTAAAAGTAGCAGCAACACATTGGAGTTCCTCAACATCAAAGTTTCTTTTTTTACTTATAAAAACTATCAAAATATTTACAGTAGTTTACATTCTTAAGTTAATAACCATTCAGGTTAAAAATTGTTGAGAATATTTTCTACCATCACTAGTTGTTAAAGAACATTCTATATATTATCTTTTGAACTGGCAAAAATAGCACAATCATCAGTCCATATACTCTAAATCCAGAATACAAAAAGAGATTCTTGTTTTCACTTGTGTGGCAACAAAAACCAGATCTCTAGTGTTTTATGAATTCTCTGAAAGCACATTAAGACTCTGGTAGTCATTCATTTATGACTGGAAGTAATTTAGTCAACACAATTTTTAAAAATACTTTTGTTGTAATTGATAATAAGGACATTCAATGATAATTACTGTAATCTTGTCTATTCTCCTTGTTTTTAAAAATTGAAATAATAGAAGTATTCTTAAAATTGGATGGCACAATTTCATGATTCATACATTCCTAAAAAATTCCAATATTTTTGAAGCTAACATATTACCACTATATTTTAAAACTGACCTAGGTATTCCATCAGGACCTGCAATCATTCAATTTTTAAGATTGTGACTTAAAATAATAAATTGAATACTGACATGAAACACACGCTCCATAGAACTACATAAAACTGTCATTTCTCTGGTACTCACTAATGGCAGACATCTGAGATTGTGTCATTAATATGTATGTACATATTATATTTAATTGTGTGTGGAGATGTAAAGGCTGTGGTAGGAGTGAATGCATATTCTAAAGTTATGACTAAGCATTGTTATTGGCATGCATTGGTGCAATATTAATTTTTTACATAGGGAGTTAAATTAAAAATGAACATATTTGATAAGCTTAAGCTTAATATTACTTTTGTTACTGTCGTGATATCCAAAAGAAAATGTATTTTCAACAATAAAAAAATTGAGGGGAAAATTTGCTTTCATTAAAAGAAGAATAATGAATGAATAGTGATGTCAAAATTAATAAATGTATGGAAATTTTAATATTGTGAATAGTAACATATCAAAATGCAAAGAAGTTGCAGTACTTCCTTGGAATAAATCATTATTAAACTTATTCTTTGTTAGCAAAATTTTTGGTGTCAAAGTAAAACAGAACTAAAAGAAGCATCTAGATATTTTCATTCTTTACAATATAACCATTTATTTTGGTGAAATGGCTGCAACACAAAATTAATAAAAATGAGTTGTGATGAAAAGTATTCTTGAGCCTGAACAAAATTAAAAGCTATCATTTGAACTGTTTTGGGCCCATGTTTTGTTCCATCAATTAAAACTAATTTATCTAAAAACAAATTATATTATTAAGCATCACATGCTCACCATCTCTTATACTAGCACATAATTGTTTATAAACAAGGCAAAACTCTCCATACAGTAGTGCCACCCTGTGCCAACCAGAATAATCAATGGATGCCAGATTTGGACTGTTCTAATCATGGAAATATTAGATTGTATTTGATTCCGGTCAGATACTTTTTTACCCAATTAATATATCAAAGTATAATTAGGTTTAAAGAATCTAGGTGGAAGAAGTTCTAATATAACAATAGCTTGCATTAAGCAATCACTAAATATATGAAATTACTGATAAATCATTTGTTTCGTGTGTTGTCAATTCTAAATTTAACTATAATAGTTCTTAAAGAAAAGCAAAAATTAATGTTTTCTTTGCAATACAAAATTTATATCACAATAAACTGGTTGGTGTTAATTATGCTATCCATATATCCAGTAAATGCTTAAGCACTGTGTTGATTACTTTTCAATAGATATATAATTGATATTTGTAAAACATTATTCATATTTTTATCCTTACATAATCAGAGTGGAAACAATAAAAAAAAAAATTCTGATGATCTAAATGTTCAATATAAAAATCTATTAGGTTACAGAAAAATAAAGGACCAACTTTTTTACCAGTTTTAGAAAGAATATAAAAATCATGCTTTTTAGAACTGCAAAATGATTCTAAAAAACTTTTTAAATTAATGATGTGTTACCAGAACTGTGCTTATTTTTTATTCACAGCCAAACTTTTCAAAAATATATTTTAAATTAGTCATAATGAATCTCAATATATGAAGCTTCCATAAATTTATAAGAATTGAAGCTAAAGTTAATTGAATAAAAATTTTTAGAACATGATTTAAGATGCAATTCATAAAATTTAACAATCCAGTATTTAAAACAGGCTTTAACTTGTGTTCAATGTGCTTTAAAATTCGTAATAATCAAGCTGTTTGATTATTACGATTTTTAAAGCGCACTGAACACAGGTTAAAGCCTGTTTAATGTATTTACATATGTTTTCTGTGCACTCAATAAATTAATTACTACTCTTCAAACCAGTATTGTTTATTTATATAATTGGATCAGCTCCTCTTATGAAATGGAAGTATTTAAATGGTTCTACCATTAAAAATCCCTCTAGAATAGTGGTCTTCAAACCTTGGTCCGTGGACCGGTGCCGGGCCGCAGGAAAGTTTGTAATAACAAAATAATAAGAGTTTAAACTTTTAATTAATATAAACAATTTTTATTTATTTTTTCATCTCATTTTTACTCAATTAAAAAAAAAGAAACAGAATGAAAACAAAATCTAATCAATCATACATAAATTAATTTGTTTTTTTAGTTATCACAGATGTTTATGGGGGGGGGGAGTTTTTTATTATACAAACTCCATATATATATATAATTTCATCTTGCATATTTAACACTGTTGTTTTGATCAGTTATAACAATTATGCTCATCTAAAGCTAAGCAGTTTACATCTTTAAGAAAATTTATCTATAGACTTCTGCCGGTCCGCGAAACCTTATCCTTATTTTTACCGGTCCGCAGGTGTGAAAAGGTTGAAGACCACTGCTCTAGAGTGATGATAAAGGATTTTATTTATTGGAACTTAAATGTAAATGATGTTAAACTATTTGATAATGTTTTGAGTATTAAAAGTTATTTCAATAGTGAAAAGACAATAAAATCATGAGTCTGCCAAAGTGGACGGGTTAAAATTTTTAAATATTTCATAGACAAACATATATTTTTAAAATCATTGATTTTTTTTTGTCTCCTTGGATCTAATGCTCCCACTGATTATTTTAACTAGTGAACAATATGGGGTGGGTATTAAAATTGAACATATAAAAAAATATTTTCTGATATGTACTTTATTTTCTCAAAAAAAAAAAAAAAACCAGCCATAATTATTATTTTATCATCGATGGAATGGTGTAGTACTACTAATCATTGTCTTAACAAAATTTATTCTAGATCTTAATTTTAAAAAACAAATTTTAATAAATTATTATCATTAAGACGCTGTAACATATGTAAGGCAAAAGAATATAGCCAACTGCTAAAAAAAAGACTTCTAAAATAGTTTTATCTTAAACAATGAATAAGAAAGCATTAATCACTACACTTTCCAAATGCAAAATAGTGAGAATTTGAGTAGGTTCATTCTTATTTTATCCTGTAGTTAAGAATACCTAGATACCACTGACCATATTAAATAGTCATCTCAGCTGATTATGATTACTTATTTGAAATAAAAAATTGAAGCCTGATTGATACCTGAAATTTTTTTCAGGTTTGCTTGGCTGAGGTTGTGGGCATAGCAGGTAAATGAGTTATCACTACCATGACACTCTAACTATATATGTGCAAGGATTAATTCTATATGCATGTGTTTATGAATATATTTAAATTATCCAGGAAAATGTAAAAGAAAGAAACACCTTTGCTACATTGTGTATCAAGAAGTTTTGGATTCTTAGATAGATGGAATTATATAATCTTTGGAATTTGTTTAAATAAAAATTAAGCCATTCTCCTTTAAGAAATGACTCAAATTGTATAAAAAATATCAGTGAAGAAAATTATTTTTTCAATCATTGCACTAAATATTAGACCATTCTTCTTACAAAAAAGACTCAATTCTTTGAAAATTATCAGTTAAAAAACTGTCCTCAATCATTAAGCAAGAAGGTCCACAGATGCACAAGAATGACAGGAGAAACCACAGAAGATGTGTAATATCATCTGCATGGGCATAAAAATATTTGATTGTATGCACATGTAAACTGGAGAATTATCATCTTGCATAAATGCTGCCTAAAAACTTGGACTTGCATAATATTCAAATAATCCACACTAATGATGATGCAACAATAGAGAACAATGATAAGATAAAAAAAACTCATGATATAGCATGTTGCTTTTATTAATTATTAGGTGTAAATAATTCCAATGCTTGGAAGAATATTTGATTTGTCTCTAAGACATGGTCATCCGTTGTCCAATTCTTATGCGGATAATATTAATACTTTCATATCAAAACTCAATTTTTACAAAATGATAACCTTGCATGTGAAACTCATTAAAGTTTAATAAATTCTTACAATTTCCAGATGAGGATTAATCGCTGCAGTAATATTTTCAGTTTTCATAATGCATAATGTCACTTAACTTCTCTTATTAATTTCTGACCATAGTTGCTTCCAGCTTTCATTGATTTTAAGATATTCAAATTTTTTACTATATATATAATTTAAAGCTTCATATAATCAGATGGTTGCCCCATTTCAAAGTAAAATAATTCTAGTATTTCTTTCCTAGGCTAATGAAATTGGCAAAAATCCTCTTTTCAGTCAAAATTTTCCTTATTAATTTCTTACAGAAAAGCCTACCATGCCTATAGTCTAAATTCATATGTGGAGCAAGAAACATTTTTTTTCCTGACAGACTTGGAAATTCTTTTTACAAGAAATCATTCCTTAGCCAACTCACACTGGCTATTCCTATCTAGAAAATAAAATAAGGATTTAAAAATGCTCAAATCTCCCCCAGCCAGCAAGTGCCAAATCTAATCAACATCTTTTTTATTACTTCTTCATAAAAAATTATAGGAAAAATCTTTACCATGCAAAGGATTATTAAATAGTATTTTATCTTTACTTTACTTTCTCAAGGTCCAATCAATAAATATAAAAATGTACATGGGTTATATATTCCCATTTCTTTGCTGTACGTTAAATGGATTGTACGTTAAATGGAATTTAAATATGACATATGTTATATGCAGTCTACTCCTTAAATATATGCTAGAATAAACAATTTTATAGATAATGCTATTTATTACAAATATATATTAGAATAAATAGAAAAACAATCAAATTAATAGTCACTTGGAAATGAAAAATTGAGCTTTCATTCAGAAACCTTTAACTCTCAAATCAGTCATCCTTTTTACAATTAATGTTTGTGAATGTATATATACATAAAGTAATTATATGTTATTCAACAGAATCTTGTCCACAAAATGAAAACATTATTTATTTTATTTTGGTCCAAATTCATTCTATTATTTTTTTCTATAACTGAAATGTATAGCCATTTTGATTACAACACCCCCCCCCCCAATTTTTTATTGATACTATATATTTTTGGAATAAGCATGATTTATAGCCAAACTCATCTGGAAATGGCTTATCCCAGCTTCAAATTTAAAGATAAGGAATTAGAGAAGAAAATAATTGCTGAATAATATAATATATTAACATTAATGACTGGCTCACAATCTTTATATAAATAAAGAAAAAGAATGCAGATATCTTTTAATCATTTGAGTTAGTATGAAACTGACCATCTTGTAACAATGGAATTAGGTATTCCTGCAGTCACATTTTCATCTTTTACTCATCTGCATTACTCTTCTTAAAACAAAAGTGATTTCTCTAAGGTCAGCTACTATGTTTGATTAATCAGTGATTACCAGATATTTTATTACATTCAATTCCCATTTCCACTTGGGGCTTTTATCCTTATCAATGAGGTTTTGGGATTCAAAGTTAGAAGCAATACAATAAAATATCCAGAAACTACCATTAACTTCATTTTACTATTCAAATTAAAAAATTGAAATTCAAATATAGACTAAAGTTCTCAATCTGCCTAATCAGTTCTTTATTAAATGTAGGTATTTAGTTTCCTGGCTAGGAATGTTAATAATATTAACAGATATCTTAAGCTTCCACACACAACTTGTAATAAAACAAGAGCAATTGTCCACTATGTATCATTTAATATAAGCTTGAGTAATCTGCGATTGCTAAATACTTCACTGCATTTAAATACTCATTCCCATAGTAGTTTCTGACTTTTATATTTATCAATGAAGTGTTGGAAGTCATGTTGAGTTCATCACAATCCAGCAAACACCTATTTTACCATCCAAAATAAAAAACCTGAAGTTCAAATCAGCCCAAAGTTTGTTTTAATCCAAATCAATCTGCCTGAAGAGTTATATAGATCTGACTCTAACAATTCTTATTTTTCCTTTTTTTTAAACTAAATTTTTTATTCTTTCTTATTTATTTTTGGACTTACAATGGGAACACATGTATATGAGTAACTGCTAATGATGATGATGATAATGTAGTAAATTAATACCACCAAAAGTAATCAAGTTTATTACATAATTCATCATAATACCTTGCTTGCTATACAATCAGCAACAACTCTGTTTTCATCTCTTTTATAGTATCTTTTGCATGTGTTCAACTTGGTTAGCATATAGTTTATCAATATTGTTTACTTCTTGCAAATATATATACAATTAAATAACAGCATCTCACCTGATGTGCATTTACTTAAAACTTTAAACTCTTTTCCTTTTATTAATCAAAGTTATAACAATATCGAACAAACATATTCTCTCTTTCTTTCTTTTTTTGTATATAACCAACCACATTTCTGAAAACAAATTTTAGTGAATGATTAAATTTTTCAATTTTGGACTTTTAATTCTTTATGCATACTAAATCTTGTAATTGATTTGAAATTTTTATTCCATAACTACTTGATAATTCTAACAAAATGATTCTAAAATAATAAATTAAAAATTTGTAAATGCTACATTTTTATTCATTACTGAAAATATCCAATCAAATTAGTTTTGTCATATCCGCTCTCCATCAACTGTAACTCAGAATCTATTTTATTGTATAGATTTATATTTGTTAAAATGGTGGCTTTTCATTATAACTGCTTATGTTTATCTTTTATAACTCTCACCGAACATATGAATTCAACTATATCTCTTGTCTGCTTTACATTTTAAAAAATCCAACCTGATGTTACTGTTTGGACATCATTAGTTCTCATCAATCATTATCTCTTTATATTATAAATCTCAATTTGATCATAGGTTTTCTCATTAATATATACATGTAAAACATTAGAAGGATGGACTTGAAAGCTAAAAATTAAGGGATCAGCTCTCAATTTGAGCAGAAACAACTTAAAAATCACTTTGTTGAATGGAATTGTGCTCAACATGCCACTGGTGCTTAAATATCATATTATTTCTTGAACAATTAATTAATCACACAATTGTTTACTAACATATAATGACCTATTACCCTATATAGTTTGGTGTAGCATTAGAACCAAAGCCCATGAATTACTGTCCAGCTTTGTTACTTCTTACAAACTTCCAAGCAACAAATCATTCAATTATTATTTTGTTTAATGCTTGTTTACTATTTTAAATGTTTTGTTGTTATTTAAGCTTCTTTGTCCAAACACAACGTTCTATATATATTTAATATTATAAGCAATAAAAAGGTAAATTAGTGATCAATTTAAATTATTACCATTAAAGTGGTGTCAATTTAATTACTTCTTAAAATAGAGCAATAACATTAATGTGAACATGTAGAAATAAATTTTTTTTAACAATAATAATAATATAAAATATGCTAAGCACCACACTTAATTCATATATGCATAACTTTTATTAAAAAAAAATGAAATTTTATTATTATTGATCTAAAAACGTGAAATCCATAATGTAAATAGAATAATCTTATTTCCAATCAAATTTTGTACTTGGTACAAGTGAGTTGTCATATATTCATTATAGATATTCTGCCTTCTAAAATAGTAATGTGCATATATATAAAATAATCACAGTCAAATATATTTTGGCAATGTTATATCATTTAAAGACATAATAGATGCTTCACAACTAAAATTTGATTATGATAAAACAATTCTTCCAATCTTGATACTCCCTTAAGTTCATTAATTACACTGATATTAAGGATAGATATCATTAAGATGATCATATATATATAATAATTTAAATCAAAAAGTGTAACTCATTTTCATCTACTTGCTAAAAGTAATAAATGAGTTTGTAATTACATAAAGGTAGACTACATTAATCTAAATGTCTATCATTTAAAAACATTTGTTATCCAAACAAAACTTTAAAGGTGATCTTTAATTTTTTTTAATAATAAATAAATTGGTTTGTGCACAAATTTGTAAACAAAATTAATATAAAATAATCATTCAGTAAATAACTATTACAAGGAACTGACTGCATTTTTCTGTTTGGAAATGACATTTTACCTGTCTTGCTCACAAATTACTGAAATAAATAAATCATTACAGATGTCACTTTAACTGTCTGATATATGCGCATTACAAAATGACTTCATTAATGCATTTTAGATGCTAGAGATATAATGAAGTTGTATAATTGTTTGAATAAATCTAGCAAATAGATCAGCATTTACTAGTGGTAAATTATAAGTACAGTACCTAGAGAGATGGAGCACTTCCTTTGCCAATAGTGGATTAGATATAACATACTGTATTAGATACCCCTTCTCTCTCTCTTTTATGTCAGCATATCAGGTCATCTGAAAAACTCAGATTATTTTGGGCATTTAATATTCTTCCAGTTAAGGATAATTAAATACCTATTCATCACATGCTAACTGCATTGACTATTTGACCACCTAAAAAAAAGTCCAAATTTGAATTCAGAACTATGGGATTAGTAGGTTAATTTGTTAATTATCATTAAAACATAAGGTCCTTACACTATAAGTAAAAAAATAACACTTTTTCTATGAATAAAAAAAAACCCCAACATCAACATGATCATATTCTGGAAAACATAATTTTTAAAAAATCCACCCATCAAGGCAGATAACAAGCACAACAAAAATTTACTTATGGAAATTCAATTATTGAATTGATATTATAATCATGAACTTAAAAGAGTCTGAGGATTTATAAATTCAAGAATTATTCTAGTGATTAATGTATGTCATTTGTAAATGAGTATGGCCACTTTAACAATGTAATAATAATAAAAAAGAAAAACAAAAGTTAAAAGATGAATATAATGATGACTGCACAAACCAATCTGAGAATTTATATTATTATGTACATGTGCTGTTAAGTATACTTGTTTATTATCTTGTGTGAAAGACTGCATACGTTGTCTAATTGTAGTTTTCCACTAGTATGCTAGTAAATGCAATCAATTTTTTTTTCGCCCATAAAATCATGTTCATTTCACCATAAATAAGCAACAAATCCTTAAAAGTTGCTAGTGGCATCTCTAGATTACGTTAATCAGTCTTACATGGAAATATTGAGAATGCAAAACCTAAAAGTTATAAAAATTTGTTTAGTTGTTTCAGAATAAAAAAAAATTCAGTGCTTAGTCATCTGACTATATGATTACTATTTTAATCTTGAACAATTGTTGATTTTTTTTTTTTTACTAAGGGTTGCTAACTGCTTTTGATAATAATCATTTGTTTAATTATTTAATTACAATACTTTCCCCATCAAGAGAACTCTTTAAACTAATGGAACTTACTTTCAATACAATACTTTATATATACAATTATATTCACCAATTGTTCCTGAATTCTGGGCATTTCTCATAGCATCTTTATTACCAGAATATATCATATAATAATAATAAAGTAAGATACGAATTAAAAACACTGGGAGAGTAAAATATCAAAACGCAATTTTTTTTTCCAACATACGCACATATTAAAAAAAAAAAAGAGAGAGAAAATATATCAATTATTTTAAGGAGAACAAGATTAATATCCAGTTAAAAGAATAACTTAAACTTAACAGATAATTCTTTTTTTTAACAGCTTGGTTTTTGTTCTTCCAAGCTGTCATTAGCTCCCCAGGTGGTCAAAGATGGATCCAGGACTTGGGACATTTTTATGACCTCAGTGAATAAGATTTCTAGTGATGAGTTATCCCTTTATTTATTTACTTTTTGGCCCCCTTAGAACTGTTCCACAATTATCTTTCTTATAGTATGAGATAGAAGTTGCTTGGTAACTTGGAAACTAAAACAACTATACTTTTGTCTCTGTACATTCCTATAGTTTTTCACTGCCTCTGGCACCAACAAAACTTACTTCAAACTGTAATTATACTTCAAGCCTTGTGTCTGCTATCTAAAGACTCCTCCTTTTTTCTCAAATACGTTTTCATTTTACACTTTTTTCATAAACTATATATAGCTATAAAATAGCCGCCAGCCCCCCTCCCCATTTAAAAATTCACAAGTAAAAAAAAAAAAAAAATTATGTTCCAGCTCAATTCCGAGGCTATTTTAATTCCAGGCATTTAAAGCTAGAATAGACTAAATTGGGTCACAGGGATAATACAAAAGCGAAGTTGTATTTCTTCAATTTTAAAGAACCAATAAAATCATTCTTAGCATTCTTCCTCACAATTGGTTGGAATAGCCACCAAAATTCTTTTTTTTTTTAAAAAAAAAAAAAAAAAAGAAAGAAACTGACAAATTTATGTCAGACTTTTAAAATGACCAGGCCACTTCACATGATCCTTAATAAACAAAAAATAAATACTACAAGTGCACTCATTTTAAAATAAATAATTTTTCTTTTCACGTTTTATTTAAAACATGTAATGTATATGTTTTATTTCATACTAGGCTACGATATAGTAACAGCAAAAACAATTTGTACTAGATTTAGCAGCACAAAATTATTCCAATTTTGGATGTGTGTGTGACTTACTTAAACAAATTATTATAGCAGGCCTATACAGTATAATGTTTTATTGGAGCTAAAGCATTAATTTCATACACCCCAATCAAAATAAATTAAAATGAGATACCATCTTCAATAGCACTATAACTAAATAATGATTAATATGAAGCTTCTGGTTTCGTGTTTATAAACGAACGTTGAAGCAAATTCATAAATTCTAATTCAGCCTCATTTATAACGTCATAGAAAATAACTCAGTTCCAATCTTCTTCAAATTATTTTTTCCAATAACATATGCTATTTTTACTTTGCAAGATCAAAATATACTATGATCCTGTACAATGGCAGTCTCATATAGTGCACAAACTGTTTCAATGTACATTTCATCTATTAAATTAAGATTTGGACAATATCTTCCAAGTTATACAATAGCATGTTTTGTAAGGCTTAGTTATCAATTAAATTTAGACTGTCAGCTTTATTCCTCAAAGTTCTCCTCTTTAGATGTTGTAAAAACTGTCTTATAAAATATTAGACAATTAATCTTTTATATAGTATTTGAGATATTAAATTTATTTTCGCAATGTCTACTTTCAAATTAAATTTAAAGAAAATATATGACTTTATAAACGATTAAAACAATGACTAAATTAAGGCTTTAGTTCTATAATTATTTTATCAAATAAATGACTTTCAGTTTAAATAAAGTTTGTGTCAAAATAAAATTATTTTTTTAGTTTAATTATTATTAAAAACTATCTTTGAAATATAGGGTGAATCAAACATGATCCGCAATCTGGCTGCAGAATTTATTTTCATAAGCTTTCAGAAAAGACATACTTTTTAATATCCCTTTTCCATCAGTCAACAATCTCATATTCCTTGATTTTAAAATGTTTTAGGCTGAAGTGTGAGCTATGAATACACTGTTGCCTTCATCTGTTTATCAAAAACTGAATCTTAGTCTTCATAGAGCTCTTTCAGGTGACTAAATAGATGATAGTCTGATGAAGCAAGATCAGGACTATAGGGAGTATTTATACTTTAAAACAAAGTTAGTGGAGAGTGTCAACAGTTTAAGCACTGGTGGGATATGAATTGTTGTGCAACAATACAATGGCTATGGATAATGGTCCTCTACCTTTTACCTGAATTTTAGCTTCAGTTCTTCAGTGAACATTTTATTTCAATAAGTATTGCTGATTATTGAAAACTTTCTTGATATTTCAATATTGGCCCTTGAAAATCCCAGAAAATTTAATGATCAATTTCCACTGATAGTTGGCTTTCAAACATTTTTCAGTTGGCAATTGAGGATGTTTCTATTCCATACTCTTCAGTTTGCTCTCAGGTTCATAGTAATGAAGTTACGTCTTGACCAATAATGATTATTTTTAATGACATTTTTTACCTTACTTATGGAATCAGTCCCAATTTTGTTTAATGATGTCCAAATGCTTTTATTTATACTCCATAAGTTATTTGCATATCCATCATTCTCAAACTTTTCAAAAACACATCTATCATAGATTATAACATAAGCAGAGCCACGGCTCGCACTTGCGTGGCTTTATTTAAAATTTTCTTTGATAAATTTCAGCACTAAACACATCCTCATGCAAATCACAAGTGGGTCAGCCATTGTTTCTCACATTGTAGTCACATTTGAACTTATGTAACATGTTCAAAATAACGCAGCAGTGGCTGCAGAGACAACAACTTTATATAGAAAGTGTTAATACGACAGTATCAGGCTACAAAAGTTTTAATATAACTAGTAGGCAAATAATTTTTGACTTATCACTATATATTAAAGCAATAAATTATTTTGAGATTTAAAAAAACAACTTTATTTTTCACTATTGTAAAATAAATGACTTCTGATGTAAAAATGTTTTAGACACTTTCTTCCAGTGGTTCAGTCAGTATCTCTCTCATGTTTAGTATAATTTTATCACTTTAGTTTTCTTATCTGTTTATTTGTACTTTTAGTAGTAAAAATGTTATGTTGTATCTACTTTTCCCCCCTAAATTATTCTAAATATATTCTACATAATTTTGGCTATTAGCCAGAAAAATGGAATTAGAAAACTAAAGTTAATGTAAAGAAATTATTTTCAAGATAGAAAGCAATAAAGAGAAATCTAATTGCCAAATATGGAATGCTATTTTAAAAACTTAGGATAAAATAAATATATATTTATGAAGAAAATACTAGTTTATGCAGTTCATGTTGCAATATGAAATAGATAAAAACTTTAACTGAAGTATATTACAAAAATAAATGATAGGTTATAGTGTCAATGTAATATTTTTTATGCTTTTAAAAATTTGATTTTAGTTGGCATTTACATGTAGAATACACTCTAAAATAGTTAAATAGAATAATTTAATTTTATATGTATGTTTACACATATTTTTGATTTTGTATCAACTTTGCTCTAGGTTTTTGATCTGGAACAGATTAACAAAGTATTTCAAAATATAATTGAATGAACACATTGTCTATTGAACATATTTCTAGAATCAATTTTTTTATTACAATTATTGATATTACTATATTTTAGTTTCTTTTTTCCAAATATTTCTTGATTTGTCATTCTTTTAACCCAGCATCTCATTATTCATATTTTCCTGCCTCCATTTTCTAATATTTTTCTCTTAGAACTGATCTGTCATTCATATAGTAGAAAATCCATAAATTCTACTTAGTTATTTTAAGCCTTATTCCCAAATTTAATAGTTAGCCACACAAACTGTATCTATATACATCTTTCATTATTCCAATTGTGACGTTAATTCTCCTCTAGATCCCTATTATTACAGACAAAACTTTTGACAAAATACATTTATCCTTACATAATAGTAAAACTACTAATAATGTCAAAGTTTTTGTCTCCTTTATATTTAATACCAGTTCTAGTTTCCTGATAATTACAACTCCATACATTTCAGAACTGAAAAAAAATTCTTTGATTTCTTTTCGAGGACCTAAAGAAACTAAACAGGATAAATTCCTAACGTCCAATCCAGATGTTTTTTCTATTATAATTGCCATAACTATGTGATTGTTCATATAGTAAGCAAACATGGATAGGTTACTCAACAATTTGTATCAGACAGCATGGTGAGTTTTTTCACCTTTGAGTTTAAGACTATGAAATATAATCTTCCTAGTTGCCTGATAGTCTTAACTAAAACAATAGTTTAATTTTCTTGATGGTAGGATGAGTATATGATACCTATGAATATTTTTTTTTACTAAATATTTATAATCTTGACAGACAAAACTAAATTATGACCTTATTCCCAGTAGACTGTAAAGTCATAAGTTAAGACAGCAATTGGAAGCTGAAAATAAGAAGTTCTAAGAATACTCTGATTGCAGATAATATCTGTCATTTTGATGATAATCTGTTATTTATTTATTTATAATTGCAAATAACTTTTCCATATGAACAAAAAATTATGAATTGGAAGAAGACTATTGAATATTAATTAAATGGGATATTAATGAACTTTGTGGAATTAGAAGAAAAGTGATGAAATTGGTATTATTATAAAAGTGCTAAAATTGAAAACATAAATGGAGTGGGATTCATTATAAATAAATAAAAAATGAAAGAAAAATATTATGTAGATTGCAAATATAGTAGACAGAGTATTAATATTAGTTATTCCACTTAAAGAAAGATACTAACTGCAAAGAGTTCAGGTTTAGGTCCCAAAAGTTATTGTGATGAAAAAGCAGAGGATTTTATACAGATATACAAAATGCTTTTGATCATAATCAAATAACCTTTTTTCTGAGAGATTTTAATGCTAGAATTGGAAAATGATTGAAAGATAAACATCCTGTCAGCAAATTTGACTATGGTGATAGATATGAGAGAGGACACAGACTCATTGAATTTGCAGTATATATTATAAATCTTTCTTTCAGAAAAATGCCAAACATAAATGGAAATGGAAACATCCAAAAGAAGCAGAATTATTTTTATATTTTGACTGCCAATATATATATATATATGTAATATTATAATCCGATGTCTGTATTTCTTCAAATCAATATATATAAAGAACTAAAGAGCACTTGCTGTTATTAAAAAGGATTCAGAAAATGAAACAAAATTCAAAGTAAATAATAATGTTTCAGCATCCGTTTTTTTATGACCATAATAAGACATGAATTTTTGGTTTTAATTTCAATTATAATAATGTAAAAATATTGCAAATTGAAAAAAATAACAACAAAAGGAAAATAAAGGAAGCTGTGCTAATATACAAATACAAACAAGACTTAATTGACAGGCAGCAAATGTTAAGATCACAGAATTGTGGAAAGGTTAGCCTTTCAAAATATTAGTTGACAAAGACTACGAGGATAATCGAAAGCTCTCCTAAGTGGATAAAATTTTTAAAGTTATACTTTACATATATATAATTACTGTATTTATAAATATTCAATTAGAGGATTATATATATATATTAGAATTATAATGTTCTTAATAAATTCAGTACAGGAAGTGATCACTGATCAGGGAGATATAAGATATTTATTAATGCAAAAGAAGAGATGAAAATTATTAAAAAAGACATTACTTGCAAATGATATTCCTGATCTTCAGAAATAATCTCTTAAGAAATTTCAATTAAAATTTGCTAATAATTTAGAAGTAGTGACAGATATTAAAGGTGATTCAAACTTGAATGAGATCAAGAAGACTATAAAACTGATAATCTAAGAACTGCAAGGTGTTACAAAAAGGCAGCAACTCACCTGTAAGTTTACAACTGAGATAAAATATATACATATAAAAGAAGAAAAACAAAAATATTTTTAAATGATCCATTGAGAAGTGTTAAATATTTGAAGTTCTGTAAAATTGTGCAAAAAAAAAGTTGATATAATAACTGAATTGGCAAGGAAAACTGTAGAAGAAATTAAAAGTTTCAAAGTATAAAGCAACATCTTGGTACTGGAAAAAAAGTTATTTTAGAGTAATGAGAAAAGATGAAAATATTATTGAAAGAGAGATGATGTCATAAATTGTGTGGAAGAGTTCTATATAATAATAAAAAACAAAATAATAATAATAATAACTACAATTATTATATCTGAATTGTAAAACATTTTAAATAAGATGAAATCTGCAATTAAATTTAAGAAAAAACAAAAAAGCTCAAGTAAATGAAGCAATTATTATGACAGATAATTTAAAAAAGCAGGTGAAAAAGAATCAGAAAAATTGATGCAAAACTACATATATCAAATGATGAGGAAAATGCAGTAAGGTAATAATGATATTTAAGAAAGATGATAAAGAAAATATTAGAAATTACAAACATATCAATCTTATATCTACTCCAAACAAACTGTTTAAAAAAATAACTACTGTTCTGTAGCAAACTTTGGATTCAAACTGATCAAAAAAAAAAAAACAAGATGGATATAAAAATGATTTTAGCACATTCCAAGTACTGAAAGAATATATATATTTAAAAAACAATGCATATAAGTTTTCATTATGATTTAAATTTGTAGATTCTGAAAAGGGGATTTGACTATAAATATTTCTGCAGTGATTAAAGTTTAGATTTAAAAATTTGGATTATCAAATTAAAGACCAGAATATTTTTGTATTCTAAATAATATTCATTAAAATGCAGCAGTGGTGATTAAATTATATGGTGATACTAAAACAAATTAATAGTGATGAGTGTACAACAGAGCAATTCCATATGCCAAAAACTAAAGGATAAAAACACGTGGACATTAATTAAGTTATCAAGATTGTATAGATGTCATTCATTGCTTTGCAAATAATTCATAATTTGGGGAAATTTTGCAAGAGTTATCAATAGAAAGTAAGAAGCAGAATTAAAGATAAACATTAAAAAGATTAAAATAATATTCAATGAATTATCTCAGGAGAAGTGATAAATCATGAATTTTAAAAAAAGGCTTCGAAGCTCTTGATTAGATTATTAATACAGATGAAAATATATAATGAATGAAATTGTAGACTTAATCTTGGATGAAATGCTTTTGATAGAAATAATTTTAAAAAGAAATATGTTTATTTCAAAATGGTAGATTTTTAATAGAAGTGTTTTACAAGTTCTTACATATAGATCTGAAATTTAAATACTAAACAAAACAAAAAAATTCAGAGACTTCAAACTATTCCAACAAAATATAGAGATATATATTGAGAATAACAAATGGGATTGAAAGTGAAGTATTTGGATGAGACATCATTGAAAGACTTTAAAGACAAATCTGGGATGAACATATTACTAGAAAAGATAATAATAGATGAACAGTTGAAATTTTAAACAGAATACCAAGAAATTTATAAGACCTAGAAAAAGACTATATGTGAAATGGATTGAAAAAATAAAAAAAATTGTTAATGTGATGTGGAGAAGAGAGATCATGGATTGAAATATTGGATTAAACTTGAAGAGATCTATCTATCCTGCAGTGAACTAATTATGTTTGAAATGGTGTTAATGATAATGATACTTACCAATGTGATTTTCTATCAGATGAGAGTTAATGTAAGCAAGTATTTAGGGAACATATTTGGAGTAAGATAGAATCATTGGTAGCCTATACAGATTTTCTTCATACACACAACAAAAAGAATCTCAAACAAGCTCACATTAGACTTTCATGTGCATTAATTAAAAGAAGCAATCCACTTTATCAGTCTACTCTAGAGTTATTTAATATAAATAGAAATAATAAAATTGGCTTGCATTAAAAACTTTATTTGAAACATTCAAGTTTGGATAATAAAATAAAAGTGGATGCTGGAACTGCTAAATATATGTAATCTAATGTACTTCATTGATGAAAACATCATAATATAATTTTGGAATTGCATTGGCTTTACTATCTGGTACCCATTGATTACTGCTACATTTTCAACATATAACTTTAGAATAAAAATTGATTGTATTATTGTTTGTAATGCAACAACAACAAATTTGAAATAAATATATTATGATTCCTTTTAGCTAAATAAGATATAACAGAAGCAAAACTCTCCATACAATGGTGTCACTCAGTGCAAGTCAAAATAATCATTGGATGAAAGATTTTGTGCATAATATCCCTATCTAGTGCCTACTCATCCAACATCCTCAGATAGTTTCTAACTTATGGCCTTCATCTGTGAGAGTCTTGGATCTGAGAGCACTGCACCTAGATAGGGATTTTATGCACAAAACATTCTTGCATCCATTGATTACTCTGACTTGCACTGGGATGGCACTAATTTTGCCTTTGTTATAACAGTTTGTGTAAGCATAAGGAATAATAATCATGTGATGTTTGGTGGTTTAAATAAGATATTGTTTATTTAATGTTAATTATCAGAATTTATGGAACTATAATTTTTTTTTGTTTTGAATATGAAAGGGAAAAATTCTAGAAATTGACTATAGTGAGCTAGCAATGCAATTTAGAATAAAAATATAAATGTAAATGTCTTCAGATATTTTTTTGAAAGGATATATAAGATTATAATTACAGTATATGAATGTTATTTCCTTTTATACAATTATAACTGAGAATAAATTACTTATAATTATTTACTAAAAACATATATTCTTTTTGAATATGTCAATTCATTTCTTTTGATGTTTGAGAAAACATGCTACATTTTAAGAGAAAAAAATATTCACATTACCATAATTATATATATAAATAATATTTTGTTGTATATATATATCCCTATGTGTTATACATATATCAAATTTCAAAAAAAAAAACATGCATTAAGATGATAATAATTGGTTTTAATTTAATAATAAATTTTATTATGTCCATTTGCATCCAAAATAATTATAATATACAGAAAGTAAAAAAAAAAAGTATTAAAGTGGAAGAATTAACATATATACATACGTATTGTTATAATTAGATTTACAAATGTCAAACTTTCTGCATTTGCAAATTTTGACACTAACATCTTCAGATAAATATCCTAATGATTATTGTTTATTATTTATTAAACTAAAAGCTATTTCTATGTCAGATATAAACTTTAAACCTCGAAGATTAAAATATTTGTTGTTGTTTTTTAACTATATAGAAACACATGAAATATCTCAATTTCATATCTTTTTCTATGTGCAATATCTTTTCAGATATACTTAAAATGTTCAATCCATCGCAGCCTTGAAACACGTGATTAAAGATATATGAACAAATCAAAACAACTCCTAAGATGTACATTTCATGCTAAATCAATACTCATCAATTAAGATCTCAGTCTTCTATATATGTATTGTTTGCATAAATTTTTCAGATGCTTATTTCAGATTGACTTTCAAAATAAAGGCACATTTAACAAATTGAAGAAAAAAAAATTAACCTGTGTATAAATAAATACAAATTTAAATTAATATTGGATAGAATTTCAAAAAATTTTTCAGCTTCTAGAATTTTTCTCTCAGATAGTCAGCCAAATAGCCAATCCAGTTAGATCACTCAAAATTGGTCAGCAAATTTATAGCAAGCTATTTTTAATTAGGAAGTAAAACAAAGAAAATTGCTCAAACCCCTTTATTTTCAGGCAAGTCTGTTGAGCAATGCCTTCTTCCTCACTGTTCCTCCTATGAGTGACTATTGGAGATGTTTATTTTTTCTACAGTAGGTTGTTTAATGGCAGTCATATGTGTTTGGTTGTAGATATACATATAAAACAAAGTTTTCCTTGGAGTCTCTTAGCTAAATTTTGCAAGCATGACTGTAATAATTTAAAAATCTAAACTAAATCATTACTTTTTAATTATTTTTGTCAGTAATCTTAATTTATAAGTTTATGAATATATAATAAATTTAATTTTGAATAACATGTTTAAATTTATTAAGTTCTATATATGTAATCATTAAAAATGATTTCTTATTTGCACAGAGATTAAGAGTAAAACTTATTTTATATTTAACTTTTAAATTTAAAACAAAAATTTCTTTTCAGCTGAAAGTAAATGTGTTTTCATCCATAATGTATAATATTTTATCAACTTCTTTTATTAAACTTAAATAGTGATGCAAATCATAAGTATAATATTTATATATGCAAGGGAAAATCAAAAATTGTACACACCATATTTACATTAAAACATCTACTGGTTGCACTATCTTTACCAATTACTGCTGTGTAGTTTTGAACATTCAAATGTGACTGAAATGTAAAAAACAATGTTTATCCAGTTGTGATTTGCATGAAAGAAGAGCAATGTAAAGTGATCCATTTTTTGTAGTCTAGGAAATGTATCTAATGCTGATATTTATCAATAATTTTATGCATGGTTGAAAGTTTTGTCATGAAAAAGTATGTATGAATGAAAAGAGAAATTCAAAGAAAGTAACACAAGTATCAACCATAAAGATGGAGTAGAATGCCCATCCATGTCCACAACTGATGACATCACTGAACATGCATGTGAACTGACTCTGTTAGATAAATGAGTGGCAATGGTTTAGGTGGCAATAACCAAAACTTGGGTTTCAAAAGTTTGGGAGATAGATACCAAAACAACTCATAAAAAAAGCATAAACAAAAGTGTGTTTTGGACATCTGCAAACAAAATTTGGACCAAGACTCAGAAAAAATAGAAGTTTCTTTAAAAGAATCATTACTTGTAATGATATGTGAATTCATAACTATGGACTTGAGAGTAAACAATAATATGTAGAATGGAAACACTCTCAATCATGTAAAAGTTCAAAATTTAGTTATCAGCTGGAAAAATAGTGCTTACAGTTTGCTGGGATTTTCAAAGGCAAGTATTTAACATTGTCAAAAAAACAAGGTTCAACAATCAAAAGTGCTCATTATAGTAATATACTCACTGAATAGTTGATACCTAAAATTTAGACAAAATCCAGAGGACTGCTATCCAAGAGCATTGTGTTGTTGCATGACAAAGAATGTCTAGAAACCACTGCTTATAAAGTCGACACTCCAAAAAATCTCATTTTGAGTTAAGCATCCTCCCTATAATCCTGATCTTGCCTCATCAGATGCTTTCTCCTCTGAAAAATGCCTTGAGGACACATTCATATCTGAGGAAGTAGTAAGCATATAAGCGCATTTAAGACTCACAGCTCAGTTTAGACCTTTTTTTTAATGAAGAAATATGAAAGGTTACTGACTAATGGACAAAGTATATTAAAAAGTAGAGAGATTATGTTGAAAAATGATGTATTTTTCTTTCCTAAAAGTTGCTTAAAATAGATTCTATAGTGAGAGTGTGAATAACTTTTGACTTATTCTCATATTTGAAACCTTATTTAAACAGAAATTCCATTTACATTCAGTTTTAATTGCATTTTGGGGGTTTATGAATGAATCTCATTTAAGAATACATTTAGATTTTAAATGTAACTAATAAAATTATGTGCTTATCTGGGAATTTTTTACAACATAGAAAAAGTATAGCTCCACTTTATAAATCTTTTGCTAAGTTTACAAGTGCATCATACATTGTTCATTAATTCATAAATATATCCATTTAATTAAATTATTAGAATACAGATAATGGCATTTTTAACTAATTACAACTAGTAAATCAAAACATAAAAAAAGAAAAATAATGAATAGACAGTATGAACTGTAAAGTGTTTTAATTACTAATTTAAAATATTTATAAAGAAGTGATTGCATATTTCTTTTCTGAAAAAAATATGAGAGTAACATATTTCAAGCTAGACAGTTGAGATATAACACTATACTACAATGTCCATAAGAACTTTACAGCTCATAGCATAGCTCTGCCAGATCTCTCAAGATGGATAAATAATAATCATAATTAATCCCCCCCCCTCAAAAAAAATCTTAAAAAATATTATCTGGCAACATTACTATAATTAATAAACTACTAGTGAATAAACATTGTTGTAATATGATCTTTTTTACATGTATATGTCAATGCGTTGACCGAGAAGGGTTTTGACTGGGAAGCGAACCCAGGCCAGCTGCTTGGAAGGCAGCTATGCTAACCACTAGGCCACCAAAGCTTGATAAATATGATCATTTTATTTTGAAATAAAAGAAGTGCTGCATTACATACTCCTAAGAATACAAAGATCTTGGTAAGATCGAATTATCAAAAATAATGTGGGTAATTGTATTAGGTGCTTTAACACAATGATAGTCAGGAAGATTTGAGAATTAAAGATTCCAGGATCACTCCTCAGACGAGTAAAGTAAAAACAAAAGTCAATTTAAATTGAAGTATACTGTTATGCTCAGCCTATTACTTGGATGTTCAAACACCATATGACTTCTCAGCCAACAAATAATTATACATACATCAAAAGTGTTATCAAATTATCAAAACTCTCAGATGCTATTATAAATGCTCATAAAATAGAGAATGTATTATTTTTCAAAATAAATTTAAAAATTGATATACATTAAAATAGTTTGAAATCATGATAGCTTCTTTATCTAGACTAGATGTTTAAAATGATTTCACTCAATTTAATTTGTATTAATAATTTTTAATAAAGGTAATAAGCATTATATCAATATCTTTATTATAATGATTTAACAATGTTTACACTTTCAATTTAATTATTTTACAGCTGTGAAATGCTGTGGCCCAGAATTCACATTTTAATATTTAAAAAAAAAACTTCAATTTTCCAGAAATAATAACCAGTGATAGATAACCAAGGTATTGATTAAAAAAATTAGATACTTAATCTAACAGATAATTCATTTCACAAGATTGAATGCCCTATCATTGTAAAACTAAAATTGTCAGTATTTAGAAAATATTGTAAGAATAAATTTCATAAGTCATTTGTATCAATAATAAAGCAAAAAATGTACATAATCTCATAAAATATATATATATTGAAGCTGCAATATGCACTGTTTCAATATATATTATATGCTATTTAAAATATATATATATATAATTAACAAAAAATAAAAGCAATTAAAAATGTAATAAATTTTACAATGTGGCAGCAACCAATTTTTCATCTTGAAGTGCAGCATAAGATATGCTTGTTCACATTTCAATGTTTTTTACATTATATCCCTTAGTGTTAGTTTGAGTTATAATTCTAAATTTTATTTTAGTGTTAAAACCATTATTTTATAATATGAAACAATAAATTGTATTTGATTTATTAAAATTAGAAATTTACAAATGAAAAACATCCTAAAAAAATCATATTTGAATTTTACAAATATAGAAAAAAATAATAATGGTCTGAAATAAAATGAAATACATAAAGGGAACAATAACTTCATTCTTACTGGATAATTATCACTGGAAAGAAGAGTTATAAGAGAATGAAAAAAAAGACAGCTACTGCAGTGCTATCAAATACTCTGTAATATCATGCAGCTAATAATCAGAAATTTAATGTTTTTTCAGATTATATTGAAAGCATATATATTTTATTTTTCATTTTTTATCTTTCCAAAAATTTGATAGTACAATATTTTGAGTAATAAAATGTTTTCTAAGTAAAAATCTAGAAGTTTTTTTATGACATTTAATTTATAAGGTATCATTCTTATGTGATAATAATGGATGTTATTGATTTAGTAGTGCCAAAAAAATCTGTAAAACTTATTTCTATTGCATCAGAAAGCTTAACCTCACATTTCGATCTTTATCCATCTACACAAGTGAGAATTTAATAGTTCAATATTTTAATTTTAATGTTAAACCTTTATATAATATTATAAATATTTGATTTGTTAGGAATTTAAGTTTACACACAAAAAATTCTAAAAAATCATATTTGAACTATCTTAATAACTAAAAACATGAAATATGCAATGGGACAATGGCTTTACTTTCATGAGATCTTTTATGACTTTATAATAATTCATTCAGATTTAAAAATTGGAAATCTATAAACGACTGTTTGAGAGTGCCATGATCATAATAACTACTTCTGATTTAATGTTACTTCAAGTTTCTTAACTTGTATTTTTAAAAGTGAAACAAATTTTTTAAAAATCTAAAAGTAAACATTAAAATATTTCTTTTTTTAATAATATTCTGTAAAAATAATTACAAATAATTAAATACACTACAAAAATATGCAATTTTTCTCCTTATTGTTAAAAAAAATAGAATATTCTTAACATTCATATTCAAAAAATCAACCAATTAATGATTTCTAGTTTTGTTAGGACTCTTTTCATCTCATTCTCCATAGACCATTTGTGTACTACTGATATATTTAGATTTTTTTGTAAGTAATAAATCAATATATACATTAATTCAAGTTTTTAGCACAAAATGATCATAAAAGGCTTAGAAAATCATTTAAACCTATAGCACAACAGAGTCATCACAGCACTCTGTAAGAAACCAATATCAGCAATAGAAGAGTTTATTCAAGAATCTGAAATAGGTAAACTATGGATGATTGCTACTGGATAGATTCTGAAATCAATATGGACTTAAAAAAACAAAAAACTAAAGAAACTATAGTTTGCTGATAACAAAACTGCTACTACATTTCCATAGGGTAAAAAAATTAATGAAGAAAAAGACTGTCATCCAAAGTATATTTAATTCTTATAAAAGTGCTTTATTTAAAAAATAATAATAATTAAGATATATACAATAAGTTTTTTATTTATATTTTTTGAATGAATGTGAATAAGTGTACACAAAGAAAATATATATGTAAATTATGCTCTCTCAATTTATTATTAATAACTACAATAGTATTATTATTTTTAAATTTGTTTATACTATATTGAAAGCACAGTATTTGCACAGGGATTTATCAACAAAATGTGAGCTATTAACTGCAGTATCTGACTTATTTGAAGAGGACTTAGAACAAAATATAGTAGATATTGTGCTCCCTTACATATATATTATAAAACTCTTACATAAAACAAGATCAAAGAATTTGGGAAGAAAAATAATAAAACAAATTTTCATTAAGAGTGAATATTAATTAAAGAGTAGCAGGAGAACATTATGAACAATATAGAAAAGTTCCATAAATTAAATAGTAATAAAGAACAAGAAAACAAAACAGCATTTACATTTACAACAATGTGTTTTTAAAATATGAAGCATTTTGAATGAAAAAGTGAAACATGCAAGAAAATCTATGAAAACTGAGAAAGGCTCACAAAATGGTTGAAATTATTATCAATATCTTAAAACAAACATATGAAGAAATTATTGAAAAAACCATATACCAAATGTCTAAATGATAAAGATGTAACAGATGATTGAGATAAAAAAAAATAAAAATGCTAATTCCTGATGCATTGAATTCTATATAAGATCTTCACTTAAATCATTACAACTCATCTATAAAGACTTTTCTTCATATGTCATAGCATCGGCCGGGACACGAACCCACAACCGTCTGCAACCAACTACTTGCTTGCAAGGCTGCTGCGATGACCTCCCGGCTAACAACGCTTGACATCTATAAAGATTTTTGGACCCAAACTAAATAAACAAATAAGAATGGATTTAAAATGGGTTTAGTACAGAATTATAAATTGCTATTATGCTTTGGATTTAGAGATTATGAAAAGCCATTTTCACAAGCATACCCATGATGATTAGAATTTTGGAATATCAAGACATAGACCAATTATCCAATTCTGAAAATTTTTCATCAAAATACAAAATTTATGGTTGACAATAGGAAGATTAACATTGTCAAAATGACTATCACTATAAATCTTTTTACAGCTGTTTTTATATGAAGTGGTTTTTTTTAAATAAAATAAAATGCTAAGAGAATAAAAATAGAGATTATTTATGTCATCTAGATATTGCAGATGATATAGTTGTTGTTGTTTTTTTTTTTTTTTCAAATAATGCTTCATTGCTTTTGGAAATATTAGTTATCAGATAAAAGCAAAAAAGTAGGAGTAAAGATAAATACTAAAAATAAAAAAATAAAATAAATGTTCAATGGATTTTTACACAAAAATAACTACTTATAAAGATATATAGTATTCAATAAAAGAAATTAATAACTGCAAATACCTTGACCAAATTACCAATACATATGTGAACATAATGAATGAAAGTAATCATAGAATTGTTTTTGATAAAAATACTACTAGTAGTAGACATATGACTATCTGTTTGAAAAGGAAGACTTAATAAATAATTTCTTTAATACATAATTATATCAATGCTTATATAAGACTTGAATGTTTATTATATTATGTTGGAAGTAATAAAAAAAGATCAAAAGTGAAATAAAATATTTAGTATTAGGAAAAATTTATTTTAAAATATTTTTGTAATATTCAATCAATGTATGTACATATTCTTTATTTTATTTCATATCAAACCATTATAAATAACAAACAATTCCTATTTGGGATGCCTATTTGGGATGCGTATTTATTTGTCAAATAGGTTGAAAATCAAATAGATATCACTGACATCATGGAAACAATAGATGGAGAAATGGAGCCGGCTGAATATAGGGATGGCTAGAAAAAAAGAGATGACCAATTGAAACAGATGAAAATGAGTTGATTGGAACAATGTAAAACAAAAAAAAAGCTGTGGAGAATCTTTCATCTGTCAATGAACTTAGAATGTGTAAAAATAATGATGAATGGTGAATATACAGAATATTTATTATTTTAAAAAACAAAAAATGTTTCTTAACTAACAATTATCTATGCTTTAAGCCAATACACATCATGTGATCACCATTTATTATGCTTGCTTATAACTATTATTAAAACAGGCAAGCTGGAGTAATCAATGGTGATCAGTGATGTTTATTAGCTTAAAACCAATCCTGCCTAATAGAATAGTGGTGGTTATGGTTATTAAAAAACCAATGGCACCAGTTTTGTAGTTAAGTGGAGATAAAAGGTGGCTGCTAGAAGGTTGCATTAGATCCTAAGATCTAGATGCAGTACTTTCAGATCCAAGGCTCCTCGCTGACGAAGGCCACAAATTAGAAACTAGTCTGGTGATATTCGATGAGTAGGCATTAGATGGGGGTTTTATGCACAATCCTTCTGGCATCCATTGATTACTCTAGCTTGATGGGTGTGGCAAAATGTATAGAGAGTTTTGCCTGTTTTAATTATCTATGTTCTAATAAATTTTGTTAATGCTAAAATTTACATAGTAACTATTATGTTGATTAAAAATAAAAATGTTATACAGAGAAATTAGAAAATTAATTTCAAAAAATTATAAAAATAAATGGATAATGATAGTGAATGATTGAGTAACAAAAGTAAATTTTTTATATATGTATATGTTACAGTTGAAGTTATTAGTCAATTTGTATTAATAATTACCAGTTATTATTAATAATAACCAAATAAGATGGTCAAGGTGATTAATTTTAAAAAAATATATCACATGAACCAATAGTAAGTAATAATTCCCAACTGACAACTGTAAATTTAATAAATTTCAGTATGTTAGGTTCAAAGCTTAAGGCTGATTATTACATTATTGGAAGAGATTGTTTTTATTTATGTCTATTGCTAGTATGATTGACAAATTGTTTTTTATGGTTTCATTAATTTTACATTACCAATAGATTTAATGATCAAATGAATAATTTGAAATTGAAAAAAAAAAACATCAGTTATTTATAAGAGAAGAATATTATTCATTTTTGATAAAAGTTAAAAAAAATAGAGAGATTTCCAGCAAATTACCTGCAGAATATCAATCATTGTCATGATACAATACTATAAAAATTGCACACATTGAAAAACTTATCTTACCAGGTAAAAATGAAAATAAATAATTTTATCATAATTTGATAAATAATACAACAATAAATAAAAAAATCATTAAATATGAAAATAATAAATAACAAATAATATTATACAATATATTTTTATTACATTTACCAGAATTCATTTGTAATTATTAATAAACTACCTCGTCAATGTGATTTATATATATTATGTATCACTTTGACCAAAAGACCCAGTAATTATTAATAATAACTGGTAATTATTAATACTTACTAGATTCATTACAATAACCATAACATGTGAATTAAGGAGTTAGATTAATTAAAGTTAATTAAACAAACAAAAGGCAGTATTTGTTATAAACTGGTATGTCATCACAGATCATTTTGTTTTTCTTGTTAGAACTACAAATGGGTTTTAAGCATTATTCTGTTTAAATTACAATAACCTATGTGGATTACCAGTAAGTGTGGGAAAAAATTAATGATGGCATGGCATAAAACAAAAGTGACTATAACAATAGCTATAGCATATGTCATCAATATAACCTCAATCAAACATAGCATTATACTATAAACAAGAATCTCATTAATGCTTAAAAAAAAAAGGCAAAAGAAGACAAAAGTAATTATTACATAACATATGTGATGAAATAGAGAATTTAAAGATTTTTTTTAAAAAAAAAATGGTAATAATAAAGTAGGAAATAATAATAGATTTCAAGAAATCATTTTTATAAAAATACATTCAACACTGAAGTAAAAAAAAGTTAATTTAAAAAAATATATAATCAAAAGAAGAAAGATCAAATAATATAAAATTAAAAAAGTAATGGGAGTTAACATAGATTAAATGAAATATAGCAATATACATAAACAATTGCTATAATTTCATTTGAAATATTGTTAGTAAAAGCTTGAAGGACGTGACAAATAAAACAATGTTACATTAAAAGTTGCTTCAAAGGCCATGTAATATTAAAAAAACAAAGAATAGTACTTTACAATTAATCAAACTAGTTTTTTTTTTAATCTTTTATCAGATAAATATTGATCTTGAATTTTTGTATATTCAATAATTTCTCACAGCTGTTGCTATCTTTATTTGAATAGAAAAATAATGTATTAAAAGATGCAAATTATAAAATAGTAATATTTTTTACGAAAAATGTTTTTACTGACCCATTAAGAGAATAAGTATTACTCATCTAGAAGTTTAAAACTGAGAATTTACTTTAGAAAAAATAAAAGGACTAGACATAGATACAATTGGAGTTTTAAATACTATTGAAAGTTAAATAAAACAAAAAAGAGAAATGTAGGTCCATGCTTGACCTTTATGTGAAGATTCACATTAATGAACATCATCAATTTATATCCACTATTTTGATTTAAAAAAAAAAAATTTGGTGGCCATTTTGTAAAACTGATGACATCATAAGATAGTTATTAATGCTATGTCATTCAAAAGCAAAATAGCAACTTTCATCCAGAAATTGTACAGTACAGAGTTTATTCAACATTAGTGCTTTATACAATATTTTGATTATAAACAAGGCAAACTTTCCATACAGTAGTGCCACCCTGTGCCTTGTTTATAAACAATTATGTGCTAGTATAAGAGATGGTGATCATGTGATTTTGATTATAACTTAAAATATGATTAATGAATGTATAGTACAGTATTTTATTTAATTTTCTTCCAGCATCTTTGCAAGACAATCAATTCATTAATGATATATCAAAAGTAAATATTTTCATCATTAACAATTATAGACTCCAAAAAAAATGTTTCATTCAGTATAATAAATAATCAAAATCATATTTTAATGATATACAACAATCAAATATATTAATACAATATTAAATTTTAAAATGTGTACATTAGTTTAAAAACTGTATACTGTATTTACTCACTTTTATGGATTAAAATTTTTATTAACAGCACTTTTCTTGAAGCAAAAATTATGATCGTGTTGCAATTTAGTTATCATAATTGTTATTTGGGCCAAAAAAAGATTTCATATTAATGAACTTTGTGTGATCAAAAATTATTAAATCTAAATAAAAAATAACACTTAATCTATTTGCTTGAATTTAAAACATCTCATAATTCATTTCAGAATTGTTGACATTATCACAATAGCTTAAAAAATCTACAAATGAAAAAAAAAAAAAATTTTGATTCAGCATAAAACTAAAAATAAATTTTGGCCATCCATATACTGTTAATATTTAATTTTAAATTGAGTAGAGTGTAAATATTAGCTGAAGTAATCAGTCAAATCAAACTGCTAACATATTTTCAGTTAAAACAAAAAAATGAGCAAAATTGCAAAAATTATGCAGTTAATAATAAACTTTGTATGATAAAAATGCAATACAAATAAACTGAAAAAGATTCATACCTTTAATATTTATTTAAATAGTTCTTATTTCTGCCTTCACAAATGGTACTAACAGAAATTTTTTTATGTCATTTCCAAGAAAATGGCTACTGCACTTAATACTTTATGCCATCTTGTGGCAAAAAAAATGCTACAGCTAGCACTGGTTTATTTACATCAGTGTAGTATATATTGTAAATAAAAGTCTTTTAAATACTGATTACAATATGTAAACATAAAATGTATTAGATACTTTTTTTTTCTTTTTTTAATGTCAGAATTTTTTTTTATGTTAACTGTGATTAGGTTTAAATAATGCACAATATGCTAATTTTGCTACTCTTACACAAATAATAAGAAAGTCTTTATAATCAATTAAATAAGTTGTTATACAATTTAGTAATACACATTTAAAAAAAAATAAAATGTCAGTGTGGAGTTTTTTCAATGCAATGAGAAACAGTTCCGCGAAAGAATACACAAAAAATGTTAGCTGCTACTTTACTTTCACTTTCTCATCCAATCTGCTGCATTTTTTCCCTAGCAATTCTGTTTAAAAGTTCATAGTTACATACATTTTCAGTTAAAATCACGGCAGTAACTAATATAATAATGAAAAAAACAAGAAAATATTTTTGAGCTTGTAAACCAAAATGGGTATCTTACATTGACTGGAAAAATAAAAAAATAATGACATCTGTTTTTCTATGGGTTTATTCACATTTACTGTCCATTATTTTTAAGACAATGAAAGATTAGAACAATGTACTCAAAACATCATAGGTGATAAAACTTTCCAAAATCATAAAATCATGGCATCCCATATAAAAAGAAAATTCAAGAAGCATGTTGGCCAATCATTCTAAACTTTTTTTCCAGAGGTCCTCAGCGTTTGTCATATAGAGCACTCCTCCAAAAAAAAAAACAATCCTCAAGGCTTTAGATGACACTGATAGACCTCAGAAAGGTAAATAATTATAACCGATAAAGGGATCATCAGAAAGAACAACTTCAAGCTAAGTTTTTTTTTACATAGATTTAAGTTGCATTATCATACATGCATACATATTTTAAGTACATACTTGCATTATACAAATAGCACAATTTATACAAGTATATAGGATTTTTTTAAATTACTATATATATTATATTAATGTTTAAAACAAACTCTTAACAAGCTTTGAGAATACCCTCAACCCCAGACCAGTTTCTGCATCTAGCGTTGTCAGTGAGGTGTTAGGATATTCATTAGATAACATTTGTAACATGAGCTTTATTAAAATTAGGTCATGTGACATCTTACTTAATTTTTTAATCAATATTATATTAAGTTTTTCGTTCACAGCCTTTAATGTAATTTTTAGGTGGAGTAATCAGAAAAATTTTTCCCTATAAGAAACCATTATAAGTACTTGTTCTTTATATGATATTCTTGCTTAATGATGAGTTTTGGGAAACCAATTGCCCTCACTAGGCTGGGTAAAGATATACATATTTTGTAAAGATAAACATGACTGCATTAATCTATAAGTTTGTTTTTTTTCTCATGTGTCATAGCATCAAGCGGGAAGCGAATCCGCTAACCAGGGACAACTGCTTATAAAGCAGCTTTCGCTGACCTCTTGCCCACCAATGTTTGACAAATTAATCTATAAGTTGAAAGAGATAATCAAAGAAATATGCATATGGAAAAAAAAATTGCAGTCAAAAATAAGACTAAGTATCACTGTTATTTCACAATATTGCTTATCTTATATTGTTGAGGAAAAAACAATATATAGTGACTCCAAGCAAATTCAATTCAATGGGTCTGCTAATATGTTTGTAATTATAAAATCAGAGAGTTGGGGGGGGGGGGATCATAAAGCACTAATAAGAAACTAAAGAAACAAAATTAAAATAAATATATATTACAAAATAAATAAGAAGTTGTGACAAACAAAGCAGTGTTAAAGAATGAATTTTTGAACAAAATTATGCTTTTAATGTTTAAGTGATTGAATAGTATGAATAAGTATAAAGAAAATGAGACAGAACTTTAAGTAATTCATGATAATGACCAATAACTTAAAAAAAAAAAAAAGCTGGTGAAGTAGTTTATACTGTAGATGGCTCTTTATGTATCAAGTATTAGACAATTAAACAAAGAAAAGAAAGACCATATGAAGAAAAATGGAAAAAATATAAACTAAAAAATTGAATATTTAGATAGAATGGGAAAATTTGTATTAAATATAGACTCAAAAGCAAATAAATTATAACAATCATCTTACACATAGTGGGTTTGAACTCAGACTTTCACACGACTCTTAACTATCCACGTTATCTCATACTGCCGACACACTTGATCACACACATGTTGAAAAGATAAATAATCACCAATATATGTGTGGAGATGATAATCTTGAACCAACTGATGAGTGCTGGTTTAGCATGAAATACATAATTTGGAAATTATTTATCTTTTCGATTATATGTGTGTATCAGCAGTATGAGATAGCGTGGATAGTTGAGGGTCGTGTGAAAGTCTGAACTTAAACCCCCTATATATTACATATTGGAGTGCAGATATGGAAAAAAAATGTACTGTAGAAAAAAATGCATATATTAAAATGAACATCTTAATAAGAACTGTATATATATAAAAAAATACAATTAAAAAAAATTATCTGGTATTAAAGAGGAATAGATAATAATGATATAAAAGCAAAAATTGAAAAAAATAATCTAGTATGGTGTGTCAGAACTATTTGTTTTGAAAGATGTACATGTATCAGTATGTTCTAGTATGTGTGATGGAATATTTTGAATATGTGAAACAGATATTTTAAAAAACATAAAAATAATATATATATTGTATACATGAAAATAAGATAAAAAGATAATCTAGTAAGACCTCATTCAATCAAAACATTTTATGATCAATTAATAAAATAAAAAAACGAATACCGAAAAAGTTTTGGCTATTATCTTAAAGGAATAGTGATATGTTTATAAATTTTATTTTCGAAGATTTTAAATATATATATATATACGTATAATAAACACACATACAGAAACCAAGATTTAATATCTCACTTTGCACTACATAAGAAACATTGCAACAAATTAATGTTTTAAAAGCATTATGTAAAAGAGACCACCAAGTAAGTAAAATATGTTGATTTTTACCACATATCTCTTTTACAATCTACAACAGAAGACAGATGGTATATACTGTATTGAATAAGTTCATGGGTAAGCAACCATGTTTTATAAAAGTAGATAGATGGATAGCGAACAAATGAATATTTTTGATATTAAATTGAAAAATATTTGCTGAATAACAAATGGAGTATTTTATTTATCTAATTAATTTATCCACTCAAACTTTACAATCCTATGTTTGTGCTTATATATATATGCAAATAAATATATACTACACACACATATATATACACATTTGCGTGTGGGTTTTATGTATTGTGTATATATTCAAAGACATATACTATTTACATAATGTGTTTCTGAATAACGAATACTTCAAGAACATAATTTTTTTAAATATATATATACAGTATAAGGATATTTGACAGTAACACTTCATAAACTCTTAATCTTTAGGAGAAAACGTTAGGGCTGATAATTTTTTTACGAGACGTTTATTACTGTAGCACAAAAGTTAATATTAAGCATAGACACCTATTGTTGAATAAATCCCATATAACATTTAAATAGTACAAAGTTTTAATCATCTAGCTAGTGGATTGTAACTTAATTGCGTCAGTGATAATAAAGTATTTAAAAAACAACATTATTCTTAGGCTAAGTAAAAAAAAAAGTTTTATATTACTGCACAGCATTACAATCCTGGGGGGTCCACAAAAGAATAGGGTAGATATAATAACAGCAATTCTGAAAGAAGTGAGACAGAGGAGAATTGTTAAAAGCAGAGCTTTGGAGACTTAATTTTGACCAGATAGCATTGTGTTTATCCTCACTAGGCTGCTATTAATGTTAACAAGACCAGGCAAAGCTAGATGATTAGCAGCCCTCATTAAGAGATGAGCTTCTCCTAAACAAAAGACAAGTGAGACAGAAATCCTAAAACATTGAATTGTCTCTCTATTCCCAGAAGGAGGTCTATATTTCAAAGGCTACTGTAAGAATCATCTGTTGAAAGTATTATACAAGCAAAAAAAAAAAACTAAATAAAAAGAGTAATTTTTGTTTTATTTTATTTGAATAATTAACTTTTTTTTTTGCCAATTGGAAAAATATTCTTTAAAGTTATAGCGATGCGTATTGATTAGTAAAAAATAAATACTGTATATAATAATAATGGCCTCGTAATTTTTATTATACCTATGATCTGAATTCAAATCCAAGTCAGAGAAGACTTTCAAAAATATTTCAATTTGTTTTATAACTTTTCCTTTTAAGTAACTGGCTTTCAGCCAATCCAGTTAACCATCCAATATTAGTGAATAAATGGGTATCCATTATTTGTAGGAAGAGAGTAAAAAATAATGAAAAGATGTTTAAATCCTTATCACAAAATAATTAGCAAGCTTAGTGAGTTGTGTATTTTTCTTTTTTTATGACGAGCTACGAAGATTTATGCTACAATAGATTATTTAAAAACTGTTTTAACCTTTATAATACTGTACACACATGAAAATATCTGTATAATTTACGCATGTATATTGAAAATCTTTCTTCTCAATAACAGAATTAGGCTAGGTACATTTAATGATGATGTAATGTTATATGATACAAAATGGTTTCTTCTTGGATAAAGTTAGAAATTTTTTTGTATAAACCACATGCTTAGATGTCAAATTAAATCCGTTCTCCCTCTGAAACTATTATATATATCATAACAAACTCATTTACATCTTATTTCTTATTACCAACTCATTCTTCCAGCTGCAAGTCTCTTATTCCATTTTAATAAAAACTGTTTTATCAATTCCACTATCCTAATATCATATTCCATGTTTTCATTATAAAGGCAAACTAAAAATCAGATCTCTTTTGTTCTTTTTATTTTTAATTTTCTACTACTTTCCATACCATTTATCCTAATCCTCTTTCAATATCCTACATTCCAAAAATAGATGTTTTATACTCATCTCTAATATAAATTACAACTACCATCCAAATCATTATTATATTTTTGTCTTGTTCTCTTGATATCTATATGTTCTGGACCAAAGAATAATAAACTCCCACTAGTGTTACCATACATTTATGATTATATAGATTATTGGTATTTCTTAAACATTACTACTCTTAATAACAATATAAAAACAAATTAATCTGAAATATTTTAATAATTTTTGCAAAAATAATTTAACTACTAAATAAACTTATTAATTATGCAGTAAATGATAAAGTTAAACAGATGAACCACGGCATCAATGACAGCAGAGATATAACAATTCTTTCTATAGAGATAAGGATTGCATCATTCTGTGCAGCATTTTCATCATCAAATCAGTGCATTGACACAATCTCAATTAGTCTGAAATTTTTATTTTTCAGCTAAGAATAGATGAATATCTAATTGAAAAACAATAAATGAATGGCAAATATATTTGATTACAAGCATGCTACTTAGAAAAAAAATGTCTTAATAATTAATCTTCAGCAACTTGGGGGGACGGGACTTTACCTTATTTTGAATCTCATTTGTAAGCATGACTAACAGAGACATTAATTACAAGGTATTTAAATTAGTTGAAATTCATTAATAGAGAATTCCTTTTAACTGGGATTTATTTTTTTATAAACTAAGATATACTAAAGGTTCTAGAAAATAATTAATAATAATAACCATCTTTCAGAAACATTTATAGAACACATAACTAATTATTACTATATTTTGTTCATTATTCACACTATATTATTTATCATAGAAAAATGAAGAAAATGTTTCATGATTTGTTTAATTGGAATAGTACAAAAAATAATTATATAGTGTTAATAGGGGAGGAGAGAACTTGAAATGCTGCACTAAGAGAAGGACATAAAACAAAATTGTAATAAGAGTTTCATAGAGAAAATAAAGTAATAATAATGTGTATTTTTAAATATCATAAGATAAAAATTTATACATAAAAAATCCCAGACGAATTTCAAGAAGATTTTATTCTGATATAAAATCCATTTGAAAACGGTGTGAACACATCCTGGAGCAATATCATTCAGATCATAACTTAAACAGATGATCTTTTAAAAAAATAAAAACAAATTAAAAAAAAAAAAAAATCAAATAAATAAAAGCAGCCGCCTTGCAAGCAGTTGGTTGCAGACGGTTGTTGCGTGTTCGCCTCCCGACCGATGCTATGACATATGGGAAAAAAAAAGTTGAAATTCTTAAAGTAAAAAAATACTATACAAATGGCAATATGTTTTAAAAAATTTTAAGGGCAAAAAAAACTTTAATTAGTAATGATATGATAAAGAAAGTAGTACAAAGAAAAAAATTAAAAAATTATAAAAAAAAAATAGTGATCTTTTATATACAAATACCTTCTGCTTATATACCATAAAATAATAACATTCAAAAGTAGTCATGCATGATTATAATTAAGATAACCAAGGGCTCAGCACTGGCAAAAGATGTCACTTTTCTATATATATATATATTTACAGTCAATACCATAACACTAATCTGGACCTTTGCTTTCTTATCTATTAGAGTGTCTACTTGGAAAAATCCTATTTATTATCTGGGGGGAAAAGATTTACCAACCTAGATTAGAACACAGGTAATAAGCATCGGAAGTTTTAACCGATTTACTTGATCCGACATCACAACCATATGATTCTTTGAAGTCACATTTACACAACATAAATTTCATATCATATTATTTTTGATCAATATATGATTACAAAAAAAAAAAAAACAAATCAATAAATATTGCAATATCTATCAGAATTTCGGAAGAATTACTATATTCAAAATGATATTTAATATATTGATTGTTCATGGTTTAAATTAACAGTATATGAGCTGTTATGGTGGCATATTTTGCCACACTACACAAATGATTTTGTAGTATTTGAAATGCAAGTTAATGATAATATGAAACTTGAAAATGAAGTTGGAATATTGAGGATTTAAAAGGAAATAGGTCTATGTGTTTGAAAAGAAATGTTTTTAATAAATGTGTTCAATCAGTTCTTAACTATGGATCTGAGATTGGACATTTAACAAAGATTTCAAACAATTCAATGAAGTACTGAAAAATCCTATATTGGAAGTAACAATTGGGGAACAAAAAACAAAATGCATAAAAGTGAGAAAATAAACAGTCATCACTGAAAGCACTCCATCTAAGTTTAATTCTATTATTAATTTCATCCATTGTGTTTCAATGTGTATTAATAATCTGACTCAAAATTTTGTAGTTGTTAACAACTTCTATTTCATGATTGTCAATCTTTATATAGACTTCATATAATATTCAGTACCATTTTGCAACTACAGTATTTATAAAAAATTTAACATTAATTATGATTTTTCTTCCAAAAGTAGATAAGATTTATATTCTGTTATACTATATTTTTTTATAAATATATTAAACAACCTCCACACCTATGCACATTCTTTTCAAATCATTTTTTTATATATGATTATATGTATTATGAAGTGATAGATCAGCTTAGTTTTTGATTGCAAAGAGAAACCAACTTAAAAAAATCACTACATCATCAGTAATAGTTATTACTCTTTGTTTCATCCTTGGCCAAAATCTTACCATCTGGTGCTTAAAGTTCATTAACTTGCAATGATATTGGGTGATATGTGACTCCATATATAGTTACAAATACCTTGGTCAGATTATTAATACAGATGGAAACATAATGGAGGAAATTAATCATAGAATTAAACTTGGTTGGAGTGCTTTTGGTAGAAATAACTTGATACTAAAAGGAAATATGCCTATGTGTTTGAAAAGGATGGTTTTTAACAAATGTGTTTTACCAGTTCTTACTTATGGATCTGAGACTTGGACACTTAATAGAAGAGCAATACAGAATACAAAGGAGTATGGAGAGATGTATGTTGGGAGTAACAAGAAGAGATCGAAAACGCAATGTATGGGTACGACAACAAACAGGTGTTACTGACCTTATTGAAAAAATTAAAAGATTGAAATGGAGTTGGGCTGGACATATTGCTAAAAGAGATGATAATAGATGGACAATTGAAATTTTAAACTGGATTCCAAGAGATTGTAAAAGACCTAGAAAGAGATCACATGTGAGATAGATGGATGAAATAAGAAAATGTGCAGGGGTGTTGTGGAGAAGAGAAGCTAAAGATCGGAGAAGATGGATTAAACTTGGAGAGACTTTCATCCTGCAGTGGATTGATAATGGCTGATGATGATGATGATGAACATAATATAGCTCACTTCATTAGTCCCAAGAAAGTTCCATATTATGAAAAATCTTTATTATAATAAATATACTATTAATTCAGTATAAGTGATTAATTATCAGCATCCAAAAATTACAAAGAATGAAATATATCATGTACTTTTAAAAATATTAATTGTTGAAATGTAATAAGATTTTTATTATTTTAAAAAAATGTACATATCTGTTTCTTTTACGAGTGTCTTTATAGCAATAAACAATAGCATTTTCATTAGCATGAAGAATTTGAGAGCATTATCCATTTTTAAGATTGATATGCATAAAAACAGGAAAATCTTCCTGGAAACTTTCAAGATAATAACTCATTTTACTTGGTGATCTCTAATTCACAGAAAAGTTTCAACCAAGTATTTTGAATAAAATTCAGTGTACTGATGTAAATCAACAGCATTTATGAGACTAAAATGAAGCTGGGTTAAACAATTGCTAAAAAAGAGAGAGATAATATATGGCCTCAAGTTTTAAATTAGTTCCTGAAAGATTTAAAAGAATGAATGGATGAAACAAGAAGTTTACTAATGTGAAGTAAAAAGAAAGACCCGGATTGGAAAAACTGGATTAAATATGAAGAGATTTTCATCCTGTTGTGGTTGCAAATGTTAATATGGATTAAATTTAAAGAGACTTTCATACTATAGCAGATCTATATTGGTTGCAAATGATAATATATATTCAATTCAGAGTCATGGCTAAAAAAATTTATCCCCTATACAATTTTTTTTTAAAAGGCATCTTTTTAATATTTATAAGACATATTTTAATATCTTTTTGAATATATATATATAACCTTAAGACCCATAGTGCCATATGCATTGGCTTGATTTTCTTCATGATATATACACATTGATTCAAACACAGAAAAATACTAATGATATAAGTATACATAAAATAAATTTATGCCTATTGCAAACTGAGCACAATAGTTTCATTCACTTAATAAGACAATGTATTTTATTTTTCTCAGATAGGTATTGACCTTGAACTTGGTTTTCAATCACGCCATTATTCTCCCCTCCTGCTAAATTGCATATGGCAACAAGAATGATGACCAATTGTTGCTGTAGGCATTATATCAAACTAAACTTTATTGGGCATAACACATGTAGCAAGATCTAAGCATACATAATATATATATACACACATATAGAGAAATGTCTAAATAATAAGCCTAGTCTTCTTTAATATTTATTAGTTTAATTTGACGGGTTTTAAAATAATTTACTTATTCAGTATATGTTTTTGTGAATGAGGGCGTATTGTTATAAAAAAAAAATCGAATATAAAACTTTAATTACGGTGTTATTTTTAATAGCAGACTTTAAAGATTATTTTCTAATACTACATTTTGTATTATGAAGCCTCCATTAAAAGAAAAGGCTGTTGAAGTAATTAATTTCTTTTTTATTATTCATAATAACTATTCATAATAACATGTTAGACTGCATCTCAACTCCACCAAATCCCTTCATGAACTGATAAATTTAAAAACAGTTGGTTGTATAATGGATGTTATTTCTAAATACAAAGTTATAATTAGTAGCTTAAAATATCCAATCTGATTACTGACTAAGCTTCAAATGGATCAGATGTAAAGGTAATGGACCTCACTAAGCCCTGGCAAGGTTAACTGCTAAAAGCACTGTCTTAAAAAGTTTTCCCCTAAATAATGATGGAATTCCACACCCAAAGCTTAAGCATAAAAGTGAATTTTCGTTATTAGAATAACCTGTGTGTGTATATTTGTGTAAAAAATTGTCTTTGTGCATATAAAAAGTATTTGTAATAATCTTCTTTACAAATTTATGTTACATATTAATAAATTTCATACAGACAGGGTATGTATAAAAATTATGCATATATAATATACATACGAGCACATACACTGTGAATTATAAGTAACAATGTTTTGTGGAACAGTTGGTATATTTACCTGCTATATCTATACTTTTAGGTTTGAATTCAGGAAAGATGTAAAAAAAAAAAATCATCTGGTTTTTCTTTGATATTACTGTTCATATAATTTTTGATCAGTAAAAGTCCCAGATGAATTTGAGTTTGTTAAATGAGAATCAAAAAAGCTCTTAATTGGAAAATAAAAAATGAAATTTAATTACAATGTATATTACTACAGATAGTAAGCCTATGGTTTGCCTTTAACTTACCCAAAGAGCATTAAGGATTCAGATTTGCCTACATATAAATAAATCTTCAATGATGAAAGAAGTTTCAATTAATGATCTATATGTAATCTATTAAAATTTGGACACGGAATAGTGAATTGTTTTAATGGTCATCAGCATAACAAACAAGTATAATAATAATTTGGAGAAGAGCCTTAATTGCAATATGATCAGCAATTTGATCACTAATGGTACATAATGTGGAATTACTGACTATTTAATATTTTTGCACTTAACACTATTTGTATTATTAAAAAAAATTGGCTATCATAAAGTGGGTATGTGCATAAAATAAAAATGTGTGCACACATGACCATAAGAATAGCACAATTATCATCACATTTACCACTTCCACATATCTCCAATTTAAACAAAATTGGAAATTTTTTTGGGTAGCTGAAAATTTCTAAGCAAAGTTTACAACTTTTTTTGATCATATAATTCACTTATAACCAGCTAATTATTGTAGCAATGAATGGATTTTACTTATTGAGTAAAAAAAAAAACTGCAAAAATTCCTACCAGCCAATTAGGGCTAGCTGGAAGTTATTATTATCAAGATCCCAAAATATTTGCATAAAAAAAAAAGAATTTTTTAATCAAAAAGTCACGTAATATGTTGTTTCTTCAGCTATTTGCAAAAATGCTACATGGTATGCTTGTTTTTATTTGTTTGAAATGAGGATCTTTTTATTTACATATTTTGGGAACTTTTTGAATATTGTTCATCTTTGCTCCACCATTTCTCATTACCAGTATCAGGTACCAGCAATGTAAAAAAGAATCCAATATAAATTTCATTAAAACATCCATCTACCTTTTCAAAATTTTCACAAAAATTTAATGTGGAGACCTCAATCTGAGATCTGAAAAACTGACATCTGAGCTGACTCTGTACTTTTCTGATTACTCTGATAAACATTATCTTACTAACTATGAAGAAATGTGGAACAATCTTTGTCCTTCAAAAGCTATTTAAGATTAATTATGGTCATATGACTGTTGAAATAAATAAAGACTATAGTTATCCATGAAATATACATGTTTGTATAAATATAAGTTTAAAATTGTGTATTTTTTTAATATTTTATATTAATATTTAATTAGTACAAAAAAGTATATTTAATCGACTTCTAGGATGATCCAGTTATGTTATTTGAGAAGATCTACATCTTCCATTATTCAACACATCTTTCTCCTAAAGATGTATAAGACTATTTTATATAGAATCAATCCAGCTGTTGATATAGTTACTTCATCATTACGTTCCAATTCATTTTAGATCTGAAAATTGCTGTCACTAGAATAAATAAAAATAAGATATAATATACAGGCCCAAAATATCTCAAGTTAAGAAAGAATCTAAGTATTAAAAAAAGGGATCAGCTATAAAAATAGTCTGATTTGTTGATTTACAAAAATAAATAATCATTAAAATCTTTTCCCTAATTTTTTCAGTAATTCAAATAATTTGCACCATCAAATCATTTTAAAAATAGTCTCAACAGTTGAAATGAAGAATATCTTTCCTTGGGTCATACATCAAGTTTAAAATATTAAGCACTGCATTTTAATGTTGTTGTGTTTTTTTTTTTTGATTCTGTGATAAATATAATAAATGTTATTTATGAGCAATTGGTCAGAATAAGAATTACTTAATGATGACTAAAAAGTTTTGATCTAATTCTCAATTGTGAATAAAAAGAAAAAGATGAGACACCTAACACATAACATGGTATTAATAACACTGTTGCTTGTAGATATCCTATAAAACTATAATAAGGAGCAGAATCATTATATGAATAATAAATGACATTATCAAGTCTTAGGCTTTAAAAAAGTTAACAATATCAATCATTGTTAGTGGGCATTTAACAGCAATGCAGAAAGCAAAAAAAAAAAAAGGAAATATTACTTTTTTTTTTCAAAACCAACTGAATGATCGAAAGTCTTTTGAATTACTAACTAACCCAATGAATGTATTTTCAAATGATTTTGAATTACTTTTGTCAGAATAGAATTCCTGGACAAGCTTTTTAATTAGACAGCAATAGAAAATTAAAATCAACAGAAGAAAATCAAATAAAATGCAACTGATGCCTGATCTTCATTGGCAGAATAAAACTTGTGAGATGTTTTATTATTATAATTTACTTCAAGTAAACCAAATAATGCCAAAACTTCTGTATCACATTTATGTCTTGAAAATTTTTCCAGTACTGAAATGATTATTTTGGCATAATGGGAACATTTCAATAGATCTACAATGATCATTAATTTTTTGGTTCAATTATTTTCCTAACATCTAATCAACAAAACAAGGCTTAAACTTTCATTTGTAATAAAATTTGCACAGTTCACAGTCCATCCATTATTCAGTTATAAATGAGAACATTTTTATGCTCAAAGATGTTCATTAAGCATTCTTTCCTGAAAGTGATAAAAAGTGAATGTGAATAGATCTATAAATAATTCATCTTCAATCTTTGAGTTTTCACAATGTTTTTTATTAAAATATCTGATATTTTTACTATCTATCAGTCATCTTCAGAGCTTTTTTTTTTACTTATAGAAAAAAAAAATATTAATATAAAAATTGCAACCTTAACTATATAGAGCTCAATTATTGTTCTAAAATATTCAATACTTTTTCTCACTTCTTTTAAATTTCTAAACGATTCACTTTCTGCACTACTTTTAACAAGGATTTTTTAATAATAAACAGCCTTCTTCAGATAAAATATTTTTTCTGCAAGCAAAGAAGACTGCTAGAAAGTCAAAACTATTAGATTTTTAATAAACACTATTTGAAAAGTGCAAGGAAAAATAAATTATTTAGAGATTTAATTAAAGTTATCTAGTTTTTGATTATATATATTTTAATGTTTTTGGTTTTTTGTAATATATAATTTATACATATATTTTAAGATTTATATTTCATAGTTGAAATATTTGCTTTTAACTGCATGATATTACATTCAACATTTTACACTTTCTAATTGTTTTATATTTTTTATTTAAATTAGACTTTCAATTTTATTATATGTACTTAATATAGATTTATGTTTTTTTTTTTTTATATGTCATAGCATTGGCCAGGAGGCGAACCCACAACCATCTGCAACCAACTACTTGCTTGCAAGGCAGCTGTGATGATCTCTCGGCTAACAACAGTTAACTAGATTTGTTTTATTACAAATATTTCACACATTGAAATATTTTAATTTTTTATATTATATATGTTGGATTGTACACAGGTACTTTTTGTTTTTCCTTTCTGTTGAAAAAAACAATAGCATTGACATTAATACAAAAATGTACAATGAAACAATTAAATCTTTCAGTATAAGAAACATAAAATATACACTGTAAAAACTGTATATTGAAATATTTGAATATATAAAGTATGTTATAAGAATAATAACAAACCTCTATAGATTTATTGCATAGTATAAAAATTATTTTTTCCAAATTTATTGAAACGTATTTTTTAAAAAATATGTGTGTCTTTTCTTGATAAAAAAAAGAGAGCAAATCAAAACTGTACAAACATAATTTCATTTTAAATTGGGAAAGTTTTAATTTGCTGTGATTCTAGATGCCACCTATCAAAAAAAAATGTTTTACTAAGTCCAATATATGAACCAGAAATAGCTTTTATATTAAAAAAAAAAAATTGAAAGAATATTGAACATATTGGAAAAACAGTTTACAACTGAAAGTTTTAGTGTAATGATAGAGTGCTGAACTAAAAAACTTAAGTCTCTGGATTGAAGGTTAATCAATTAATTTTGGTGCCCAAATACCACATGACAACTTACTAACTAACAATTTAATTATTTTATAAATCATAAATATGATTTTAATGGAATAAACTTCAAGCGAGTGTTTAAGAATGATGATAATAATTAGTAATAATATAAATTCTTTTATATAAAAAATAATGTCCAAAATTTTAAAGAACATCAAAAAGAAATAATTTTAATTTGAAAACAACTTGTATTTTATGCATGTGTAAAATTTCATAAATAAAATACTAGCTATCCTAAAAAAAATATGAATGTAAACAATGTTCTTCAAAAATCACACAATTTTAATAATGGTAAGTGCTACATTTTGCTTTACTTCACATATTAAAACATTTGATTATTATATGTTGATGTGCTTTTCAATGTTTATGTAAATATATGTGTGTGTATTAAAAAACTACAAATGATTTCTTTACAAATAGTTTCAGATGGACTTCAATTAAAATAAATTTTCTAATTTAAATTTTGCAAATCACTCGATCGTATATATATATATATTCTATATGGCATAAATTATTCATTTTTATTCCATAGTTCCTATTTAAAGTTTATAAAATTATGAAGAAAAATATTATAGAAAGAGCAGAATGCCAGATAGTTTAAGATAATATTAACTACTTAAAGAAATCTGATATTCAAATTTAGTAGCAATCAAAATATTCAATTATGTAATGGGATTCCATTCCAAGTGGAAATTACCATCTGTATACCTGATAACTAATTTTAACTATCATTTTAAATTTTCTGATTATTATAAAACTGCAAGAAGTTAATGCAGCCTTTGAGGGAGGATTTTATAGAGAAGTTCTATATCAAAAGAATTTAAAAAACAACAACAAAGTAAGATAGATTAATATTTTTTAAAAAATTACTTTAAATATTATTGATGCAAATGAGTCTCTCCTAATTTTGTTCCAGCTCTTTCAAATCCATGATTTATCTTTTTTGCATTCATTCTCCCTTATCAAGCTTTTGAAATGAAAGACAAGTGATTTTCTAGAACTCATATTGAGATGAAAAACAGCAAATTCATAAGTGAGCCTATGAACTTTAGTGAAAAGTCCGTGCAATAACAGCTAATGACAAGAATGTACGAAGAGATATTAGAAATTTATCTTGTAGTTTTTTTATGGCTCAGAGTAGAAACAGATCTTGTATTTATTCAATAAACAAATTCTCTTGCAACATTTTTTCTAATATAAACAGTTTTTGCTGAAAACATTTTTTAAACATAAAGTTTTAATTTTATTGATCCAATACAAAATTTCATTATTTTACAATGGAGTTTTAGATTGCATGGTTTAGTACAAATGTGAGAGTGATGGACTTAAGAAATAGGAATTCTTGAATTAATTTCAAGCTAAAAAAAGTTTAATATGTATGTCTCAATATGGAAACATGAATATATCTACTGCATTCAGACTGATAATGTTAATATTTACACATCCTGAGAACTCTCAAACCAAAATCCATATGATTATCTATTTATTTAATTGAATAAGTATTAAAAGAATGACAAGCAATGAAAAATGCCACTATTGATGAGCCAGTATGTCCTTATCTTGATTACAATGTTCCTGCCTTGATTTTCAGGGGCAGGAGATATATGCACATATAGCTTTAAATATAAGCATTTCTCAGCCTGTACTAATGAATTGTTTCAAGGCTTTTTATAAGTTGAATTTAACTTAGGTCGAATTTACACTTTGAGTATATGATTATTAATTAGCAGTGGAACAGATTATGAACATATTTTTTAACAAATAAAAATAAATAAGGCAGTATATCACGAGACATTCTCACAGCATAAGAAAACAATGTCTTATTTTTTTAAAAAAAAAATCTACCTTATATTGGAAAATATCTACATAAAACCTGATATATGTACAATGGAATTATTTAAGCAGGAAATTGCCTGTATTTATTTATTTATAATACATGCTAAACATGACATCTAGAATTGTCAAAGATAAAAATAGCAACTAAAAAATTACGCAAATGAACAAAAAAAAGCCTTGACAATCGAACATTATAAATATTTAACATGCACATTGCAAACCCTTTCCTATGCTTAATCTGACAATTCATAACGACTATATGATATATACACACTGCTTAATACATCAACGACTTTCAAAAGTTCTCATTACAATTGTTACCATATTTAAAGTTATTATCTGTGATTTACTTCCAAAGTGATATACAATAATTACATATGTTTTGTAAAAGTTCTGTGGTTCCCTAGTGGGTAATTAACTAGTAAGCAGGTGTGCTACGTTTCTGGAAATAATTTACAATTAATTTACATTTGAAAGATTTAACAAAAATCAAGTCAACTAAAAGATCAACGCTGACTAATTAATTATCATCAATAATAATAATAAAAATTGATAAAGGAAAAGAGAAAAAAAATTATATTATTAATAGTTAAAATTTCAATATTGAAAATTTAAGTTTTAAATTTATTTCCATTTCTATTAATAAATGTAGGTATCTTTAAAAGAGTAATAATTACAGCTAATTTATTTTTTATGAAATATCTATTATAAACACTTTATAAAGCTAAGGCTCTGAATTTTGTTCAGAAAAATAATTACACTGATTTACAGTTTAAAAGTAACAATGAGTATTGGAATGAATAAATTTGAAGATGAAAACATTTTTTATATAAATTTAAACAATTTATCTTTAATATATATATAAATAAAAATGTACATTACGATGGAAAATCATATAAATGACAAATGACTGTCTGAATAACTTATATCTGGAATTCTATTAAGAAAATGAGTGCCACATTATGATTAACTCATGCTATAAGAGTACACTTGATCGCTTTTTTTTTTTCATGTGTCATAGCATCGGCCGGGAAGCGAACCCACTAACCCGGGACAACTGCTTGTAAGGCAGTTGTGCTGACCACTCGACCACCAATGCTTGACATTTGATCGCTTTTGTTATGTAAAATCAACCATAATCACATTAATCATTTCCGATTTACTCACGTACATATATTTAAATTTTAATGATTATTAATAGATAGATAATAATTCACAATAAATTTAATGCACGAAACAATCCTAATTAGCTATAACAAAATCAAAATGAGATATTGGAATTTGTTTTTAACTTAGAAAGCTTTTTCTTTATTATTTCTTAAAATATGAACTTTTTTTAAAACTATATACATATATGCTATCAAATCATACACACATAATTAAATATATATGTATAAGCCAGCACATTATAGAATTCATAATTTTTTGTCTGATTGCATATTCATAAATCGATGTCATGAATATCAAATAATAAAAAAATATATTCAAAAAATTAATCAAATATATAGTTACATGATTTAATCTAAAATAAATATTGATAGATTTTTATTCACAATTAATGAAATAGTTTTTGCTTACAGTTTGGGAAAGTTTTGCTTGAATATAATAGCCCATCAAATGCTTCTAGAAGGTTTTTTTCCCGGTCTACTTATATTCTTGAGGAGTATAAAGTACATCTGTTCCAATGTCTGTAAGTTTTCTTCCAGAGTATATATATATATTTTACTATAATTATTATTTTCCAGCTAATTTTTTTTTTTGTAATATAAATAAATAATGAGATGCCATATTGGCCAATATAGTTGCAGTTTTTTGGCTTTTCTTTGCCAGTTTTTAAATGATGCAGAAAGTACATTAATTAAAATAATGAAAAAATTAGCAGATACTTTCAGAAGCACTTGGATTGTTTCCCCAGTTTTAGATTTTACTTCTCCAGTTTTTCTACCGCTAAATACTTATAGATGTTTCTGAAAAAATCGGACACCACCTGATAAAATCTGTTAATTTCTTTGTTTTTATATATTTAATATTGTTTTTATTAGAAAACAATTAAACAATATAAGCACCCTCCTGGCAATCCACAATGTTTTTCAAATATAATATTCTTTAATGTTTTCATTTTTAAAAAGAATTTTAAATTTCTTTTTTTTAATCTATCAATTTTTTATATTTTTTAATCTTTAATTACATTTTGTTTTTCAAAACCAAACATAACTTTAATCCCTTAATCTGCATTTTATTCATGCTTAGAAGTCTATAAGACACCAATTTGTCTTTGAGTAATTAATGCCTGTATATATATATCATCTAATATTCTAATGTATAATTCATTCTTCTTTAAAATGGCATTTACAAAATGATGTTGTGTTTTAGATCCCCCCCCCCCCATTTTTTTGGTAATAACTAATTTTTTGAAAAACCTCTTTTTTAAAAAAAGAAAGAATCCAAGAATTCAGGAACATTTTAGAATGAATTGATATGTAATTTCAGGATAAGTCTTATAATAATTAGTAACTATATTTTTTAATAATAATTTATTTATATTGAATCATCTTGATACAAATAATTGTAAATTTATTCTCTAGAAAGTAAAATTACTTTTCATTATAAAATTAAATTTATCAGCATTTGTGGAAGATATTGATCACGTGTTTCTGCATTACCAAATTCATTTGATGTAATAAATTGTAAGCCTTGTTTTTTTGGAAAACATTAAAACAAAAACAATTGAAAACTATTATTAAATATTTTTCTGAACATTTTGTTTTTCAAAACCTTTTTAATTATTTGGGATCTGCTTAGAATGGCATTGCACTGAAACCATTCAATTAATCCTTCAAAAAAGTGGGAGTTCAAATAACCATAAAAAATGTTTAGCATACATTAACCACACTTTTTGAGATATCCCTAAGCAATTTTTACATTTGCTCAAAAGTTTTTTCAAAAATTTAGAATTATTTCTCAAGTTTTACTGACTTACCTGATTAACATAAACTCCCCTGTTAAAATTCGTGTTTGATTAAGTGACAGATTCAGAAGTGATTTTCAATTAAGAACAATTTTTTTTAATGTTTTTTAGTCAGATGAATAGAATTATTATACTTGACCTTAGTGCTCGAATGTTACTTGATTTCCTGAGCCATTGTTTATGTGATCACTTTCTTTAATAAAAACAATAAACCTCATCTGCAATTTCATTTTTTTAGTAAAATTTCTAATTGCATTTATCATTTTAACCAGTATTCATAATATTAAAAATTATACTAACTTGCTCTACAACTTCAAGCCATTATGAATAGACTGTTTAAATATGTATAAATTTTAATATAAAGTTTAGAATAAAAATCTTTACTAAAAATTTGTTCTTTATGGAGAATAATACTGCATTCATCAACCATGCTATTGAAGATATGTTTAAAAATATTAACATTTAATGTATTCTTGAACGTACAAGCAATGTATTTTAATAATGCATCTTAAAGATAATATAGAAAACTCTTAATCTTTGCAATTATTTTTTTTTGATTGATTGATGTTTTGTTTTTAATCTAAATATAAAATAAACAAATTAGATAACAGATCTATCTTTTCATTCTTTCTGATATCTAAATTTCTGATTAATATTTTGAGTCTCTTATAGAAATTCTATAAATTTATTATTTGTAAATACCATTATTATTAATGTAAATTACATTAATGCATTCATATTTTTTCTTTTCTTCGGATTCAAAATGAACATTGGGATAGTTTGTCATTTCTTTCTCATTTTAAAAACATCATATTTAAAACTATATCATAAATGTAATATCTTTAAATATAGATTACATTTAGAATTAATGAGGACCCAGGATATTTTTCATCAAATATATTATCAAATCTATAAAATAAGCTATAGAGGGCAAAAACAATTACTCTTCTACAATGGATATTATTGAACTTATTGTTCTTATTACTAAATTTTGATTACATCAAAGCATGACTAATATTAGTACTTATGAAAAAATTATGATTTTTCACCAAAACCAGCTTTAAGCCAATAAACATCACATGATCACCACAATCAATATAAAATTTGTCTTGCAATGCATAATGTGATAGTTGCATTTTGCATTCATAAAATTTTATTAATATCTTTCATTTCTGATGAGAAGTTTCATCAAAGTACAGTAGTAATATAATTTTCATTCTTCTAGTAAGCTCTTTATATCTTAAAAAGCTAAGATCAGATTAACCTGGAAGTAGCAGCCTACAGATGGTATACTTTTCAGCAAATAGTGCCACTTTTTTCCTATATATTTGATTTTACCAAACAAATCATTAACTGAAGTACAAATATAGGCCAGTTTTGCATCAATGCCTATATGAAACTGCTTCATATGAGTTGGATTGGATTTGCAATTGGATCAGAATTTATATGTTGTTAATATGTAGCATAAATGTGACTACTTTTCTAAAAATAGTAATAATAATTATTGTTGGTTTTATTATTTTCAAATACTAACAAGATGACATTAATTCATGACACCCCCAAGAATAGCAAGACTCTCATCTGTGTGGTTTTTTTAGAATGCTTCATTCTCATTAGAAGTATACAGAGTTAGGACTGCTTTTTTATGTGTAGTTTGAAATAATGATTTACTATTGAGACAACTATGATCAACTATCACCAATCTTCTCCGAAATTACTGCTTCTCAATACCATAAAATATTAAATATATATTGATATTTATTTTAAAAAATGTAAGCAGAGAAGGGACACAGACACTTCAAAGGTTAAGTGAAATAGTACAGATTTTAATATTAGACAAGTATATAGTCAACAGTAAAATATTACAAATAAATCTAACATTTGTTAAATACTTTTTAAATATTGAATATGCTTACTTAATTGGGTTGTAGTTCTATATATAAAGATTCTTCATCAATATTATTTTCACTCATTATTGATTTACTGTCGGATAAAGATCTCTTCAAATTTAATCTAGTTTCTCTTCTCATCATAGCAGCAAACTAGTTTATTTCATCCAATCCATCTCACGTGATCTTTTTGCATGTTTTTTACAATCTTTTGAGATCCAATTTAAAACTTCAACTGCCTATCGATTATCACCTAGAAATATGTCCAGCCCAGTTCCATTTAGTCTCTTAATGTCAGTGGTATCTGTTTGTTCTCTCACCTATGTATCTCCTCTTGTTACTTCTAACATGTCTTTATATTTTAGTGAGTTATCTGAAGTCTTTAAATTAGTCTTTTGATAATTATTCAAGTCTCAGATCCATAAGTTATAAAAGATTACACTATAGATTAAAAACCTTGAGGCATATTTCTTTTTAATATTGTTATTTTTACTAAAAGCACTCCATGCATGTTTAATTATATTAAATCACTGTCATATGGCTAGGAAATTCAGCACTGCTAGTCAGTATTTCAAAATAGCCAACCTCAAAATGGGTTTAATTATAATTAATTTCATAACAATCAACTCTTAAACTATGAACAATCTTAACCTGTAGTCAAGGCAACCTCCTTTAAAAGTAAAGATGGTACCAACCACTGTGCCATGGTACTTTAGGATGCTGCAAGATTTTTGAAATGTGCCACCATATATAAGTGATGTCAGAAAAGTGTGATGCGCATGACTATTACAGCTTTAGCTACTGGCTTATAATACTATATATTGTTTAGTCTTCTAGTTTACAGATTGAAGCATGCATACATCAACTTATATAATTGCATTCGCATGTGTAATATGATAATATTGTGTTGTCAAACGTAATTAAAACGGATTCAGAGGTAATATACAATATGCAGTTTTGAATAAATTTTTAACAAAACCATTTCTGTTTTAAAAGAATCTTCTACAATGGATAAATGGACTAAAAAAAGGAAACTTAATGATGATAATGATGATGTTAGCGATCAGGTTAACAAGCCCAAGCACAATACAAGTAAAAATATTTCCTCTGGCAAAAATGTAATGTTCATCATAAATATTATGACGACTTCCTAAAATTTGGATTTACTTATACAACAGAAAATGATCAAATTATTCCCAAGTGTGTGGTATGTGGTTGTAAATTAACAAACAGTGCTATGGTTCCAAGCAAACTCCAAGGTCACTTGCTCACTACTCATCCTTTGCTTGCATCAAAAGACAAAAGCTATTTTCAAAATTCATTATCTACAAGTACAGAACAAGTAAAGTTTTTTGAAAAGCAATTTAGGATATCTGAAAAAGCTCATATAGCTTCTTATGAGGTGGCTGAATTAATTGCTCTTAAATTAAAACCACATAATTTAACTGAAGAAATTATATTACCTGTCTGTCATAAAATTGTAAAGAGAATGATCAGTGAATCAGAAGAAATTGATATTTGTAAAGTACCACTTTCAAATGACACAATTCATTGCAGAATTACAGATTTGTCTTGAAATATTGAAGAAAATACTGCTAAAATTCAAATTTAGCTCTACAAATTGAAGAAACAACTTATATTATGGGAAAAGCCCAATTAATTGCATTCATTCGATTCATTCATGAAAATAATATAATTAATTAATTTCTATGTTGTCATGAATTATCTGATTTTACAACAGGAAAACATATTTTTGATGAAATTAATTCATATTTACAAGAAATTGAAATTTCATGGGATTGATACATTGGTATTTGCACAGCTGGTACTCCCACTAAGACTGGATCTATAAAAGGATTTGTAGCACATGTAAAAGAACATAATGTATATATTGTAATTACCCATTGTTTTTTGCATTGGGAAACACTGATTACAAAACAATTACCATCAGAAATGAAAATAGTACTGGAGCAATGTGCTAAAATGATTAATTATATAAAATCAAGACTATTAAAAAGTCACCTATTCAGTTAATTATGCCAGGTTATGGATTTGAAATATGAATTATTGTTACTGCATACAGAAGTTAGATGGTTGTCCAAAGGTAAAGTTTTATCTCATATGCTTCAATTAAAAAATGAAATAAAGATATTTTTTGAACAAGATAATAATCAAGATTGCGTTGATTTGTTGGATGACAAAATATGGTGTGCTAAACTGGCTTACTTATCTGATATTTTTGTTATTTTTAATAACATAAATACAAGTATGCAAAGACCAAAAGAAAATATTTTAAACTCAAGCGATAAATTGTTGGGATTTCAAAAAAAAATTACTTTATGGAAGAATAAAGCACAAGAAGGTAATTTAGAAAAGGTTGAGTCAGTTCCAAAATACTTATAAAATAATTCATAAAATAGTTATTGATCATTTGGCAATATTAGAGCAGAGGATTGTTTATTACTTCCAAACTTAAAAATAGAAAATTTGATTGGATTTGAAATCCATTTGTAACAAACAATACCTCTAATGTATGATTTAACTTTGCGAGAAGAGGAAGAACTAATTTTAGTTTGTAATAACCAAGATTTAATTTCAAATCATTCACAAAAATCAATTAATTCATTCTGGATTAATCTCTCATATGATTATCTAACAATATCAAAAAAAGCTTTAAATGTATTATTACAATTTTCCACATCTTATTTGTGTGAATTCGGATTTTTGGCTTTGACAAATATTAAAATGGAAAAAAGATCCAGACTTGTAAATCTGGATCATGAAATGCAAGTGGCGTTATCCTTTTTACACCTGAATATAAAAGAAATTATAAAAAACCACCAAGCTCAAATTTCACATTAAATATAATATGTATCAATAAATAAACATTTTGTTAACTTTGTAATGGAATTTCATCTCATATTAAATTGAAAATTATTATCCTATGCAGTTTCTACAAAATATGTTATAGGTACATCAATCATTTAAACAAGTGAAATTCTTTTAAATTTATCTTATTATGTTAGTGTGCCGCCAATTTTTTTTTGTTATTAAAAGTGTGCCGCAACAAGAAAAAGGTTGAGAATCACTGATATAGACACTAAAGATTGCAATTTGACCAAGCAGTGTGAGATTAATAATGCAAAGAAGTTAAACAAACTTTATTAATCAGACAAATATACCTGTTCTGAAAGCAGACTAATAAATAGTCATTTATAACTTCTAAATTCTATAATGTATATATTTATTAAGACAATAAATTACTCAAGGCTTTAATAGGTTTATAAATATAGATGATAACAATCAACCCTTAAGCTTAAATAACATAAAGGAGGTTGCCTTGACTGCAGGTTGAGATTGTTAATAGCTTATGGGTTGATTTTTATCATCTAATTTATAAATCTATTAAAGCCTTGATTAATTGGCTTTATTATCTTAATTAATTTCAGTCATTACATTTCCATTTTAATTAATAATTAAAGATATTTGTAGTTAGTAACTTGTAATTCATGATAACCAATTTTTCTTCTGAGAAAATCCTTTAAACATTAAAGTTAGTACTTTCATCATTTGTCTTTAGTCCTACCTTCTCAATTTTATTTGACAATGCAACAATTCTTAAAATTATGAAACTTTATTTGGAAAAAGTATTACATTATCTAATCTAATGACTTAAATAATCTCCATTTACTTTGCTCTCTTAACTTCTCATTTAAATCTCCAAAATCCATTTTATAAAACTGCTGATATGAAGATATGGAGTCATTTTGCTATACATCCTTAATCTTCTTAGTGTCACCATTTAATTTAATCACTACTATTGCATTTTGATAAATATTTTATGGAATAGTAAATTTGACAGTATAGTAAAAATGCTTATAGAATCAAACGCCTTTTCATAATCTACAAATTCAAATTATAATGGCAACTTATATTGGATCAGTCATTCCTATAATTTCTTTCAATAGATGGATATCATCTACTGTGTCAAAACCACTTTTAAATCCAGGTTTCACTTTTGATAAATTTGAATCCAAAGTATATTGTAGATGAGTGGCACCTAATTTGTTGAAGGTTTTTTTGATAGCTTTGAATCAAAAGTATATTGTAGATGACTGGCACCTAATTTGGTGAAAGTTCTATATAGAATTGATAAGCCTGTAACATCTAATATCTTTTTACCATCTTTCTTAAAAATGAGTACTGTATTACTACTGCATTCTACCAAATATCTGTAGATCTTTATCATTTAAACATTTGGTATATAGCTTTTTAGTTCCTTAATTGCATGTCTCATATCTTCAATTAAAATACTTGTCAATATAGAAAATGTAGTATTTGTAGAGAACACTGTTTTTTATTATTTAATACTATATTATAATTCTTTACAGAATTCTTCTACATATTTCATGATATCAACTCTCTTTTTTGTAATAGTTACACATATCTTCTGTTAAAACAATTTTCAGTGATGATTTAGTTTATGCTCACAGCCATTTTGAAATCTAAAAACCACCGCTTACACATCCAACCAATAAATCATAAATATTGAATAAAAGTACTTTGAATTCATATTTTAGAAAATATAAGTTAGTAAAAATAATATGCTTTATTTTATTAGGGATTTTTTTTTTTTACTTTATCTTCATAAAAGAGGGGAGTATGGTATGGCTGATATGAAATACCGTCCAAAAGATGCAGAAGTCTGATCAAATCAAACTTATAATTTCCAAATACAAAAAGATTATAACTTCTAAAATATGAATTATACTGTATGCTTATAATTTCTAAAATATGAATTTAGAGTACTTTTATTCAATATTTATGTCATTTTGATGTGTCAGCGGTGGTTTTGGCTAGTCTTTAGATTTCAAAATGGTCATGAGCACAAACTAAATCAGCACCCAATTTTCCTTCCAATATCAAGATGTTTATTTTGAGTTTTTATTTCTAGTTTTTCTTGCGGGTTCATGATTATATTTTTAATATTATTATTATTATTTTTTCATATCATTGTACAAAAGTCTAGATATTTAATTCTTCTTAATGGATTAATACTCATTTTAAAGTGCAGTTTCTAGAATAAAAAGTCTTGAAAACATGATATTAAACAATGATAAATTATCATATGCAGTAGAATGATCATATTAAGAGAATCACTTTCTGCTTATCCTAATTCCTGAATATATTTTTGAAAAAAAATTAATAAACCATTAGTTTACACTTCCATAGGTGTAAGATACTTCTTTGCTAGTCATAAATAGATATTTTAATTTAGTTTATTTAAAATAAATATAGAATATTATATAATTAAATTTAGAGGACAAATAGTAAATACGCAAATGACAATAGGAATAAAATACAGGATTCTTTGCAATCATTAATATAGACAAAACAACTAATAGGAAATAAAATATATTTTAAAAAATTGTACATTAAATCAATTAAGAATATAATATCCAACTAAAAATCTTTAAATACATATGCAGAATTTACTAAATGTAAAAAATAGTTTCACCAAATCACATGATTTTTTTTTAAAAAAACAAAACAATTTAATTCACGTTGATGACCACAAAAAAATGAGATTTCTCTCAGTGGTGGTCAAGATCACCTATAATTTATTTTTCTACGATAAAAATTACCTACAATTTATTGATAGCAAGATAATCATTTACCAATTAATGTTATATAGCTAAGAGATGGACAACTAAAGTTTTAAACAGAATCCAAATAAATTATGAGATCGATCTAGAAAGAGACCACATTTAGGATAAATGAGATAAACTGTATTAAACTGAGAGATCCTCCATCCTTCACTACGGTGAGAATGATTGATGATGAATAAATGGCTAAAGACTATCTGAAAAAAAATCCTAATTCTGTCTATTGCGGTATAAAAACTTTTCAAGATTTTCGGGATCCAGAATATAATTATACTTGCATTATTAAAGCATTTGGTGTGTGTGTGTGTGTTTTTGGTTTGATTTTTGGATTATAGACCAATAATGTTTAAAAAAAAAAAAAAACGAATTTATGACTGCATTAATATTTTATAGTTTTATTTATTGTTACAAGTGTTATTATCTACAATCGATATTTTATCGGATTTAAATATTTTACATAAATTAAAGAGTGGGGAGGGTTGATTAATAATTAATAAAGATAAGAGCTGAAGTTTGGCAGTTAAATAATGAAAAGTAACTCTAAATGTCATTTCCACTTAATTCAAAGGTAAGCTTAAATTCCGAGTAATGGCTAAAAGTGTGTCTTTTCTTCTTCTTTACTATTCATTCATCACTCTACCTGGTATTTAATTATAGAAAAACCCCAAAACTAAGATCTCCACCTCTTCACATTCTTGGTGAGTCAATAACAATATTTTTTTTTCTTCACTTAAAAAAAAGGTAATAAAGATAGTAAAGCTTCCAGCGAACTTTTTCGTTCTTTCTGAAATAAGTAATCAACTTAAGTATATAAAAAAACAATTTTAATTAAGGTTAAGAAAAGCTGAGAGAATACTATACTGAATATGCAAAACAATATTTTTTTTTCTAGCCATGCACTACCCAAAATTTGAGACCTTCTATTAGTTCCAGCAAAATGATTCAAGTAGTAATTTAGAAAAGATAAAGGTCCCCTTAAAGTTTCCTCAGGGATTATAATTTGTCTTCCTGTCACCCTTCTAAAATTTTACTATCTTAAGTAGATTTTTGCCCTAAAGATTAGACCCTCATCTGAAAATGGATTAATTCTAGTAGCATTAAAAATCCAAAATAAATTGCTAATTGTTTTTTTTTTTTTTTGCGCATCGACTTTTTTTAAATTCACATAGTAGAATATAATTTTATTTTAGCAACTGCATTAAAAATTTATTCCCGTGTAGTATTAAAGGTAATATTTTAAAATAACGGTGTAACTCAGACTTTCACACGACCCACTACTCTCAGTGCCATCTCATATTGCTGACCCACCTGATCACACACATGTTAAAAGATAAATAATCACCACTAGACGTAATTTATGCTAAACCAGCAATCATCAGTTGGTCCAGATTACTACCCTCACACATATATACAATCAGTGCTCAATTTTATATTAAGATAGTCAATCTTCATACTTTAATGGACAGGCTTCAAACTATTCCAACTCCCAACTCTTCATATTCAGCCTTCCATTTCATTGAAAATCTGATGATGGAACGTTCAAGGCCCTTGTTAGTGCCAAGGTTGTCATCCTACCCATGTTGACATATTAGTCATTCTGACCTCTCATGTACAGGAGAATAATCCATTTATACATACCTATGCGATGGATGGGCAGACCTTTTACACCCTATTTATATAAATTAATACATTGCACAGGCTTAAACCTGCAATTATATATGTAATAAATGCGGGATTCGAACACAGACTTTCACACGACCCACTACTCACAGTGCCATCTCATATTGCTGACGCACCTGATCACACACTGTTGAAAAGAGAAATAATCACCAATATACGTATTTCGTTCCATCATCAGATTTTCAATGAAATGAAAGGCTGAAGAGTTGGGAGTTGGAATAGTTTGAAGCCTGTCCATTAAAGTATGAAGATTGGCTATCTTAGTAAAAAGCTGAGCACTGACTGTATATATGTGTGAGGATAGTAATCTGGACCAACTGATGATTGCTGGTTTAGCATGAAATACGAATATTGGTTATTATTTATCTTTTCAACATGTGTGTGATCAGGTGGGTCAGCAATATGAGATGGCACTGAGAATAGTGGGTCGTGTGAAAGTCTGAGTTCGAATCCTGCAAATATTACATATATAAATGCAGGTTTAAGCCTGTACAATGTAATAACGGTGTTAATAAAACTTTTAATATACTTATGCAATGTCTTTCTTTCTACTTGTTAAATTCGGTTAAGATGGCTTTAAAAGGAAATCGTAATAAATGTTCCAATCAATTAAATTAAACCATAGTAATTAAAAAAATAAAAATATATACTTAAATGTAGTAGTATATCAGAATAACATTTCTCTTTAACTATATTATTATCTAATAATAAACATTGTAAGAGCAGGGTAAAACATGCTAAAAAATCTCATTCCTAAAGCGCAAATATCCACCAAGCTGTTTACTTTACATAAAAGGAGTTTAAAATTACAAATTCAAATAATAATAATAACAAAAGTTACAAAACGTAATATAATATTTGAACAAAATTAATATATCAATCTTGTAATACGTGCCAAAAAGATGACAGATATAATACTTCAATGAATTATCTTTTCTAAAGAGGAAGATATTTATTTAAATTTTGTTATTTATTAATAAATTCTTATTAAATAGCTTTATTAGGTAAAGTCAATGAAAGATAAAGTAAAAAAAAAAAAGGCCTTGCTTGCTTGCATCTTTCCTGTCACTGTTTAATCACTGAAAAACTAAGTGATAAAAGTTTTATATAATTTTAAAATGTTGGAAGGAAACTGGGGAGTAAAAAATATATAGTTATGAAAAGATGCAACAAACAAACACCAACTTGTTTTTAAGCATTATTTTAAAAATAAAAGTTGAACTTTGGTTTCTAAAAAAAAGATCCTGTCATTTGTTATGAATGGTTTATCATATTACAATCACGTTTTTCTTTAAAATCAATAACAATGATTCTGATTTGATTAACCCACATTGCCCAAGACTTCCTTTATGGCTAGAGATGAGATTTCCATTTACCAATCAATACTGGATTGGTAGCTAGATTGGCTATAGCAGAAGCAGATAAACTGAAGTTGCTTAAAAAATCCTCCGCTACCTGAGAAAATCTTGAAACTTTTCCAGATTCAATTCCAGGTCATATGGATAACAAATGAATTACTAAGATAGCTTATATATATATTATAATTTTATAGAACTGCTTAATTTTTATATAATTTAATTTATCTGACAGAAATCTGGCTTATTAGTAACAACACTATACTCATGCAAGTGTAAATAAACATTATTGGTAGTATTTGTCATAGTGCCACATTCCCATGACAATTTGTTTTTATGTGCCTTTAAACAAAATCTATTTGTTGTAAGATTGAGTAATCAAGTTACAAGATGATAGTACTATAATCCACATATCCAAACTGGTTTTTGACTAGCTCTTAAGTAAAGTAACAGTGATTTTCACTGTGCACTCTACTTCGATCATACAATCATGAGAAGTGTAAAGTTATGAAAAGTGACATTAATTAAAAAGTAATAAATTGTACATTTACAATCTTAGTAATTAAATTTCTATTAACAAAATGTAAGCTTAATTGGACATAACTTTTGATCTCTACCAAGAAATTATTAAAGTGATATTTTAAATGATATTCATATTCTGGAATAAATATATGATGATCTTAAAATAACACAGATTGCGAAGATTGGGAAGCTGGTCACGATTCCACTATAAATTGAACATTAAAATAATGTCCATGTATGAAGAGATTTAAGTTAAGAAAGTAACTTAAAAACAAAGGTTTTGATATATTATATCACAATAATAAAGAGTGAAATAGGATGTAGATGAAATAAATAAATATTCATTTATTACATGGAATAATATGTGTTTTCAAATATATATGTATTTAAAGCAAACTTGCAATTACAATTGCTTGTTTATTTAATTATTTAGTGCATTTTGACTCTGTAAAAAAATTGCCAAGATGTTTATATAAGTGACCGTCAGAATAATTCAAAGATAGAAATGGAAATAATTATCATATGCAATATCCTTTTAAGCATTACATTTTGAATAAAGTTTGTAGTGTATACTCATCAAGACTTAAACAAGAAATGTAGCTTTTATTACAATAGACAGGGGGGTCTCAATGAATACATGCAGCCTTATCTCTCAATGGTAAATTTGATCAATAAAAATGCAATTGGCAAAAATATTTGTTTAAGGCATAGAACTAATAATGAAAATAATTCATGGTTTAAATTTACTGTATAAATTCAGTTATGTTAGACTATGACATTCAATTTACAAATTTTTTTAATTTATAAAAATTTAAAAACATTAAAAGCTGTAATTTGGTAAACAACCTATTGTCTGTAGAAATTTAAAAAAATTAATGGAAGTTAGAAAAAAATAAGAATTTCGAAAATAGATTGAAAAGAAGGGAAATATTTTTAAAAAACGCTCTGAGCAGATAGACTGATCAGCTTCTGAACTGTGGAAAACGTTTTTTTTTTCAGAAATTGGATACACAGAAAAATAAAAAGAAAAGATTTTTACCAATTTACAAGTTGAAAATGATTGCAAACTTCAAAGTGCAAAAACTCAGATAAAATTCAGTCACCTAATATTTGCTGCAGAGAGAAAATTTGGTCAAGAAAAAACATTAACCATGTTTATTTGCTGGTTCTGAAAGTATATCCTGACTGTATTAACAGGGAAAAAACATCCTTTAGTTTACAGAAATAATTAAAAAAAGGCAAGCTATCAGTGTAGAAGAGTATTTGTTGGTGCATTCTTATTGCATTGATTATAAATTATGTTTGTGCAAATAACTTTCTCAGGGTGACCAATTTAAGAGCCACTGGATTACTTTTTGGCTCATGTAATGCCTAGAAGAAATGGATAACTTGTCAAGGCATACTATGAAGCCTTAATCTGTATCCTGCTGAATTAAGGGATATGTTAACCATGTTCAGAGTTAAGTTGCTTTGGTGCCCTAGTGTCTGCTTGGCAATCAAGATCAAAAAATCTCAGCAAGTTAGTAAAATTGACCTACAATAATTCAATGGATAATCTACATAAGGATTTAAAGAACCCTGCTAGGAAAGTGAACTCTTATCTTATTTTAATCTTAGATTTTCCAGCTCAAAAAAATAGGTTTACTTGTAGAAAGTATTTGTAAAAACTTTAAAATTTTATATATATAAAGTACCTAATAATCATGAGTATACATCATTTCAGTAAAAAAAATACTGTTAAGAAATTTAGTTATTTGATTTGAAAACCCTAGATATCAAATATGAATAGGATGTAACTTTATTAAAAATGTATTTTACTATAAGTTTAATGCAGTTTATTTCTCTCTTCCTTTTTATTTTGAGATTTTGGAAAGAGTATTCTTGCCTCTTGCAAAGATAGACTGAGATTTTATATATGAAGAAGATATTTTATTTTTTCTCTCTTTGCTAATATTTTTGCCATAAATTACCACTTAAGTTGTAAATGGATGAATCTGAAGCACTTTTCAGATTTTACCATGTTTGGAATTTAATAAAGAAAAAAATGAAATTAGTATTTAAATTAAATGATAAATGTACATCTGATAAACATATGCAAAGTATTTAATGTACACAAAATATATATTATAACTTTTGGATTCAAATCCAGGTTGGTATTTAAAACTTGAAAGTTATTTTGTCCAAATAGGCTTAAAATATTTATTTCAAAATCATTCCATAAAATGCATCTAATAATCCAGTATGTGTGACTAGCCATTGCTAACTAAAAACAGCTAGTTTAAGTTGTTCATATGAATTAGTTCCATGAATGCTGATGTGTTATCTATAAAAGTAAAACTTATGATGGTAATAGCATCCAGTTTTCACCGCTGATACTGAACTTATGATTTATATTTGGATTTTATATCAGCTATAACATTATAGATTAGGATTATGATATATTCTGTTAGCTTTAAACTCCATTTGTGTTTTATGAACAATAAATTACTATTAATATTATGATATAGAAAAAACATTTTTGGAATAAACATAATTTTCATTTGTTTTATATGCATAGATTTTGGTCACATAGAAGGTTCAAATAATGTTAATGTTCATTTTGTCGATTATTATTGCATATAAAAAAGACATAGTTTGAATCTAATAAGTAGCAACTATCACAAATCATATATCACGAAAACTTTTCATTTGAGTTAGAATTGTATATATTTTGCACAAATTAGCTAATTTCATGATTTAAAACAACTTTATAATGATAATGAATAGAAGTGAAAATTATTTCTAATTATAAATAATACCCTATTTAATATATGCATATAAAATTGATTATTTAACATTACTAATAAATTACACATTTTTTATATAAATACATTAATAAATTTAGATGAAATTTGGAAGTTTTTTAAAGTTTACATCAAGTGTAAAATTTTTCTTTAGGTAAATTAATCTTTAGACAGCCTGACTAGCTATCCAATTAATGGATGATAGATAGGTGTTTGGCATTTTTTTAAGAAAGATAATAAACTATAAACCCTTATTACTCATCATTTGACTAGCCTTTTCCGACTTCTCAGTGGAATATGCAAGAAAAGTCTTCAGTCTATAATGAGCTAAGATAAATATCTTTTCCTACACATACCTATATACAAGATTTGAAATACCAGGCACTCTTAAACCTGGAGCCTAATTGTAAATATAGGGGATTTAAACTCAGACTTTCAAGCACTTCACTATCCACACTATCCCATACTACTGATACACATGACCACACACATACAGAAAATATAAATAATCACCAATATACATATTTTGTGCTAAACCAGCACTCATCAATTGGTCCAGTATACCATCTCTCATACATATATATAATCAGTGCTCGGTTTATATTAAGAAAGAAAATCCTTACATTTTAATGGACAGACTTCAACGTACTCCAACCTCCAACTCTTCAGCCATCCATCCCATTGAAAATCTGATGATAGAATTCCCAAGTCCCATGCTTCAGGTCAACATGGGTATGACAACAATATTGGCATCAGCATGGGACTTGGGAATTCTAACATCAGATTTTCAATGGGATAGATGGCTGAGTTGGAGGTTGGAGTAAGTTGAAGCTTGTCCATTAAAATGTAAGGATTTGCTATCTTAATATAAACTGAGCACTGATTATATATATGTATGAGAGATGGTAATCTGGAACAACTGATGAGTGCTGGTTTAACACAAAATATGTATATTGGTGATTGTTTATATTTTCTGTATGTATGTGGTCATGTGTATCAGTAGTATGACATACCTATATACAAAACAGAAAAATTGTTAAAAGTTCACCAGCTCAAGAGATGAAAAACATGGGTTCTAGATGTATCTGAAGAATATGCTACATCACAAGATTTTTCTCTGTGAATCTTTTAAGATATTCATCCATAAATATGCTATATTGTACATTATATTAATACAAAAGAAAATTATAATAAAATTGTTTCTATTAAAATCATATTTTAATTTTAGGTCATATAAAAAAAAAAGACAGAATTGAAAAAGGAGAGCTTATATTGCTACTCTGTAAAATGTTCTTTGACAATTAACTAATAGCAATGATCTTAAATCCATTCTCTAGATTCAAAGTGTATAAAAATACCAATACATCTCCCTTTTGAATAAAATTAGATTTAAAAATGGACAAATCTTGTCACAATGCAATTTCATTGGTATGGAAATAAACAAAAATTAAATTAAATGCTTTCATTTAACAATCATATTTTTGTATGATTTATTTATACTCAAGAAGTTAAATTTAGGTAAAATCCAAATTTAAATTATGATTATACTATTGTATAGCAAGACTGCTCAAGAAGTTGTTGTTTTGATTCAGCAAAACTTTTTTTTAAAAAAAGACCCCTCCCTTCCAGTGCGGATAGATCAGACTTCATAGAAATAGATATTTGAAATCATAAAAATAAAATAAAAAATCAACAAATGCTATTATCTAATTTACCTAATAATTTTTTTTTATATAAATATATTTTTATATTTGGGGAAAAAAAGTTTCAGTAGTATATTTGACTGTGAATTTATATATATATGCCTACTTGCTTAAAAAGAATAAGGCCACACAATGAAGTATGGAGACTTGGATGTTGAGAGTAATAAAAGAAAGACTAAATAAAATATGAGTAAGAAAATAAATAGGTATCATTTACATCTTTGAAAAAATTAAGAAGCTGATATGCAGTTGCATTGGACATGTTAAAAGAAATGGAAATGGGTGGATTATTGAAGTTTTAAACTGATATCAAGAGATTTTAAATTAAAGGAATTCATATATGAAAGGAATGGATATTGAAGTTTTAAACTGATATCAAGAGATTTTAAATTAAAGGAATTCATATATGAAAGGAATGGATAAGAAAGTCTGCTGGTAAAAAGTGAAGAGAAGATATAGATTAAAGAAATGATTAAACATGGAGAGACTATTCTATTAATAATGGTTAAAATTGATATATATATATATACACACAGAATTGGATTCCTTCAGCCTTTGATATCTATCGTAAATTGTGGAATTTCATATATATAATATGCCATAAACAGTGGAATACTGTATACTTAATTATACCACTAATTGCATTTACTATTAACAGAAAATTTTATATTGTTTATAGATTTAAAAAATTCCCAACTTTTCTGAATATTAGTGTTTTCATAAATTGTTTTTTGAAAAAGTAGAGATTAAAGCAAAACCTAATTGAAGTCATAAATTTCAATAACTACCAAATTCTTTAATACATATCCTTTAAAAATCTCAGGTAACATTTCCATGTCTCCTAATTCTTACCTACTTTATTATTTCCATCTTTAAGTATTAAAAATTAGATGAAAGAAACAAAGATTTTTGATCACTTTTTTGCCTTTTTCTCATTTACTTTCAGATTTTAAAATACTTCTGGTTCTATCAAACATAGATGATCTAAATTCTTTTCATGGATTTATCTCATATATCTGCATTTAAATTGCTTTCAAATATCTTTTTTTTCTTCTGAATGTCAATTAGTTCAGATTTTATACTACCAAAATACATTAAGTATATATTTTTTTCAAATCTAATTTTATCTTATTTAATACAAAAGAATAATGTTATATTCACACACCCAAAATAGTTGTTGACTATAGTCTATATTCAGTGAAAAGTAGAATTTGCATTCATACATTTCATAATTAATTTACTATTTTTATACTATCCAAGTTAATAATCTAAAATTCAAACATCCTACTGATTATTCAAATTTGCAATAGATAGCTTTGAAGCAAATAAGGAAAATGACTATTCTTACTATAGATTTTAAAAGCAAGAATCTCATATAATGCTCTGTTAGTTTACATTTTACCTGCACTTGATTAACTCAATACCCCAGAACTATACTCAAACTTACAAAAAAATGTCCTGGAATAAAGAGAAATTATCATTGTTAAACAATTTTTCATATATGCAAACTCTTTTTAAATGTATTACTTTTGTGAATAGCTATCCTCTATTTTATACTTCTATATATCTTTGTTGTGGAAGTAAATAGTTCTTGTTCCAATTATATAAATATATATTCTTTCATTTGGGCTTTCTGTATATTCCATGGTTTTGTAAATTTACAATGTAAACCCACCTTTAAATTATCCACTGCAGTCAAAAGCATCTTCATCAGTCCTCATATAGAAACAGTGAATAAGGTGTTACCCATAAGATTTCTCACTATCAAATGACAAGTGTTTCAATGATTCCTCATACTTGTTTTACCCTTTATTTAAATATAGCTAGATACTCACTTACAAATTAATAATTTATAAGATAAACAAGCCTTTACATAGATCAAAACAATCAAAGCTCTTTCCAAAACCTTCCAAGAAAAAACATGAAAAGAATAGACATTATTAGATTTTTCCAAAGTAAATGGGAGTCTTAACAATTTTCCATCTACTTAAAAAAAATTAAAAACATATGCTGAAAAGATTTTAGACAGCATGAAGAAAAAATTAAAACTGGCTATGACAGAAAAATATTTAGAGAAGGATGATCTGGTTCAATATATGGTACCTAGTTTTTGGCAGATAACTAATGATGATGATAATAATGAATGGTATATAATTCCATATTCCATTTATTTACCAAACTATTTTTTTTTTTCATTTCTACAATTGTAACAGCAATACATTTTTAAACATGTTATTCTCAAATCAATTTTCAAATAATTGATGAATATAAAGTTTGCTAGTTTTTAATCTCATTCTAAATCAAAATTTTCAATATTTGCTTCTCTATCTTGACTAATTACAATTTCCAGTCCTTCATTATAACAATTCAGTCCTTAGTCTTTGTTTTTCTCAATTATATGACTTACATTAAATTGTAAAAGATAAAAATTTAGATTTGATAATATAATTATTATTCATGTTTTCAAAAGTGAACGGAAATAAATAATTTGGGACATCACAAAGAATTAAAATTAAAAGAAATGATAATTATAGCATATGATAAAAAATAGTAAATTGACTAAAATAATTATAAAGTTTTTATAGTAAACAAAATAATAACACATGAAAAGAACAATATTAAAATAACAAACATAATTATCATTTTTCAATTTCATCAAACAACCATATCCATTGTGTTGACTAGCTGGCATCTGAATTTGAATAATTGCAAGATTGTATTGTACAGTCTTAAATGTTATTGCATTACTTTATAATTTATATGTGTCTCTTCTATTTTAAGAATAAGATGCTATCATCTTTCTCAAATATCACTATTTAACAAGTTTTTACCCTTTTATCTATTCTTAAAATATTATCTCAAAAAAATTTTTTGGAATGTATATTAATTAATTCCTTAAATATAAATCTCCATTTATCTTAATCAGAGTAATAAGAAAATTATTTTTATATATAACCTTTACTATTACTATTGAAATATAGAATAGCAGCTTAATAAAGCTTGTTAATCATACAATCCAAAATTGATAAATTTTACATTAATAAATCATTATATTGTCTGGACAAAGATTTTCAACTAAAACTGTATAGTCTGCTAATACTCATTTCATCATTTCTTTTCTATTGAAGATTACATATCTGTGTAGTGAATTCAGAAAATGGTTCAATTTGTGACTTGGGTGCTTAAATTTCACAGACATTCTAAATAACTACAATTATTACTGACTTTTTTTCAATGTAGGACTTTTTATGAAATAAGATCTAATTCAAAAATGCATCACAATGTTTATGATCTGGGACTACACTAATTATTTATAGCTAAATTTCATAAGCGGATGTCATTTCAATATACACCTCCTACTAGCCTTATCAATAACTAACTCGTCTAGTTATATTTTAATTTTATTATCATCATTTACAATCATTATCAATCTATTTCAGGATAAAGGTCCCCAAGTTTAATTCAGTTTATACAATCTCTAGCTTCTTTTCACCATAACACATGAGTAATTTTCTTTATTTCATTTATCCATTTCATATGATACCTTTTTATAAGTCTTTTACAACCTTTATCTATTAACATCTCTCCTAGCTATATATCCAGATCTACTCCACTTCAGTCTCGTTAATTCCTTCAATAATGTCAATAATACCTATTTATACTCCACTCATGTATTTTGTTTTCAATCCCTTATTACTCCTAACATACACCTCTCCATACTTCATTGAATGGTCTGAAGTACGTGTATTGCTCTTCTGTTATGTGGCAAAGTCTTAGCTCTATAAGTTATCACTGATAAAACATGTCTATTAAAAAATTTCATTTTCAAATATATGGGTTCAGTTCCTTTTAATATTAAGTTATTTTTTATCAAAAGCATTCCATCCAAGTTTAATTCTATTATTAATAATCCTGCCAATGTATTTATAGTTGTTAATTCTAATTCATAATTATCCATCTTTATTATTTTCTTCTGAAAAAATCCTTTGAACATTAATTTAGTTTTTTGGCATTTATCTTTAATCCTACTTTCTCACTTCAATGTATTTATAGTTGTTAATTCTAATTCATAATTATCCATCTTTATTATTTTCTTCTGAAAAAATCCTTTGAACATTAATTTAGTTTTTTGACATTTATCTTTAATCCTACTTTCTCACTTTCATCTCATCACTCTTGCAATATTTCCCAATTCTCTGAAGCATTATTTGCAAAAATAATATCATTATCTGCAAAATCTAGATGTCTTAAATAATCTACATTTATTGTAACTCCCTTAGCTTCCCATTTTAATTCAAAAAATAATTCTTATAAAACTAGTAAACAGTTTCCCTGTTGTAAACGGCTTCTCACTGTTAATCTTCTTAGTATCGCCATTAATCTAATCATTGCTGTTGCATTTTGACAAATATTTTTAGAATATAACAATATCTTAAGTCTACGTTCTTGATAATCCAGTGCTTTAACCACTGCAAAAATGTATAGAATCAAATGCCTTTTCATAATCTAGAAATCCAAAACATAACAGACACTCATATTTGTTGGTCCTTTCTATAATTTCTTTTAATATTTGGATGTGATCCATTGTGTTAAAATTACTTTTAAATCCTTTTTTTTTTTTTTAGTAGGTTAGAATCCAAAGTTTATTGGAGATTATCTTGGTAAAGATTTTGTATAGAATTGATAGAAAATTGATTAGTCTGTAATTTTGAATATCTTTTTTATCATCTTTCTTTAATATTATTATTGCTGCATTCTTCTGATCATCTGTTACATTTTTATTATTTAGATATTTGATTTATAACTTTATCAAGTTTTTTTCCTCCAGATAGCAATAATAATTCTATCATTTCCTGGAGATTTCCCTTCATAAATTTATTTATATATCTCATTTCTTCATCAAATGCTGGACAATTCAGAAGATGTAAGATATTTTGTGTTTTTCTTTTTTATTAATATAAATTTCATTATAGAACTCTTCCAAACAGTTGATGATTTCATCTTTCTTCTTAGTAATATTAACATCTTTTCTTATTTCTGAAATAACTCCAATATCAATATGTTATTTTATGCTTCTGAAACTTTTATTATTTTCCATAGCTTTTATTGCTAATTTACAATTTGTTTTTTCTTTTATTATTTATAAAAGTCTAGATAATATTTACTGAGGCTATAACCTCGAGAATATGCATGTAAAATGCGATAGTAGGGACCTCTACAGGTGTTTAAACACAAGCTTATGCTATGGAAGAAAAGAGGGGAACCCTTCTTTACTTCAACCTACTTTCTATTTAAATAGGTGAACCTGAAGCGGTTAGATCTGCGAGCGTGAAGCTATTCAATACTTCACTGATTAAGTCCACATTTCTTATTACACATTAATACTCATGAAATCTTTTGATTTACAATGAGTCAATGGAAAGATTTTATAGTTAGAAATCTATTACAGTAATTTAAAGTTGTAATTATAAATTTATTAAACGCACATTGATTACGTAAGTAATATTTACTGAGGCTATAACCTCGAGAATATGCATGTAAAATGCGATAGTAGGGAATTGTATATTATGAATTTTTTTTAAGAAAAATACTAAATGGATAAGGACATATTCTAGATATTCAATTCTTCTCAATGGATTATTTTTAAAAAAAAAAACAATGGAATATTACGAATTCTTTTTTTTTTTTTTGAGAAAAAAATGTATATGGACATGGAAACATCCAAAATAAAAATATAGCAGAATTGGATTATATTTTAACTAATACAAAATATATATTTGACATTGTAATATTCTTAAATTCATCTCAGGAAATGGTCATTGATTATCAAGATTAAAAGATGTAATAATAAAAAATTAGAACAATCTATTAATAAAAACAGTTTTACCAGTGATATCTTTAATCTTCAGAAACATTCCAATGAATTTAAATTAGAACTTGCAAATTATTTTAAAATATTAACATATTTTGAAGAGATTTGACTAAAATCAATAAAATAAATGATACATACACAGTATTGAGAAGTGCAAGAAAAAAAAAAAAACAACTTGTAAAACAGAAATTTGCCAGTAAATTTTTTTACAAAGACAAGATGATGTGATTTTAAAACCAGGCTAAGTAAAATAATTTTTAGGTTCTAATTAAACTTTCAGGTAGCCAGCTCATAGTTAAACTAGCTGACCATCAAATAATGAACAATAAATGAGTATTTAATTATTTTCAATTAGAAACTAATAAGATTGTAAAAACATTCAAGCATTGGTGGCCTTGTGATTAGCACAGCTGCCTTACAAGCAACTGGCCCGGGTTCACCTCCCGGTCAATGCTTTGACATATGAAAAAAAAACTCAACAATTGGCAAGAATAGTAAGTACTGCTTTTTCCTTTATGGTTATTCTATGATAGACTGTTGGAGAAGCTTTTATTTTGTAATGAGCTTTTTAAATGCTATTTTACTCTTTTATGTAAGTAAATAGAGGGATTTGAACTCAGAATTTTTCAGTCTATTCATCCTCCACTCCATCTCAAGGAACCAACACACATAACCACACACATGCAAAAAAGATACATGATCCCCAATATACCTGTTTCATACAGAATCAGCATTCATAAGTTGGACAAGATCATAATCTCCCCCACACATATATAAACAGCGCTCAGTTTATATTAAGATAGCAATTTCTCAAACTTTAAAAGACAGGCTTCAATCTTCTCAGTCCTTCTAACTACTTTTATATATATACCAAATTTTGTTTTATTTTGAATGAGTTGACAAAAACAATAATTTTCATTATTCATAAAACAATATATATAAATATATGTAATGTGAATTAAAGCAATATTAAAATATTGCTTAACAAAAAATACAGAAAAATTAAATGTGGAAACAGAAACCAGTAACTTCTGCAGATATTTAAATAACATGAAGCAACTAAAAAATTTAAGTGTAAAATTTAATGAAAAAGCTTTTCAGTAAAAATAGTTAACTATATGAGTAATACCAGCAATGAAGACAGTAGGCTGCATAAATAAAATATGTTGACATATAAAGAAAATAATAAGTAGGAAGAAATTTACATATATATCACTATACTTAATGTAAAATTTAATCAAGAAGCTATTGATGATAAAGAGAAAATTAAGGAAATACAGAAAATATTTTACAGTATAAAAAGAAAATAGAAAAAAAAAGAAAAAGATAAAAGAAAATAATAGGTTTTTAATTAAAAGTTTTTATTTGATATATATAGAATTTTAAAAAGGAATTAGTTATGTTTAAGTTGTGATTGTAATAGGAAAGGGGAGTGAGATAAGGTAAAAAAAAGAAAGTTTTGGTTATGGATATATTTTATATTTTGTAATTTTTAATTAATTTAATTTTTTTTTTTTTTTTTGGAATATGTGATATTTATTGTGTACATATATTTTATTTTAGTGTGCCTTGAAAAAGACTATAAAAAATAGTCGAAACGGCGGATTTCTTTTTCATGATTATAGTCATAATAAATCAAGTTTTAAAAAGGAGTTAGTTTGTTTTATTTCTATATTAGAAAAAAAAAGATATATATATATACCAAACATTAATCATAAATCTTTTATATAATATAGATTTAAAAACTGGAAAATGGTTGAAAATAATAATAATTAATAAAAATTGAAGGCTGTGAAAATAAATGTTACCAGATGATATTAAAAAAATTATCAGAAAGAAAATTAAAAATAAAGATGTTAAGCAACAAAAGGCATACAAAGAACTGTAATACAAGATATAATGAGAAAATTTGGTTTGGCAAAATGCAGAAATGGTTATGCTAGTAAACAAACTATAACAACATTTAATTGGCTAGATATAAGTATAGAAATGGATAAAAAAAAGAATTCAAAAAAAAGGGAAGGCAAAATTAATATTTCTGTAGTGTAATTTTTATTAGACTACTCTCAAGCAAGGTAGGGACTGGTTTCTATCCACTTTTAAAACCTTGTGAAGGGATATATTCATAAACATATGACCAAAGATGTGGAAAAGATGTAAAGTTCCTAAGATGCATATTTCATGCTGAACCAGCACTCATCAGTTGGCCCAGACTACAATCTCTTATAAATATCTTTACCAGCGTTCAGTATATATAGATAGCAAATTACTACAGTCTAATTGATATGCCAACCTTGCTATCCTCACAACTTTGACACAAACCACTTACTGGAAGTATCTTAATAATTTTTATTAATCATCGATTAGACTAGAGATTATCCAATAATGAATATTTGTATAGTATATTGGTAATGTTGTTGAGGGCAACAAGTAGATAAATCAATTAAAATGTAGTAATTTGCTATCTATATATACTGAACAATGATAAACATATGTGTAAGAAATTGTGCTCTGGGCCAACTGATGAGTGCTGGTTCAGCATGAAATGTGCATCTTGGGGGTCATACTTCTTTTTCACATGTCTTTGGTCAGATGTTTATGATTACATTCCTCTACAAGGTGTTAAAAGTAAATAGAAACCAGTTCCTATCTTGTGTGAGAGCGGTGTAGTGAAAATTACACTACAGAAATATTCATTAAGGGGAAAAAAACTTTTTTTACAAGAAAATCATTGCAATATTAAAAACCAGAATTTAAGCACTGTATTATATTAAACAATACTCTAAATGAAATTGATCATAATGATTATGAAACAAAATGTAAATAAATATTTTGACTCAAAATAAAGTTGTTTGTGCATATTAATTTATTCAACCCATAATTATGGAAAATATATTTAAATAGTATAAATGTTTTATCTATAAAAAAAGATATTCATAAATTTAATTCATCTTCGTTAAAAGATTTTATCAATAATAGTAAATACAATTAAAGACAGAAATATAACATTTTTATTTTTTTTTTAAAAAGTGATAAATAAATATTAAAATTTAAATTTGAAATGTGTTTATATAATATTTTGCTTCTTTATATATATATATAAACACATCTTAAGTACCAGGGACACATTTAGCCAAGAATTCCAATTTTCAACTCATTAGCTTTATGCATTAAAGATTGTTGTAATTACTTAGAAGTATAATTTTTAAGTCAAATCACAGGCATCCTATTAGAAAAAAATTTCTGTAACCATAGTAACATTAAAATTTAACACACTTTAGTTTAATTAAAACAGACTAGGCATAACCTGCAGCAAGGCAGAACCCAAAAAGCGTCAAAGTATTCAAAAGTACAGGAATTAACATGGCAGAGTTAGGATTAAAAAGAGTTTGCCAACAGCAGATTTTTTTTTTAAAAAGTTATCTGATTTATGATTAATCTATGGTATATATGTGTGTGTGTAAATGTGGGCTTTTTTTTAAAGACAGGTTTACATTAAAAAAATATCAGGTTTGTTGATTAGATGTATCTATTTAAGACACTCACTCCATTTCCTAAGCAAATGACTATACTATACATAAAACAAAAAATTAAAAATATTATTATATTACAGCAAATGGGATTAACTTTCCTAATGAGACACATTTAAGTGTTAAATAAAATAATGTCAGATTTATGTGAATTATTATATTCACTTTTTTAAAAAAAATTGTAAATAGACAGTGGGGTGGGGGGGGGGGAATTAAAAGTGTAATATTTAGAAATCAGTTACTGACCTATTAAAAAAATAACCAATAAAATTTGAGATATTTAAAAAAAAAGGTATATGGCTGAGTTTACAAGAAGTTTGAGCTCCAGACCTGGAAGTACCAGAATCAATCCTGGGACTTCCTGATTCTAAGTCAGCCACTCTACCAACTGAGCCAAACTGCACAAAGCAAAAACAGGCTAATGACTTTATTGCATGGGAGTCATAACACGTTCAAGAGCCAGAATCGACCCAGAGACCTCCCAAGTTGGATGCTCTATCAACAGCACCAAACAGTACAGGGCTATGTCAGATATATCTGAATATAAAACAGCCAAAAATATGAAAAATGTCAAGCGTTGGTGAACAAGTGGATAGCACAGCTGCCTTACAAGCAGTTGTCCCGGGGTTCACTTCCCGGCCGATGCTTTGACACATTAAAAAAATGAAAAATGCTGTTGCATGTTTTATTATTAATTAAGGGAAATATTGGTGTTTGATTAGCTCTTCTTACTTTGTTTGTGCTAAATTCCCTTCCAGACGACAAATTTATTAACTAGATGCATATGCAAAAGAAGAAAAGGCTAGGTTGCAGATACTTTCTATAGTAAATGATAGTTTATGCAGTTGTTTCATGCTAACAATAATCTCATCTTAAGAATTGATGAAAGTATTATTTTTATTACATAATTTATAAATTCTTACAAACGGTGTTTATTACTATTTATATAAAATCATGACTAGAAAGGAGGCAATGCTAAAAAATGGTTATAAATTTGACTTTGTTAGAAAAAAATGATAAATCCGAAAAATTATTAAACACAAGCATTTTCCTGATGAAGAGAAGAAAAAAATTAAAGTTTATAATAACAACAATTGAATATTGTAAAATAACATCAAAATTATTTTTATTGCTATAAAAAAGTAAAACAATATTTAGATATACATTCATCACTAAAAAGAATTAGATTCTTGATTAAGCTGTCTAATTAGATATTATTTAGTCATTGTAAGTAAATCGCTTGTCACTAGAAAGATAAAGAATTGATGATTAGAAGCACTTTACATATAAGTAGTGTGACTTATTAGCATTAAGATATCTATTTGCTACTAAACTATTATGCATCTAAATCTTCATAAGTCTTATAGCAAGCAAAAACTAGGAGTTGGTCTTCAACTGTAAAAAATATATATCTTAGAACTGCTTTAGAATGTCTCTAATTATTCTTCTCTTGACAAACTCTCTAACAAAGAGAGTGGAATAATATTAATCATACATAGCTTAATTTAATCCTATTCATAAAAATTAGCTAATAATATATGCAGCTTACAAAAATCTCAAATAAAAAAAAACAACATTCAACTATGAACAGAAAAAAAAAAATATTTACATTTAATAAATAAAAGAAAAGATGATGGCTGCCTGCCAGAATTGTATTTATAGAATTAAAAAAACTCCATTCCTTAATAAAATATAATCTACGTAAATTAGTGAATTCAACATTCTTTTTTTTTTTTTGCAGAAAATAAATGGCTTATATTGCAAAAGGAAAAAACTATCAATAATTTAATAAGAAACAATTTGCAATAAAAAAATATTAAAAAACCATTGGCATATTAAATTAAATTATGAATTTTGAGTGCTAACTGAAACAGTTGGAAATAGAATCTATTCAATAGTACATAAAGTAAAATTGTTGAATTGCAAATATTAACTGTAAAGATTCAGTAGAAATTATTTTTCATAAGTGATTTGTTTTTCTTATAAAATTTCTACAAAGATAAAAAAAATTGTTTACTTTTTAAAATTACAGGTAATAGTACTAATATATTGGATATATCCTCAGACTAGTTTAAGAGATATGAGTATAATAACACCACTATCTGGGGCAGAGGTACGAAACATTTATGAAGCTTATTCTTTTTTATTATTATTTAATTTTCAAAAACTACAAAATAATTTACCCTTATTAAAATTCTGGTTAATTATTGCAAATTAATCTGCTCTATTTTCACTACTGTAGTTTGTTTATATTGTTTCAGTTTGAACATTCCACAAGTTGTATTAATCCAATATATTTTAAGTATATCCACATTATCCACTATCCTCCATATTTTTATATTATACAATGTATAAATAAAATAGATCAACACCATAAAAGAATAATTAGACACCTTTTCTAGACATATGTTTCATCTGAAAGTTACAACCTCATCAGTAAGTAACTAGGCCATATTAATTATATGCACAATACTATAGTAATTGTAACTTTATATAAATATCTAAATAAAAGACAATCCCATTGTAGGTCCAAAAATGTCTTCAACAGCCTCTTGCAGAAGAATAATGAAGAGAAAATTAATAAAGCAAAATATGCCATTTGCCAGAAGTGAGGGTTTGAACTGTTTTCATCCCCCTAATGTAAATACTAAATATTAGGCTTGAATTCTTGTTTGAAGCAAAAATAACCAGATTGAAATTGAAAAAAGAATAATTAACTATGATAAGAATGAAAATATTTTAAGTAGCCTGAAAAATCAGAGATAACCAATCATTCTGAGAAAATGCCACTAACATTATCATTAGAAGACAATGTCAACCTAACAACACATAATGGTAATAGTAGTATCAATACAATGTATTTTAAGTAAAAGAATTAACACACATTCATTAATCATATTGTGTTTAAATCATCAAAGCAAGGCAAGAACATTTAATGAATTACTTTCAATCTTATTATAATTTTTAATGATTACATTAATTTGTAATTTAATAATGCATAGCTCAAAATAGTTTCAACTTTTTATTTTCTTAAGTAATAAAAAATATCTGAAGACTAAAGATATGATAAAATATTGTATTTGCATTGTGTTAAATGCATAAAAGAGTATAACGATATTGTTCATTCATATTACTACTAATAAGAAACATATTTAATGTTATATTATTGATTTAATCACAACAGTTTATATATAATTCTTAAACAGTTAGTTATCTGAGTAGACATGACATTTGGACACCCAACTGTCAGGTTAACCACAAAAATTATTGTCAGTTGATCAAACTGAGGTTTTTTTTCTTTTTACATTATTCAGCTAAGAATCAATTTGGCACTACACAACAACTTTATTAATGAATATTATATATTTTACAGTTTGGAATAAATTACATTTAACTATATTAAGCTATAATGGGTATAACATAATTGCTGAACATAACTACTATACTCTAGTGCTGATAATCAGTTTGTGGTTCTCAGGTGAAATACATGTCAAGGAAAAACCTAGGATTATTTTTTATGAAACTATAAGAAACATTAACAAATTTTAATCTTTTATATACATGTTATATAATATAACATTTCATTATGAATAGATTCTAGCTGCACTTCACTAAATGTTAAAATATATAAATATAACTTGTTTGTATTTTTTCTTTTTAACGAAGTTTCTTTTCTTTTTACATCTTCCATTTGCATTTCATCCTAGACTTTATTTTAATATTATTTAATCGAGACATTAATTTTTAAGTTAAATTCCTACAGCACAAAACTATATAAAGATTTAAATGCAATTTCTGCTAAAAAAAGATGGAAATTTGCTTGAAAATGATATGCATATTTTATTCATTAGTAATAAAATAAATTTTCATTCAAACTGATAATTGTAACAGCATATGCTGCTTCCTTTCTGTATTTTATTTTGAGCTATATGTTTTTAAAATGTCCTAATGTCAGTTTTGACATTTTAATATAAGCAGATGTGTGCTCAATTGTATGATACCAGATAATCATATGGTTTTTCAATCAACAACCATATAATTCATTTATTATGTTTAGATTTTAAATACAATAAGTTTAATTAATACTAAATACAGTACTATAAAATTAAATTAATTTATATCTACTACTATATATAAAAAATAATAATTACATGGCTTTTAAGTATTTGGTTAATTATTAAACAGAAATATCATATATATTAAAGAATCTTGCTAGATAATTAACAATTAATTTTATATCAATTACAGTGTGCTATTTCTTTTTAAGTTTATTTCATTTTAAAGAAATGTAATTATTTAATTGGTAGATCTAATTATCTTTGTTCACTTCCCAGTTGTGTAATAAGAGAATGTCAAAGATCATTCATCATATCTGATTATTATGGCAAACCAAATAAATAGCTTTGGGACATGTAAGATGAAAATTATGTTTTTTTTAAAAAGACAAAATATCTGAAGTATTGTAGAATCATTAAAAATGAAATATAGTGGGAAATAACAATTATGAAGATTATAACAGTTTAGAATAAAAATACTATAGTAAAAGAGTAAATTTTTTATTAAACTTCTCCCCTTAATAATTTAAATATTAAAAAAAATTTCAAAAAAAATTCAAAAATTAAAATTTTTTTAAGACAACTTTGATTATATTATAATAGAAAATGCTTTAGCCAAATAGATTGTTTCCTACAGCATAATATTTTTGTTTTAGGTAAAAGTTTTACTTTAAATCAAATTTACTAAGACATTAATATTAATGTAATAAAATGAAAATAATTTATTTATTGTTAAAAGAAAAAAACTATGATAAAGATAGTAATATAATTAATAAGAGCAAAACCATAAATTTGCAAAATAGTAAAAAAAAAAAAAAAAAAGTGCTATAATTACTTTGTACATCATAAACAATTAGTTTCTTCTACAAAATATAACTATTTAATGAAAATGATAAAGCATTAAATTTGCAAAGATAAAAACAAAATCAATGCTCTAATAGATAGTAGTATATAATGTCAGAAAATATTGAAACTACATATACTCTTTGGCAAAGAATTTCCTGAAAAGTGTAACATTATACCACTTGCTACAAATAAGAGATGGTCTTATAGATTCAAAAATTTAAATTGACATCTTTCATGTTTGCCAAAATTGCTACTACCATTAAAACTTCTTGGAATTAACAAGTTCTTTTATTGGCATAGTGATTGACAATATTGTTTATAAACTAAAGATCAGCCTTTCAAGCTAACGTACATGCGCTTTTTACGATTATTAATACTAATAAATGAATACTTTCACTTCCAACACAAGATAAAGTCTTTTTGAAAGAATAGAATGAATCCAACTATTCTTTCAACCCAAATGCTTATATGTGGGCAAATCTTAAGTACTGAAAATGAAAGCGTGAGGATAAACCACTCACTTTAAATTAGTAACAAGTAATTTAAAGTGAGTGGTTTATCCTCATGCTTTCATACTTAAGATTTGCCCATATATAAGCATTTGGGTTGAAAGAATAGATGGATTCATTCTATTCTTTCGAAAAGACTTTATCTTGTGTTGGAAGTGAAAGTATTAATTTATTAGTATTAATATTCGTAAAAAGCGCATGTATGTTAGCTTGAAAGGCTGATCTTTAGTTTATTACAATTTATAAACATAGCGCTATATAAAATAAATGCCTCATTTAAATATTGTTTATAGCAAATTAAATCATAGCAATATTTGAACATTTTGTATACTACTGTTAATGTTGCAATTTTATGTTGAATAAGTCCAACAACCCGATAGCAATTTTATATTTTAGTTTTCATTTTTATTAATAGATAACAGAAGTTATGTGCAAAGATCAACTTGCACATTATGATAGGACATGTTTACGTAAAGTTAATATATAAAATTAAAAGTGTGTGAAGCACTTGAAAGAGAAGCTATAGAGAGTGCAAAAGTTAATGAAGAAAAATATATTTTTATTTCCAAAAAAAAATATTTTTTTAATAAAAGTTATTTTCATTATTTTGAAAGATGTTTTCAATAATCAATATATATATATTATTTTAGAATAATTAAAATGAATGTGTGAAAAACAAAAAAAATATTATTTTGTCTAATAAAAGTTTGTTGCTTTTAATGTTTTTATTTTTATTATATCTTATTTTTAATTATAATTACACTAAAAATGTTTTATTTTGTTATAAACTCTATTCTGACTGAAAACATATATGCAAAACATTAAATTATTAATAAGATCTTTAATTTGGATACATTTAATTTTCAGGGACAGAATTATCAAACTGTCATTTTCTAATTCAATGTGACCATAAAAAGGTTACAATTAATGTTATAAGGCAAATATATCAATGTTGTATTTACAAATTTAACATTTATTAGGCAAATGTATATACGTAGATTTAAATATAGTCAGTGCCTATATATTTAAGTAAAAATATTCATTTTCTCAATTTATTATAATTGCAGCATAGATTCTTTTATTAATTATTTTCATTAATATCATAATGGGTATAATTTAAAGATTAAATTATATATCTAGAAATTATATATATTCAAAACATGCACATTATATGTATATTTAATAAAAATGCAAATTTCATAAGAAAATTTTTTAAATAATAATGAATTAACTTTAGTAAAATAAATATTCAATAAAATAAACTATAACTTTTATTATAAAATGATGTCAAAATTTTTTAATTAGATGCAGTAATTTAAATTAAATGTTAAACAGTTTCCACATGTACCACAAGTATAAAAACATATGCAATATCTTTAAGATATAATAGGTCTATTATAATATTTATATATTTCCATTTATAAAATATACTTTTATATGGCTTTCTGACACAAGCTTGGAAAAGCAATGCTTAATTTATAGCTTCTTGAAAATAGTAAAAGAAGTAATTTAAAAAACCTCACAAATGTACATACATAAACTCAAAATTATTACATTAGCTCCAGCTTACACAAGGCTTTACAGAAACAATATACATTTTTTTCTATTTCTTTACTAGTTCTAGTATTTTTATTCCCTAGCACCTCACTGATGACGCTAGAGGCAGAAACCGCGGTCTGAGGTTGAGGGTATTTTTGAAGCTTCATAAGAGTTTGTTTTTAACTTACTCTATATATAACATTTACTAAATCATTTATGAAAGTGTGTGTAATCAAGACAGTAGATGGTAGTACTTATTAGATATATGTCCAGTCTTATTCCATCCATATCTCCAGAGTAGTTTCTGCCTTATGGTTTTCAGCAGTAAAGATCATGAACTTGATATGTGGCATCTGGATTTTTTTTTGAGTACAAGATCCAGGTCCAAGCTCCTCATTGAGAAAACCTATAAGCAAAAAAACAGATCTAAAGTTTTCACTGATGAAGGTCATAAACAAAAAAGTGTTCTGGAGATATGGATAGGATAACACTGGATGATAGATGTAGTTGTCCTATTTTACAATAGATGATATTAGTGAAATAGAAAATAATAGTTTGTTTTAGCTATATATAAAGAAAAGTGTAAATACTTCTTTTTTGGTTTTACTTATTAATGTTTTTCTACTTTTTTTAATCTTTTACTACTATTATTTATATTAATTAAAGGACCTCAATTTAAAATGACATTGGGGTTAATTATAGTCCTGCCAATAGTAATAATAATATTTCAAGCTCATAAAAGGAAGCAATTGTAAACTACTCCTGCATAATATGTTAAACATTTTTTGAATACACACAAAGTCATTAATGTGATCATCAGGAAACAATCTTGACTTAATAGTATTTAGCAAAGGGAAAAATTTCTTTTATTAATGAAAAATAAAATATTAAAATTGCTCCAATTAGATATATTTTAATATCTCACCAAATGAGACCGATATTTATTTCTTTGTACTGTTTTCAAATTGCATGTTCACTTGATTTCTTCTGGTTAAATTCTTTAGGTGGTGGTGGTGATGATGGTGATGATGATAGTAATAATAATAATAATAATAATAAATAATTAGTTGTGTTAAAATTGTGATATTCAAGGTGGTGGTGATGATGATAATGATAATAATAATAATAATAATAATAATAATAATAATAATAATAATAATAATAATAATAATAATAATAATAATAATAATAATAATAATAATAAACGTATAATTAGTGTTAAAATTGTGATATTCAAGTACCTATTCTTTAGGTGGTGGTGATGATGATGGTGATGATGATGATGATGATAGTAATAATAATAAACGTATAATTAGTGTTAAAATTGTGATATTCAAGTACCTATTCTTTAGGTGTTGGTGGTGGTGATGATGATGATAGTAATAATAATAATAATAAATGTATAATTACTTGTGTTAAAAATTGTGATATTCAAGTACCTAAATAGCAGGCAGATACAACAGTTTCATTCACTTATCAAATTAAGATTTTTTTTTGCTTTGTCACGGTATTAAATCATGCAAGATAATCTTTCAATTTATATATCTACTTTAGATTTACTACATTTCTTGATTTTTATTTGCTACTTTTTTTAATGTAGTATTTTAATATTTGCTAACAAATAGTATAACAAAAAAGAATTGGTGAATATAGAATTATTATTTCTATATATAAAGATTTTAATTTTAAAAATTCATTTTTTAATTATTTAAAAATAAAACTGATAATAAAAACCTTATTAATCACTTATAAATTTTATTTATTTTAGGGTTACTTAGAAATTCAAATATAAATAAGTCAGCAATAATATAGCTGATCAATATGCAACTTTTCATTCAATTGATTACGAACGTTTTTTAAATTCTTTTCTGATTGGAAACTTTTAACTCCATTAAAATAATTCTTCAGAATATATTTTGTAATGCTATCAAAAAAATAATATGTGCCCATTACATGATGTCTAAATCTGACTAGCCTTTGAAAACATTTTTAAGCAGCCCAGAGTTTTAGGGTTTTCCAATATAATTTGATTTTTATCCCCCTCCCCCATTTCCCCCAAATAGCTATTCTCTAGTTAATTCAGTTAATCTTTCAATCATTGATCATTAAATGGGTATGCAATTGAATGGTATAATGAAGAAGGAAAACCACTAAACATCACATGATCACCATTCTTTATGCTTACACAAGCTGTTTGCACAGAGACTAAACTCTCCATACAATAGCACCACTCAGTGCAAGCCAGAGTAATCAATGGATGCCTTTGTGTAAACAGCTTGTGTAAGCATAAAAAATGGTGATCATATAATGTTTAATGGTTTAATGCCAATCCTGCCCAATAGGATTATGATATTTGTGGTTATTAAAGAACCAAAGACACCAAAAAGTATGAATGCTGAACTGAGTTCAGATCTATATGACTATACAAGCCAATGAGGTTGAATTGAAAACATTATTGTGCTTTCATTTGGACTCAAAGCATTATAGTTAGCTAATAAGGTATGTTTGCTAGAGGATTGCATTAGATCTTAGGATCTAAGTGCAGTGCTCTCAGATACAAGGCTTCTAGCTGATGAAAACCACAAGCTAGAAACTAGTCTGGGGATATTGGATGAGTAGGCACTAGGTAGGAATTTTATGCACAAACCTTCTGGCATCCATTTATTAATTACACTGAGTGGTGCTACTGTATGGAGAGTTTAGCACCTGTATAAAAAGGAAAGCTCTCAAAACTGACTATCAAGAAAAACATTTTAAGAAGTATTGTATTCTTCATTGTTTTTTGCATATTTATTAACAGAGACTTCATTTTTGAGGCTGTTTTATTTTTACGTTATTCTTGATTTACATTAAATATTCTTTATTTTATTTAAGCAAATGATTTAAATATAATCTTAAAAAGACAACATTTGGAATAAATTTTAGCTAAACTAAAATCAATCATCAATATAAAAAGACAACGAAAATACTTTCTTGGAAGGTAAAAATAAACTCATTCTACTGGAAAGAATTCTACATTTCATAACTACTCAAAAAAAGAAAGAATAGAAACTATTGTTATATAATTTCGTTTCTTCTTCGTCACTAATTAATTATGCTCTATTGTAATTATTCTTAAACATTAAAAAAATATTCAATTTAAAATAATCAATAATTAATTTTTAAATACAAGCATTAAATCTTTTATATACACTACATATATATATTATTATTCAATGAAACAGAAAGCAATAACAAAAATCAATCATAAAATAAAACCAAATCAATAATACGCCCACAAACATTAAAATATAATATTTTATTTTGATTTTCTAAACTTCAAATATTCAATTCCTACCCAAATACAGAATATTTCTTTATCTAGAATCAACACAAATAGATACATTTAAACAAAAATCGTATTGTATAAAAAGCATTCTTTTTAGATGTATTCCGAATTTGAAATGTTAGAATAAATTACATTAAGAGGACGGAAAGTTATTCAAACTATCTCTAATGATAAATGTTACTACTTAACTATAGCACCCAAAGGCTTAGTATTCCAACATGCTTTTGGGCAAGAACATAACTATATATATATAATTATTAGTGAATGCTACATGTATGTAGATGTTCACAAAGTGACATTATATATTTAAATAAATATATAGAAAGTAACAAATAGAAGAATTTAATCACCAGACTAAGCAAGTACTGATTAATATAATTTTTTATGATTTTTGTCTTTTACTCTTCAATGAAAAATAACTGTACACCAATTTAGGCACAATATTAATGATTAATAGAATTGAATATGAGCTGATTGTCTGAAAAATACTCTAATTCATTAGGTGTAGTTAACTAAAAAAAAATTGTACTTATAAAGTCTAAGCCAGGATTTATATACCTTTATATTTATCATGATGATATATCTCAGTATATGAAATGTCAACATGACATTTAAAATGAAATTATTAGGTTGTAATGAATATTTTAACTAGAAGGCTAATAATTTAATAACTAATACTCTTCAAAATTTGATTGACGTTATAATTAAAAAGTTTCTCAAACCACAACACTACACAATCAACTGTTATTATGATGACTGTGAACAGAACATCTTGCAATAATAATAAAAAATTTAATTATATATTCTAAGAAATATACTTGAAGAAGAGCATTGTAACATAGTAATTACATTCGCAATACCAATAGTCTGGGACTGAAGTTCAGGTAAAACTTGATTTTTTTTCAGATAGTCATACCAGAGCCAAACTAATTATCCATGGTTGGGCATAAATGAGTATCTAGTTATTATTACAACAAAGATTGAATAATTTTCTATCTTTGCTTTACAACAAAGATTGAATAATTTTCTATCTTTGCTTTATTCTCTAGCCAACTCTCACCATCTAGCAATTGAAAAACTTGTTAAGTCATGCAAATTCATTTTTCTGTAAGATAATGATAGACAATGTATTGTTCAGTTGTTTTACATTTTTTATATAATAATTAATCTACTGATAAGCAAGTTTTGTGACTCTCAAAGAGTTCCATGTCAAATGATTCTGACCATGAAATAAAGACAATCATATATGTGAAAAATAAATAATAGTAGTTTCTTATGGTGTTATATTAAAATAATTGACTACATAGATTTAAATGTGAGGTATAAACTGAGTAAAAAAAATAATTATAATAACTAATAGCTTATTTACTACAAATATGCACATCACAATCAATTACGTTATTTAAGATAGTATGAAAGATATAAGGCTGAATACATATTATGTATAAACAATTTTTTTCTACTTCAATTGAAATTGAACCAAAGATCTCTAGCTCTCTTTATCTTAACATTAGTTAAGCTGATTAAGATAATAAATGTATCAATTTGATATAATTATGTTTCATTTCATCACTATAAACAAAGGTATTTATAAAATGTTTATGATTTTATCTACTAAAACAATTATAATTTTGTTTATAAATGTTTAATTTATATAATATGTGCATATATTGACTGACTACTTATGCATAATTACTTCCCATATATTTTGCTTAAAATATGGCATTTAAAAGATTATCTAAGTATTTTTGCCAGATCATAGACTCTGGATCAATTCCTGAAAAAAGTGGGGGGGGGGGGCAATGAAGCCAAAAAAAAAGATTTCAGATTTGATTTTATAATTGAATCTTTTTTTTTTTTTTCAAAAAAGAATTTTATTAACTAAATCAAAAAAGAATACAATGACAAATCAATCTTTGGACTCAACTCTTCTGCTAATTAGATTTGACAAATGGCCTGATGCTGGTAACTGAAGATCTTGGGTTGCAAATTCTTACTAGACTAGGTCTACGCTAGTCCAGGATTCAATGTGTAGCCAGTCTGGTGCAAAAATCTGGTCTCTATCATGAGTGCTTCTTAATAGTTTTAAGAAGGTATTGCTGACATTGTTATCTGCCTGTCCAAAGATGTACTTGCACCTGGTGAGCCAGACTGCAAAAGTGAGGAAAATGGATGTTCTGATGGTCGAAAAATATGCCCGTCTTGATGGCGTTTTGAATGCAAAGCGTGTTTCTATAGTCTATTGAAACTTTTTGATGGATGAAAGTTCTGAGCAGGCTAAGAAATGGGCAGTCATGTAGGAGATGGGTAATGGTTTCTTCAGCTGTTGAGCAAAGCTGACACTGTGAGTTGAGGTTGGCAAAAACTCTCCTATAGACCAGGAAGTGACTTGTGGGTAGGGAGGAGAGGTTTAGTTTCAGGAGAAAATCTATATGTTTGGATTCCAAAAACCATTTTTTAGATCTGAGAATTAGAAGTTTATTGTTTAGCCCCAGAGAGTTCAGAGATGGAGTAAGGTTTGGGTATTTAAATTTGTAAATTTCCCAGTATGTTCTCTTTGATTCTAGGATAGTTTTCGATAGGCTTATTGTCCCTGTTATGTATATCCATAAATCTGACAACCATTTGCTGCAGAATGGTGGAGGTGTATCCGTTGGTGTTACTGGTATGAATGTGTTCTGATTGGGGTGCTCGTGATATATTGTCCTCATGACTCCAATTGCTTTTTTTAGGTAAAGCGTGTCGAAGGAATGAAGACCTAACCCATTCAGATCTTTGAGCATGTGTGCTTTTGATATACTTATAACAACTACTTTGCCTTTCCATAAGAGCCTGGAACATTATGAGTTTAATGCAGTTTCAAAAGTTTTGGTAAGCTTTATCATGGGAAGAAAGTAGTTCAATCTGGGAAAAATTAGCATGTTCAGTAGTGCAGCTTTTCCAGGCAATGACAGAGTAACCCTGGAAAGAGAAGTTACAATGTTACGGTTTTTCTCAAGGATAGCATTTTGTATCTCTTTTGACATGGCCAACCTTGACTTGAAAATGGGAAAACCCAAGAACTTTTGAGGTCGAGATGTAAAAATGGATGGGATTATTTTCCCTGATGTGATCTTCCACATGGAAGATTTGTTATAGTTGATATGCAGGTTTAGTTTTTTAGAGTGTTTTTCAATGATACGCAGGAGAGTCTGAAGATGTTTTTGTTCTGGTAGAAAGATTGATACATCATTTACATAAGAGATGTGATGTACCTGGTGTTTCAATGCAGGAACGTAGATACCTGGAACTTGGTGTTCAATTTCAGTGAGGAGAGGGTTAATATATGTTGTAAAACAGAGTGTAGCCAATGGGGATCACTGAGGAACCGACAAATGAGGTCTGATTCTGTCAGACAACCGCCCATCTATTGTGGTAAAGCATGAGCGATTATAGAGCAGGTTTCCTATTATGTTTGTGTATACTTCAGGAACTTGATATTCTTTTAGTGTTTGTAGTAATATTGATGGGATAACTGAATCGAATGCTGATGTGAAATCAAGTTGAATCACTAGCAGTTTTGTCTTTCTGCACAGCCTAATATGTTCAGTGATGAGCATAAAGCATTGCACAGCACCTAGTGTGGAGGCACCTTTCCGAGCAAATTGGTATTTGGAAATGTGAAGATAGAGCTGGTCTTGAATTCTGTCCACTAGTGACTCAATCATCTTGATTAAAAGAGGTATCATGAAGATGGGGTGAAAGTTTAACAGACTGGATGGATTTTCTTGTTTTTTTAGAAATGGGACTAAAGCAACCGGGTATATGTCTGGGATGTTCCGAAAGTCTCCCAATAGTACATCAATCACCCTAAGCACAATGGGGCCCGTAAATTGGCTGAGATGAAAAAGCACAAATCTGGGAATTCCATGAAGTCCAGGATGTGTGTTTTCTGGATATGACTGCAGTTTTGCAATTATGTGCTTCTCTGTGATATTGTGCTTAAGGTTATCACTTGATGCTTTCCAGGTTCTACCAGTTGCATAATTATTGTTCTGTAGTTTGTTAGTGAAGTGGTTGTGTATTTTTTTGAGCATTTCAGGACCACTTTATAAATTCCAATTAGTTTCAATCATGGTAGGGGTGGGCCGTTTTGCAGCACCAAGTGCCCACCTGATGTAGCTACATGCCCAGTTTTGACGATTAGATAAGATTTTGGATTTTTTAACATAAATATAGTGTGCTAGGACCTTCTGCTTCTCGTGGTATTGTGTTTTTAGTTCCATAATATCCTGAATGCTGGTGTCTGTAGTTGAAAGAGAGCTGAGTCTATTACTGATGGATTCTAGGTCCTTTAACTGCTGATTGGGACCTTTGGTCTTTCTTGTGTGGGAATCTATTAGTGTGCTCAGTATTCCAACCAGCGATGACCAAGCTTGAAGCGATGGTTGGTAGGGTGAAAACATTTATTTTATTTAGAAGAATGTATGCCTATGAAAAAATCCACTCAGGAGTGTTGGTTTTATTTAATAACCGTATTGTGCGTAAATGGTTTGTGTGCATTGCTATGGAGGGGTCTAATTAGAGGTTGGTTAGTAGAGCTAGATGATCTGAGAAGAGTACAAATTGCAGTTTGGCATCTAGGTTATAGTGAAGCTCAGAAGTATAATACAACAGGTCTATTAATGATCTTTTTTGAAGTGTATAAAAGAAAGACTCAGGAGGAAAGAAACTCTCTCCACACAGAAGTACTCTGTTGATCAGGTGCAGGTATTTAGAGTTGAACTTATCATAGCTCATATTGTAATCTCCAAAGAAAATGATCAGAGAGGCATCAGAGGAAAGAAGGGAGTTGATCTTGTAAATCATTGAGAGGGCAATAGTGGGATCGTTTTTTATATATAGATATATTATATTGATAGAGTAGTTACTGATGGTTAGGTTGGCAATCACTAGTTTTTTGCTGAGATATAATAATTTAAATTTGTTGAGAGGGAGATTCTTATTTATGAGGAAAGCAACACCGGATGATGCAGAGATGGAAGGCGCATAATGAAAAAAACCATATTGTTGCATTAATTGACCTATGTTGGGGTTTGACTGCAGATGTAGTTTGGTTTCAGAGAAGCACGCAATGTGTAAATTCATTGTCTCCAGCCATCTCTTGACTGCGCATAATTTTCTCCAGCCATCTCTTAAATGCCCATACCCAGTCAAGGGAATTGAGGCCCCTGACATTTATACCTCCTATTTTTAGCAGCATAACTGATTTGATGAGATTTTGTTAGTGTGTTACTTGGTTTATTCGTTAGTGTGATGATGTTCAGCGTGGACTGTCAGCTCATCCATTTTATGAGATTTTATGTTCTGGCTCTGTGTGTCTGGACTTACTGCTCTAGATGGTAATGTCATTTGTTTATTTGTTTTTTGAGCTCATTTACTTTGGAGGTAGTGTCCGTTTGAGTATTTGTGATTGTTGTAAGTTCCATTAAACTGCTATCTTGATTGGATTGTGTTTTCATTGTTTTGGTTCTCTTTTCTTTTGTTCTTCTCAGATGAGATGCTTTATTTGACACGTTCTGTGTATGGTTTGGTTCTATATCTGAGTCTGCCATGGAATTACTTGTTTCTTCAGATTTGAGCTTGAGGATTCAAGTGACTTTCTTTTGTTTTTTGAGATGGTTAATTCTGTGTCAGTTGTTTGAGAGGCAAGATTTGTTGGATGTTCCTTGGACACAGTGTTTTGAGGTTGTGGTCCCTCTTTAGAGTAAATTGTGGCAATAACTTTAGGTGGGTGCTCAGATATATGATTGGTTTCAATGGGTTGTGTCCCACCACTGTTGTCTTGAAGATTGAGCTGGGTTTTTCCTAAAACTTCTTGTTCATTCATGTAGACTACAACCATTTGTGTTTCATTTGTTACATGCTCTATTTGATGAGCATTGCTATTATAACTGGAATAACGTGAATATGGTGAATTTTTGAGTGGATGTGTTACATTTGTGTTTTCCATTTGTGTTTTCTTGTTTTGTTGTTGTTGCATATCTCGCATATTCTCTTTGGGCATGCTTTAAATAGGTGAGTGCAATCTCCACAGCTAAAGCATTGAGGTTGCACTCCACAAATGGAAATGTAGAGTGGACATTTCTTTTCCTCTAGTGTGGATGGAATGTCAAGAGGAGTGTATCCTTTGTATAATTTGATCATGAATGCAGCATTGTTTGAGGGAAGTTCCATGTCTGCTCTTTTTTCATTTAGATATTTAAAACTGGTGATAACTCCATATTTGGATAATAGCCTTTGTAGATCGAGTTCTGCAAAGTTAACATAACAATTGCAAACCAACCTATATGCAATTCTGGGTCAATTCATTTCTATTTTGACTAAATATCTTTGATTCAAAAATAGTTAGTTCCATTTGAAAATTTCTTTCTGGAGCAGGTTGTGAAACTCAACAATAAAATATCATCGGTTAGGGTGATGATAAACTCTTTTCACAGCCTCTCCTAGTTGTTGGTTTTTTATCAGTTCAAAGAATTCATCTGTTGGAAATGTAAACAAATTACAATTGTCGTTTGTTGTGCTGAGGATCAATATGTTGTCATTATGGTAGTTCAGAAACGAATTAAGGAGTAATGATGGAATTCTTGAGTTGAATTCCTGATTGATTGTTTCATAGTTGTTTAGCGGTTCTTGTGAGCAGTTGTTTAAGCTGTGAGTTGATCTGTTCATTAATTGGTGTGCTATTTTCATCCTCTACAAAGTCAAGAATGTTATAATGTTGAGTTTGATCATTTGAAATTATCTACTGAGAGTTGGATAACCTGTCACTGAGTGCTGAAGCATAGCTTTTGACAATTGTTTGGTTAGAGACTATCACCTCAGTTTGCAATTGAGAGTGTATTGATATCTTTTGTTTGGCATCTGTACTGATGTTAAACTGAATGTTTTTGTCTTTATTATTGGTGTTATTAGCTTTATTATTTAAGTTTAGGCTAGGAAAATCTGATTTGCATATATTTTGCGCAATTTGTAAATCAATCACTCGGTTCTGGTTTTTCGATTTAATGCAGTTCATATCGAAATTTCCATTGTTTGATTCAGAAGATGAATTTTGGTGATTATGTTGTTGTGATGGCTTATTTCCAACAAACTATGGGTGGGACTATGTTTTATTACTTGATTATGGATTGTTGTACTCCAAAAGTTGATCTAAATTGGTATTTTGACCTAGAACTTTTTCGTTACAGTGATCGGAGGCTGCTTCTGGTACAGCCCCACTAGCACTATTAGAATTTTTAGAGTTTCTCGTAACGATTTTCTGAACTCGGTTTTCTGTTTATGGTAAATTATTTTTGGTGTTTTTTTGTTTTTTTTGTTTTTGATTGTTTTATTTATATTACCGTGGGCTGGATTAAATTTAACATTTTCAAGGTAGCCGGAGTTTATTTCTGATTTTTTAATATTTATGGATAAATCGGTAAATCAATAGATTTATTTGAATTTTCTATCGCTTCAATTGTTTGTTCATAATCCATTGAGGTTTCTTCTTGCTTTTTTGAACTATTACCTGTAGTTTTGGGATTGACTAAACCAGTTTTATCATTATCAAATGATTTATGATGCATATATTTGTTTTTCACTTCATCTAGATGAAGACTTGTAGAAAGCTTAGCCAAGGATTTGTTAACATTACTGTTACTATGTGATCTAGTAATTGGACATGCATTGAAACTTTTTCCCTAGTAATTTGAAGGTGCTATTCATTTTGTAAATTTTGGAGGTTAAATACAAAAATAGTAGCTTACCTTATCTGCTCCCCAGCTCAGATTAAAATCAAATCTTTGTAACAATATGAATTTTGGTATTTTTTAAACAAGCTGATGTGAGGTTGAGTAACTCATTTGGCACCATCTAGCGAATCTTTTATCTCTCAAATCTGGCAATTCAGTAACTGTCTACCTTAAATCTAAAACAATCAAATTCTCTTAAGAAACAACAATTTCACGAGAAAAAAAAAACAAACTGCAGAAGCATTTTAGAAGAACTTTATGATATATTAATTATTTGCTTCAAGATCCCATGCTCGTAATCTGGACTGAATTAAGGCTAAGTAAGCCTAGCATTCCAATTCCACACGCACTTAGAATTTTTCTTTCATGTAGCCAATGCATAGCCATTCAAAACTAGTCTTTAGATAAATATCTAATCTAGCTAGAGGATACAAGAATAAAAACCCTCACTGCATAGAAAGTAGCAAGTCTGGTCTTTCATTATTTTTTCATTGAGGGTGTCTATTAGAGGGGGCTTTGCTCTGTATAAAATATCTAGTTACTCTTATATAGATACACAGAATGTAAAACAAAAGAAAAATACTACAAATCATCACCCAAAAGAGATTAACTAACATGATAAATATTCTTTTTGACTTGTTCCCTGTAGAAGGATACTAGAGATCTCTCTGTCTACTCTACATTATTTTGGTCTGTTACTTTTTACTTTACTTCACAAATATGATTTAAAATCTTATAAGAAAGTTATAGCATTAATAAAACTTTATATATATATGTAGTAACAATAATCAGCTATATGCCTGTATAAAAGGATTCTTTATGAAATGATTTACCACAGTGATCACATTAATGTGTATCAATTACAATAGAACTGTGATATATCTGCTATATTTTGTTCTAAGACCCCCTTGTGTACATTGGACATTATATATAATAGCTCGTTATGTTTAAAAAATTTGAATGCAATAGAAAATGCATTGTTTATAGAACTGGAAGTACACAGTATTTTCCAACATTCACATATATGTATAACAGACACTTGTTATATATATAGTATGCATATATAAATTAAAATTATAGTATAAACAAAATTTTAAAAAAATAATGTCATTATTAATAATAAGTTGAGGGGGGGGGCACATTCTCATATATTTTATTAAATGTGTGGTCAATCTTTCATATTCACTCAAAAAATAAAAACTTTGGCTTGTATTTTCTTTTAAATAAAATAATGTCCGATTTCCATTGCTATTAAATATGTTTTGGGCAATATTCTTTTTTCTTTTCAATAACTTTTTTTTCTATTACAATATAATAGCAGATTAGTCTTCTCTAGTTGTTTTGTTGCTTTTAAATCTGTATTGATTTTATGAATGTTTTTAAATTTTAACAAACTTTTAGCATTAGGCTTAGAAAACATTTTTTTATGTAAAATATTGTACATCAAATTTGGAAGGATAATTTTATTACTAAATATGGTAGTTCAAAAGCTACTGCTGTATCATAAAATGGATTACATTTATGAATTTTAATTTAAAAAAAAAAACTGTGCACATGCTTAAAAATAAAAAAAAATGTTTGCTGGTATATTGTAAAATGTATTAAATTTACTCATTTTAATGTTTTTTTTGTTTGTTTATTTATATTTTTACTTTGGTTAATTTTTTGAAATAGGGTATAATTGACGAAGTATATATTAAAACATGTAATTCACAGCTTCACTGTACTTAGATAAACAAGTAACTCTTCACTATAGTGTTCTTTAATATATATATATATATATTATACCACTGATATCCCAGGATGTTTACATCATAAAAATAAAATCATCTTCATAAGCTAAAAGTTTGGAATTCATGCCAAAAAAAAAAAATACTGTAATGCTATTATTTTCATCATGTAGATGAATTTTTACAATTTTTAAAAAAATTCAAACTTTATTTATATCATTTTAAAAACATACGTTATTACTAAAAACCATATAGATTATTATTAAGCACCATATATTCAAAAAAATATTTAATAAGTCAACCAAATAATGGAAATAATCCAACATATAACTACAAATGAAATACCAAAATTATAAACTTTCAGGCAATCATTATAATTATTACTTATTTTGTATTTAAAAACAAGCTTAGATGCATAGTCAATATTAAACTACATTAAAAGTTAATTTAAAAGAACATGTATTTCCCTAACTTTTATCCAGCATAATAAACCCAAATCAAAGGATATTAATAAACCATGCAAAACAGTAGATTGAATCTCTAATATATGCTGCATCAATATATACTATTTCAATTATATGATATTCAAAAAATGTAAATAGTCAAAAAAAAAAAAACATTAAAATCCATAAAGTTATTAAATTTTACAACAGGCCACAAGCATTATCTGTCTTATAGCATAATATATGATAATATTTTTAAAAAAAAACATTAAAATTAATAAAATTTACAATATAGTAGCTGTCACTTTTCTATATCAGAGCACCATATTCTCCATTTTATTACCATTTTCAAATTTAATTTGCAATATTTCATGAAATAAAATGTTTTCTAAGCATATTGCTAAAAGTTCTACAAAATTTAAGAACATTCTTAAAATCAATATGAATTTTAAAATATCAAATCTACTAAAGGAGGTATAGTTTAATGATAATGAGACTGCTACTACATTTTGATAGAAAAAAATTTTTTTGAAGAAAAAAGATATTGTCCAGAGCATATTTAATTGTGACGGAAGTCAGATATTTAGTATTCATTTTACATTAAAAAAATAGATATATTTTAGTAAGTTTTGCTATTTTTATTTGAGTGAATGCTCCCTCAATTTATTAATATCTATATTATTATTACGATTTAATTTTGATGATACTATAATCTTAATTTATATATGCATAACTATACATACAAAAAGCATATGGGTTATATATTTATGTCTATGCTGCACTTGCAGTTCAATAGACAATATATATTTTATTGTAATCAAAGCTTCTCAACAAAGGTTAATTATAACATGCAATGTACAATGTATGCAAATGGGCTTGAAACAAAATGTAGCAGATATTGTACTTCTACTGTCTTATACAAATTTTATTCAGTACATAATTAAAAATAAACTTTCATCTTATGGAGTAATATATAGGGTATATGAGCACAGACTTTCACACCACTCACCACTCTATCTCATAACACTGATAGATTTGAACACATATATGTTGAAAAGATAAATAATCACCAATATACATATTTCATGCTGAACCAGCAATCATCAGTTGGTCCAGATTACATATATGCCATAAGTGCTCAAATATATATTAAGATAATCTTCATACCTTAATGGACAGGTTTCAATCTACTCCACACTCCAACTCTTCAACTGTCCACCCAATTGAAAATCTGATGATGGAATGCTCAAAGGCCACCCTGAGGCCAAGATTCTTGTCACACCCATGTTGACCATAAGTCAATCTGACCCCTCATGTATAGGGAATAATCCATTTAATACCTATGCAAGGGATGGGCAGACATCTCTACTATGTAATAACTGAAACACAGGCTTATTATATACCTGTGTCTATATATGTAATATATAGGGTATATGAGCACAGACTTTCACACCACCCACCACTCTCCACTCTATCTCAAAACACTGATACACTTGAACACATATATGTTGAAAAGATAAATAATCACCAATATATGTATTTCATGCTAAACCAGCAACCATCAGTTGGTCCAGATTACCATCTCTACACATATATGCCATAAGTGCTCAGATATATATATAATAAGATAGCCAATCTTCATACTTTAATGGACAGACTTCAATCTACACATACCAAGTCTTCAACTGTCCATCCAATTGAAAATCTGATGATGGAACACTCAAAGGCCATCCTGAGGCCAAGATTCTTATCACACCCATGTTGACCATAAGTCAATCTGACCCCTCATGTATAGGGCATAATCCATTTAATACCTATGCAAGGGATGGGCATACATCTCTACTATGTAATAACTGAAACACAGGCATAGGGTGTGTGAGCACAGACTTTCACACCACCCACCACTCTCACTCTATCTCACCACCCACCACTCTCACTCTATCTCATAACACTGATGGTATAATGTGTTCTAAATAAATTTTAAAAATCATGTACATTACCTCAAATATAATTTACTTAACTAATTTTTATTTAATATCTTAATAATGATAGAAATTCTTATTTCCCAAGGCAAAAATGTCTATCACTCTAAGTATAAATAATATTAGTGAAAAATAAAAAAAAAAATTTATTACATAAATAAAAAAAATAAGTTTTGATCATACACAGTAAAAAAATAAATACAAAATAAATTGTAAAATGTATGCATTAAGTAAAATATGATTTAATTCATTTTTATTTAAATTCTTCCAATAATAGAATCATCAATTTATCCAAATTATTTTCTTCATAAATATAAATATTAACCAATAAAAAAAGATTTAGGTCATATTAATAACAACAGATAAATTAATTGTGCATTAAATTTATTAATCAAATTTTTATTTAGATTCCACTTTTATTTTAAAAATGCATTGTATTCTAAAATGTGACAGTGTAACAAAAACAATATTCAAAATTTAACTCAGAATTAGATAACCACACACAAAAAAAACACTGATAGCACAACAAAGTACACCAAAAATAAATTTGAAAAATACATTACTTTAACTTAATTTTTTTTGTATGAGTGTTGTTTTAATTTTATGAATTGTGATTCAACATACCATCACTCTTGTCTTTGTTTTAAAATGTGATCGTAAGATGCTAAAATTATTTTGTTAAAAAAAAACCACACAGATAGGTAAGGGCTTTTTTTATATATAATAAGCTTAGTAAAATGTTTATTCCTTAATTATTACTTTTTGTTTTTATTTTAAGCTTTGTTTTGTTAATAAATATATATCTTAATAATTTTTGCCAATGAAAACCATTATACTTGTTTTATAATGACCTTTGGAGAACCAATTATCTTTGTTGACCAAAGTAGAGCTGTATTGACATAAATATACACATGTGTAACTTTAGAAATAAAATTTAAATCTCTTGCAGAGATTCTTAATATATGCAGAAGTCAGGTTCCTAAAAAAAACATTGTAATAAAACAACTCAATCAATATCACATTGAACTATCAGATCAACTAAAAACATTTGAATTTATATGGAAGTATATTGTATATAGGAATAGAAAGCATTTTTCAGCTATCTATGCTGAAGTCTTACATATTACTGTACTTGTTTTGATGTTATACATGCATTTTATATACAATATGTAATTATAAAATTTAAAAAATACCTTTATATATTTGTTTAATAAGCGCAAATATATCCGTGCATTGATATGCATATGAGATAGTATCAAAATAATATTTGTAGAGATAGATGTACTTCAGATTATATGTAAAATCCCATGCAGCAACCCAATGTGTATTCCCATATATTATGGTGAATTGATGACTAATATAACCACACAAGACTAAAACAACACAAATTCCTATATTGGTACACTAAAAATAATCCCAAACATAGATCCATCATCTTCTGGTAGTATGAACAACATTTTCAACTATATTCAACCCACAGACAGTTAATCTTATGTGTATGGAGTGGGATGACAAGAAAAGAAAGATTAAGGAGGTGTGGTATATAGCCAACCATAAGAATGTAAGTAATAAGAAAGAAAACAGCATTTAATTATGTAAATTTATTCTTTGAGTAAATTGCCTATATAATCATCTCACTGCTTAAATAGAGCAGCAGACTCAAACTATGACCCCTGGTGGACCCTACTAAAAATGTACTCAGCCATGTTTAAGTTAAAAATTATTACAATAATTATCAACATTCATTTCCTGCTTTTATCATTTTAATAACAGTAGCACTCTCTACGGCAAAAGCATTTTAAAAATAGTTATAATATCAAAGTGAAACACGGAGTATTATATTTTTTAAGTTTTATGCTATAATAAAATTACAAATATGTGATAAATTTATTTAAATTATTAGATATATCTTAGATGTACAATTGTAATTGGTAAAATTTGTAAATTTCTAAGGTTACAGCCTTAGTAAATTATTACTTAAAAACAAATAATTTAAATTTTCTTTAATAAAATAAAGCTTAATCAAATCAAAGTGTTTCTTTTTGAATAAAAGCTAATTTGTTAAATTTAGTTTTACATTTGTTATTTTTGGTTACAGAGAAAACAGTTGGAAACAAGTGATGAAAATACAATTAATTATGCCATCAATCAGATGGCTCTAATATAAACCAAGAGACACATTGATTTTTTTTTTTTTTTAATACGAAATATTCAAAAAATATTTATCAAATGAATCTACATTTATTTAAATATATATATATATATTGATGAAATGTATTGTATATTCTTTTAAGTATTCTGAAGATATATATGCATGGTACATTAGGCAAACAGGAGGTTACCTTTTAGATACTGATAATCTTATAATACATTTTGTTAATAACGTGACAAGTGATGGCCAACTATTATTCATCATCATCATCATCGTCAACCATTATCAATCACTGTAAGGATGAAGGTTTCTCCAAGTTCAATCTATATTCTCCAATCTCTAGCCTTCTTCTCCACATCACCCCTGCACACTTTCTTATTTCATCTATCCATCTCACTTGTGATCTCTTTCTAGGTCTTTTACAATCTCTTGAGATTCAGTTTAAAATTTCAATTGTCCATTTATCTTTTCCAGTAATATGTCCAGCCCAACTCTATTTCATTTTTCTGATTCTTTCAATAATGTCAGTAACACCTGTTTGTTCTCTTAGTCATATATTGTGTTTTCTATCTCTTCTTGTTACTCCTAACATGCATCTTTCCATATTTCTTTGAGTGACCTGAAGGCTTTGTATTTCTCTTCTAATAAGTGTCCATCTCTCAGATCCATAAATAAGAAATGGTAAAATACATTTATTAAAAACCTTCCTTTTCAAACACATAAACATATTTCATTTCAGTATTAAGTTATTTCTATCAAAATCACTCCAATCAAGTTTAATTCTATGATTAATTTCATCCATTACATTTCCATCTGTAGTAATAATCTGACCAAACTATTTGTAGTTGTCAACTTCTAATTCCTCATAATCAATCTTTATTTTCAGCTTTTGAGAAAATTCATTGAAGATTATTTTAGTCTTTTTAACATTTATCTTTAGATCTAATTTTTTACTTTCATTTGATAACTCTTGCAATATTTTTGAAGCTCTAAAGCATTACTTGCAAAAACAACTACATCATCTGCAAAATCTAAATGACTTAAATAATCTTCATTTGCTTTTAATCTTTTAGTTTTCCATTTTAATCCACAAAATACTACTTGCAGCACTACTGTAAAAAGTTTTGGAGAGATATGAAGTCATTCTGTCTTACACTCTTCTCAATTTTAACCTTTCTACTATCATTATGTAATCTAATTGTTGCTATTGCATTTTTATAAATATTCTTCAGAATATCTTGGATCTATACCTTGATGATCCAATGCTTTAATCACTGAACAAATGCTTATAGCATCAAACACCTTTTCATAATCTAAAAATCCAAAGCAGAAGGCACAACTCATATTCACTGGTCATTTCTATAACTTCTCTCAATACTTGTATATGATCTACTATACTAAAACAACTTTTAATTCTTGGTTGGTTGAAATTCAGTGTTCTCTGTAGATGAGTTGTAATTATTTTGGTAAATATTTTGTGTAAAACTGATAAAGACTGATAGGTCTTTAATTTCGAATATCTTCTTTATCATCTCTTTTAAATATTAATACTCCATTCTTCCAATCATCTAGTATATCTTTATCATTTAGATATTTAGTATATAACTTTGCCAAAATTGTTCTATTTCTTCACCTGCTTCTTTTAATATATCGATTATAATTCCATCATTACCTGGAGCTTTTCATTTCTTCATAAATTTAATTGCATGTCTCACTTTTTCATTTAAAATTCTGGGCAATTCAGAAAATATAATAGATGTAGGAGGGACTTGTTCAATATTACTATATAATTCTTGATAAAACTCTTCTACCCATTTCATGATGTCATGTCTCTTTTTACTAATAGTTCCATCTTTTTTTCTAATTGCAGATATAAGTTATCTGTCAATACCAAAATGTTGTTTTACATTATTGAGACTTTTATTCTCTTCTACAGCTTTCCTTGCAAGTTCACAATTGTACTTTCTTATATCATTATCAACTTTTCTTCACACCATTTTACAAAATTCAAAAAATTCAATCCTTTTTAATGCATCATTTTTATATATCATCATATGCCTTCTTTTATCTAGTCTCAGTAGAAATTTTATTGGTAAATTGCTGCTTTTTTCTACCAGCTATTTTTGTTGCAATTTTTAAAAGTGTATCCATTATTTTCTTATCAATAGCATTCAAATCAGAATCATGTTCAATATCTTCTAATACTTGTACCAAATTTGCAAGTTCTAATTTAAATTCATTAGAATGTTTCTGAAGATTAGGAATATCAACTATAAATATTGTTTTTCTTAATAATTTTTGTCTCTTTACTTTTGCAGTAACACTTATCTTACATCTTACTAATCGATGATCACTTTCCTGTGTTGGAATTTGCTTAAGAACATTATCATCTTGAAATATGTATTTTCTGTTAGTCAAAATATAATTCAATTCTATTGTACTTTCATTTGATTGCTTCCATGTTCCATTTCCTTTTAACATTTTTCTCAAAAAAAGAATTCATAATAGTTTTACTTTTTCTGCAAACTCCACAAGTCTATGTACTCTCTCATTTCTATTACTATAACTAAATTTACCTACAGCACTTCCATCTTTCTTTTATTTAGCAATTCTAGCATTAAAGTCTCCCATAACAATTTTAAAATATTGTTTAGTCTAATCAAAAGCCCTTTGTACATCCATATAAAAACTTTTTGGGGCATAAACCTGAATTATCTGCATTTGATATCTGCTATTAAGTTAAATAACTAATCTTGCCACTCTCCGATACACCATCAATCTCCACAATGTTGTTCTTCCACTTTTTATTTATAATGAATCATACTCCACTTGTATTTCCAATATTTGTGCCTTTGTAGTAGAGTACATGTCCACTTTGTACATCAATGTCTCCTCACCTTTTCTTCTAACTTCACCAAGTCCAATACTGTCCAATTCTTACAACTTTTCTTCACTTGAAAGTGATCTGCACCTAAATAAAAAGTCATAATCAAATGATAGCCTGGATCTGCAATCAGGGGGTTCTTAGCATCCTCTGCCTTTAGTCACCAACTTCTGACTTGGTTGGTGGCTTTACAGCCTCCTGGAAATAAGGGTCATGATTTATTTTTGTCTGTCATGATCGTATATATAGAAAAAAAATTTCATTCACACACACATTCATTCTGCCTTATCAGGCAACTGAGAGGAAGGACCATGGTTGTTTCTTGATCTTAAACTCAGAGGTAAAAAGCCATGCTGGCTAATGAATGTTGGTGATCATGTTTGTATACTATATGAATAATCACATAGTAATAACAGTTGCAACGATAAGAACGTATGGGGTGGACATTAGGAATTTGCCCTGCTCGTTCCTTTAAAGACTCCAAGAGGAACCTTTCAGCTAACAGCAAACTTCTTTTTGCAGCCCAGCTACTATTAACAATAATTAAGTAATAGCTGTTTGGTTATAATAATTCATTACCCAGTTATTTTATTTGCCATCGTACTAAGAACTTACATACATATAACATTTTAAACTTTTTTTTGTCCAAAAAAAAAAAACATCGCTAAAAGAATAAAAGTACAATTCTGCAGTTTCAGTTTTATCTTTACTTTATTCTTTTTGCTGATGAATGCATTTCAACTGCCAATCATTTCAATAAATGATTATCCGCAAAACAAAATGTGAATAAAGATTAATGTTACCGAATTGGCGAAAGGAATTTGTTACAAATATTATTTAATCATGTGCTTATAATTAAAACTTGTACGTTTTAGATTTGCATAAAAATAATTAATATTTAAAATCTAATCATCAATCCACTTTTTTTTTTTTATTAACATTATAAAGTAAGCTTTATTTATAATGAAGTTTAGTTTAAACAAAATCTTTTTTTTTTTTAAAACAAAAAACAATATAACGATTTTTTTTCCATACATTATTCTTTTAATTAAAACACCCAGTCATGAGGCGGTATTTATATTTAAGAGAAAAAATTACTGATTTATCAAAATACTTAAAAAAAATTAAGTTAATCGAGGTTAGAAAAAGTACTATACTTATAATTTAAATCATACTTGACCCCCTCAGATACTTTACCTGTAGATGTTAAATTATACACATTAGTATGTAATGTCATTAATTACGTTTTAAAATAAAGCTGCACCTTTTTCAATATTTTTTTTAAAAATGATGATGTCAGTCAATTTTATTTACAGTTGTACTGCTGAAATAAAGCTACACAAAAATTTCTTACATTTTTTTTTACAAAACATAATTCGGATTGAGAATGAAAAATATATTAATCCATATATATGTGCCAAACAAAAACCAAATGAAATATATATTAATGAATACTTCAAATGGTCAAATTTCAATCCATTTTTGGTACTTAAGTACCAAAGCTGCAACGTAGGGAGATATAAATGGGTCATGTCGCGATGGGGTCATGTGACATTCGGGCAATAAAGTAAAATGAATTTTTTATTTTTCTCAGCTGAAAATTGATCCGGAAATATTTAGTTCTTGGGTTTAGTATTCTCATTTCTGAGCTAAACATTTTATTTGATTGCTTTAATTATGAAATTAAATTTTAAAAATTTTATAAAAATAATTAAATCATAAGATATTTGCAGTTATAATCTCCTCAAAATATATAATTGAAATATAAAACAACTTAGTTTTTTTGTTTGTTTGTTTGTTTTAAAATCATGAAATATTGCTCCACATGATGTAACAGTAAATATATCCCCAAAGCATAAATTAATATTAATAAATCTTAAAAAAGAATTGATTCCAACATTAACTATTTATATACATACCCTGAAGTATTTAATATAATAGCACAATTTGAGTTAAAAGTTTTTGCACCAATTCCTAGCTGGGACAGTTTAAAAAAAACAACTGTTTGGTTAATTGAATGCAACTATTGTGTGTGTAGTCTTTTATAATTGTGCAAATGCATTTATTATATTGTTTTTAATTAAGAGATGTACAAACATAATTCATTATATATATATAGAAATTTATAAGTAATTAAAAGATATTTTAGGTATAAATATTACTTATTTAAGGGGATTTCACTATCTATTTTATAGATAAATTTCATCTACGATGCAATGTGATGTGATGTGATGATGTGATATATTATGGCTTATCCTTAAACGAAGTCAAGAACATCTCAGCAATTATGCCCAGATAAGCCTGTTAGCCACTTTATTTTACATTCCCCACTCTAAATTCAGCCATAATCTGCTCTATCCCATTTCCACAACATAATCTTTGTCAACTCTATAACCTTTATATCTAAATCCCCGTTGTCTTTTCCCAAACCCAATATAAAAACCAATAATTCACTTTCTGTATAATCACTCTTTTCATATTTATTTTTCCACAACTTCATTATATGTACTTTTTCTGTTTTCAAACATTTACATTCAATTAACAAATGCCTAATATTTTCTATTCCTTCCTTACATAATTTACAAAATATATCAAGCAAAATACCAATTATGCTATCTAGTGATAATATTTGTCTCTATTACTTTAAACTCAAATCGAATCTGCTTTTAGTTCATAACTATAGATTATATAAGACCAGACATTAAAAAGTGGAACATTTTTCTAAATACTTTTACAATTAAACAAGATGGAACATTTTCCCAGGCAAAAGATGTCAGCTATAACTTTTAACCTAAAAAAGTAGTACTTAGATATAGGTACACATCATACTGAAATTTATTTATAAATAAATGAAAAAATGTTATAAAAATTATTAAGACATTACAAACATTAACTTTTTGCTTTTGAATACTGAAGATGTCAGTTATATAGTCAAAACATCTCTTAATAAAAATAATACTGCAAATTAATGATATAAACTGAAAATGTAACTAATAGTCTACTTAAATATGACTTTTGATATCTTAAATTATTTCATAATTAAATATTATTTTATCTTTGTCACTGTGGGATTTGAACACCATATGGATCTCCTCAGTTAACTAAGTTTTAATCATATATACATGTCATAATTGAGACACTGTATATATTTGAATTTTTTTTTAATGAGTAGGTAAATACATTTATCTCTTATCAAATATATAATGCTAAGATTATAAACCTATTCAAGGAAAACAACAAAGCTAGATCCTCAAAGAATCATATACAAGCTTGTAACTAATGCCTACTTTTAGTTATAATCAATCTTCAGTTTGATATATATAATTATAATTATTTATTAAGCATACAGAAAGTATATGTAAATACCTTTAGGACAGACTATAACCTGTATCAAATGCACCTTGAAATTTTTATAATAGTCAAGCAATATCTATATTTTGTCATTAGAGGAACCTCTCAAACCACGACACAAGATAGCAACTTTTATAAAGATAAGAGTGGCCATCTTATCTTTAACCTAACTTTCAACTTATATAGGCCAATCTGAAGCATCTTCATTTGGAAACATGAAGCTGTTGTTCTCTCCACTGTTTAAGTCCACTATTTCCTATACAAATTAACATTTGCAAAATCTTGCGATTTACGAGTTAATATTACGATCTTTATACTGGAAATATATAAACTATTGTAGAGTTATAATTATTTATTAAGCACACAGGAAGTATATGTAAATACTTTTAAGACAGGCTATAACCTGTATCAAATGTGCCTTGAAATTTTTATAATAGTCAATCAATATCTTCATTTTGCCGATAGAGAGCTCCCTCAAACCACGACACAAGATAGCAACTTTTATAAAGATAAGAATGGCCATCTTATCTTTAACCTAACTTTCCACATATATAGGCCAATCTGAAGCATCTTGATTTGGGAGTATGAAGCTGTTGTTCTCTCCACTGTTTAAGTCCACTATTTCCTATACAAATTAACATTTGGAAATACTCAAAGTGGCTGAACTAGTTTCAAATATTAATTTAAATGAAATTCTATGATTTTTTTTAACGAGCATCTTGAATATATAATGCTAAGAATATAAAACTATTACTAGATTAACAAGGCAGAATACATTATTAAGATAATTCACAAGTTAGAAGTTTGTTTAAATAATTCTTTGTAGACCTAGTTTGTGAATTATCTTAGTAAAATATTTGGACTTATTTATTCCATGAATCAGTTTATATTTTCAAATATATCAAAAAATATATAATTCTTTCTTATGCTAATCATATACTCATGTCATTTTTTTATTATTATTAAGTATAATAATGAATAAAAAAACAACTAGTATACAAGTTAAAATTCTCTTCCAGGTTCTGAAAAATAATCATATACTTTCCCCAATATTTTTGTAGTTTGGTTAACTTAATTCTTATATAAACCATTTTTTCACATACTGATAAATGACGCATTTTATTTTTATATAACATCAATTTCACATGGTTTTATTTTGCATAGACTCACTATTTATGTAATGGTTGATACAATATCAAACAGTTTTTTCTTAAATACTTATTGTTCTTTTACCTTTATAATCTTGTTTTTCTAAACATGTGACAATTATTAATTAATAAATTAATCAAATTGGCCATTTTATTAATAACATCTGAATTCATATTGATCATTTAGACTATAAAAAAATAATTGAGACTGATAAGTGATGAAATATCATTTAATAATTAATATCCTTAAATTAAAAAATGTCAATTATATTACAAATCCTAAATCAATAAACATCACATGACCACCATCTCTTATGCTTGTGTATAACTGTTGTTAAAACAGGCAAAACTCACTATACGTATTGCCACTGTTTGATTACTTTAGCTTGCTGTGTGTGGCAATACGTATAGTGAGTTTTGCCTGTTTTAAATTCTAAATTCCAGAAAAAAATTTGAAAGATGATTATTTTTGAATACCTTAAAAATGTTTTTATAAAAATTGCTTTTATTTAATTTGATGTGTAATTGCATTAAAACCAAAAAAAATTTTTTTTCTTCAATCAGAATCTTACATAGTATATTTAACTTGAAATAAAAACACGGGGCATTCATAAATTAATGAATTCAATCACCTGTGTTAACTCCCTCCATATTTTTATTTCAAGTTAAATATAATCAAAATTGTGGTTGAAGAAAAAAATACATTTTTTGATTATTAGTGCATTACTCATTAACTCTCCTGCAACTGCAACAATTTCATTGTTTTCTTTGGTAACACTTTTTGTAACTTTTCAGCTTTTGATTTTAATATTAAACGATTATTCTTTATAAGAATTCAATAGACTGGATTTGATTTGGTAAAAATATAGTTTTAAACTTAAAAAATTCTAAAAAATCATATTTGAACTTTGCAAATACTGAAAAAATGAGTTTATAATGAGACAAAAGATGATTTTATCATTGACCAGTTGATAGGAGCAGTGATTTCAAAAAAACTAAACAAATCTTTTTTGAATAAAATTTGTTTTTAAAACATGAATGAATAAATAATAAATTCTGCTTTAAAATATTAAAATTGCTTTTATAATCCCTATACAGTATCTGTAATGATATATTACCAATCAGTTTCATAAAGTGTGATCAGAATGTCATTATTTCCTTTGTTAATATTACATAAGAAGCTATTATCTTCTATTTTTAATAACAAATAATAATAAAAATTATATTAAATGCTTTTATTGACTGTGTATTAAAAAGAAATAAAATAATTGTTTCTTCAGCCATAATTGGAGTTTTTAGATTTAACCTGAAATAAAAGCATGGGATATTCAGAAATTAATTGGGATTGACTTAATTAATTTCTGGATCACCCATGCTTTTATTTCAAATTAAATCTAAAAATTCCAATTATGGTTGAAGAAACAATTATTTCTTTTTAATGCACAGTCAATAAAAGCATTTAATATAAAAACAATTTATCTCTTTTATTTTTAAGTTTTTAGTATTAGCAGAGTTATGAAAATGTAAAACTATATTGTACTTTAAATTGACTGTACACTTATAGTTGATATATATATATCACTAGATATTTCTGCTATAAGTTAAAATGTATACCTGTTATGTATATATCATATTTAGTATGTGAATATAGTAATACATGTGTATATATTGTAAATGAATTTCACTTAATACATATAATTTTACTGTAAATCAATATCACATATAGTTTACATAAGTCATTAGATATTTCTGCCATAAGTTAATATATACACCTGGGTCTCATTTTATGTGATAGATAGGTTCCTCAGAAAACACACGCAAATGAAATCGTGCAAAAGGGGGGGATGCGGTCTGTAATTTTTCAAAATTCACGTAAAAGCAAAGCACCAACGTAAAATTACTTTAAAATTCGCACAAAAAAAAATAAGGAAATAAAATATGACTAATAAAAAATTTCAAATTTGAAAAAAATTGATACAAGACAAACTTTTTTTAACTATAATATTTAATTTTATTCAAAATAATATATTTTTATGCATAATTTACAGTACAGTAAATTTACATTTTTATACACGTTTTAATTATTATAGCTATTTGCCAAAAAACACGTTCGTTTGCAAAAAACTAGCGCCAACTTCACACTCATGTTGTGTCAGTGGTTTTCTGGTGATAACGTAATTAGTAATTAATCTTTGAGATGATTATTTTATTAATTGTTTATGAAACTAACAACTAAAAATTAAATTCTTATTTTTGTCTTTAATTTTCAATTCCGTTTAAAAATCAAATTTCACATTAATTTCAAGTCGCAGTAAGTAATTTTTAAATTGTTAATTACAATTAAAAATCAGATTTTAATTTCTATTACTGACTTTTTAAAAATAAACTTGTGGACACTAAATGATTAATAATTGATTATGTTCTTTTTTAAAAAGCAAAATCAGAATGTGATTTAAAATGCAAAATTAACACGCACAATGTGTGAACAAATTTACATTATAATCTTGTAAAATTTAATGTGTGTATACATAAAATGTGGAAATTATGATTTTAATTTCATTATTGCATAAAATCTTATTATTATAAAGCCTGAAAATATTGAAATTACTAAGATGAAAGTTGAATTCCAATAATGTGCTATTACTTTCAATATAATGTAAATGCGCAAAATTTATTATTTAAAGTAATAGTGCATTATCGGAAATCGACTTCCGGTGAAACACAAATCGTGTAACTTCAAAATCGTGTTAAATAAGTCCACGTAAAAAGAGACCCAGGTGTATACTCTTAATGTATATATTATATTAGTATGTGTACATAATTATATATGTATAGTAAATCAATAACTAAGTTTTCTATTTAAAAATGTTTGACAGGATTATTTTTATTTTAAAACAGTTTTTTTTTTAAATGCTAAAGAAAAATATTTGCAATCTTTTTTAACTTTTCATGATCATTTTAAATAATGTGAGTTTTGTAGTTTATCTTTTTTTAAAAAACAATTGTTTTAAAATAAAAATAGAAACTATCAAACAATTTCAAATAAAAAACTTAGTTACTGATTTATTATACATATCTAATTATGTATACATACTAAATACACCAATGTCAACCCAACCCAGCAAATTTTTGAAGACTCTAGCAATTGTTATTTTTAATATGACTCCATGTTTAATTTTTTTAATGAAATTAATTTATTTTTACATATATTGTATAATATATATATTACATTATAAATATTTAAGGCTTTTAATAATTACAATAAAAATATTTTTAATTAAAATTTTAAAATTATAAAAATAAGTGTCTGACAAAAATAACAAAGAAACACATCATTATAGGCGTCATGATATCTATTCAAAGAGTTTGAAAAACAAAAATAGATATTAGAATTTTATGTTATTAAAAAATGATATATTTAGAATTAGTCATTATCAAAGAAACAAAAAAATTCTAAAAGTTAATAAATTATTAATGTTTATTAAAATGTTTCATTTATATTTTTTATATAAAAAAACTATTTTCTTTCAGCCTGTAATGACTGTTTCTGTGGCTATTTCTAGTTAATGTAGCATACTTTCTCTATTTTCCAAAAATGGTCTTTTCAAAAATAAAATGTTTTCAAAGACAATCCCCCCCAGTCACATAGTTTTTGGTTTAATAATAAATCTTTTACAAAAATATTGTCATAATCATTAACAATTACTGAAAATCACATTGCCAATCACAAATAACCACCTCCTTCATACCTTTGTCAGAATAATAGAATGAGCTGTCAATCACACACAAAGGTCTATAAAGGTCTATATAGTGTTGACATGTTTTGGAATTTTTTTTAAAAATACATTAAAAATGGAAACTTCATAGAAAAAATGGTTGCAGTCTGTTACACACTAATTTAATATATACAATGCTTTAAAACAATATACAAAAGTAGCAAACTCAGCACCATTCCATCACTTTAAAATATCATATATGATACCTATCATAGTTTAAAATAGTTAAAAAAATATAAAATTAAAAGAAAAAAATTATACTGCCCTTTTGTAATAATTTAAACCAAATGAAAGTTCAAAGAATATTTGTTAACTGCAATACATGAAGTTATTGAATATTTTTCATATTTTTCATGCCTTCTGTTTCATATCTATCAAAGTAGTTGACATACTGAAAAGATAGGTATTTATTTCAAATGGGTTAGGCTAGTATAACTTATATCTCAATTTTCAAGTAATTCTAATGAATTTAAATATATTAAACCTTGATTTTAAAATTTCATTCTAACTTGAAAAAGATCAAAACTTAACAAACAAACAAACTGATTTTCCAACTTCAATAAAAGCATTTAAAAATAATATATATAGATTAAGAGTGTAACCATATATATTTTTGATTTTTAATAATCATTCATTATTAATAGCAAAAATAATCATGAATCTTAATAAACTTTGTAATAAAAAAATCAATTTTTTAGTTATTCCAAAAATTTTCTCGAAGTAATCTCACAAATGGTCTCAAAACAGATTATAAAGAACTAAATTCATCAAATATATTGAGATAAGCTAAAATACATTGTCATTATTTGATTATACTGATTCTTTAGATTTTTTCAAATTAAAAAAATCAATATTCAAAATATACACAATTTTGCTCATTAAAAAAAAAGTAAACTATCTCATTGGATAGGTGTATAAGTATGAATTAAAGGGCTCACACAATTTCTGTGGATTTATCTAACCTAAGACCATTGTGCTGCTTTACAATTTTTTTTATAAAATATTATATACTTTTTTATTTTTTAGAGTTCAGATATTTTGCAATAGACATTTTGTAACTATTCATGTTCAAATTTAAAATTGAAAATATAACCAACGTCATCTTACTTTAGCATTTGAAATAAAGTTCGCATTCATCAAAAGTTGTTTAGAAGATTTTTTAAGGCAGTGCTTTAAAAAAAGGAAATTTTAATTAAATAATCAAAAGAAATTAGGATTTAACCCCCCCCCCATCATTTTAACTAAACTGTAAACAATTTGTAGTGAATTAGTCATGAATTTCAATAAAAGTATATTTCTAAAAAATATATTACCCTCTACTATTGTACATCACTGAAAACATAATAAACCTATATCTACTTAATTTAAAATTTGGCCCACCAAAACTGTTAGGCTAGACAATCCTGAAATATTGCATTGTCATCAATATCTAACACATGTACAAATTGGAAGAAAATCCATTTGATAGAGATATGTTAAAAATCCGTTGCAAGATTTGACATAGATTAATAAAGAAAATTTTTAAATCAAATAAAAGCATTTAATAACTTCTAAAAACACTGTATTACTAAGCATTTCTTATTATATATAAGTTGTATATGTAAACATTATGCCTTTTAATGATATAAAGAGTTTCATTATTTTAAAATATACTGAAATTATAAATTTGAGATGGTAAAATAAAAGATGTAAAGTTTACTATAAGTAATCATAAACTACCAATAATTATCAAAGTTAATATTTATTTATAACCCTATATTTATTACGCCAATTTGTCTTTGTTTAAACAAAAAATTTTATAAATAATGTATAAACATGTAACATTTATTATATAAAAACATTAAATTTACATTCTAAAAATGTCTATTACATAGTCAAAACATCATTGAACAAAATTATTACAGCAAATTGAAGACATATATTTTAGAAATTACTATTATATATCTAAGCTTTAGTCTGAATGAGTCATAAGTTAGTAAAATATGACTGTGACAGTTTTAATTTATAATAAAATATTACATCTCTTTTGTTTTAATTTTTTATTATAAAAGTATTGGCTTATTTTAAGATAATGTAAAAAAATGAAAATATCAGGAAATTTATTCATCCATATAATAATAGATATAAAAAAATTGGTACATTTAAATTTTAAAACCTTCCATGTGAGAACAGAAATTTGCGATTTAAATGTGCAACAATTTATTAAGATAATCTTTTAGCTATAAATGCAAATAACAGAATTAATACTGAATCAATATTATTATCCATAAGTCTTGATGGCATGTTTACTAGAGTATAATAAAAAAACTAGGATTAATATTGTTTTACTTAAAACTTACATGCTAGGAAAACCTTAGCAACAACAACAAAAAGAGTGAGTGAGAATAATATAAATTAATAACAGCAAAACTGTTTAAGATTGTAATTACATGAATTAAGAGATTTCATTTTTGAACAATGAGATTGTTTTAAGAGGGGAGTATTTAATAGGCTTCAACCGTCAATGATAGTAAAGTGAATTCTTGGTAACATTCTACTACTTTGATTGTTTGAAATTATTATTCAGCAGATGCACATTTTATTCACTGATAGCATCAATGGTAGTTTAAGTTTAATGACTATCAATATCTTGTGCATATATGCAAACGACTGCCACTTAGTCCAGATATACCTCAAGAAATGCAGCAGACAAGGTTCACCTTACCATGAATTCACATATCTCAATTACAACATAAACTAACTATATAGCTATTATAACCATAGCTTAGTACACATATATTCATTGCCTACAAGTAAAGCATTCGTTTAATACTGTTTTTTAATTTATTTATTTTTTTAAAAAAAACTTTTTTTTTTGGAGAAATTTATTTTTACTAATACCAAACTGTTGTGAAAAGTGTAACCCAATAGCAAGGTCTAATCCGCAGTAAACAGCTTCTCAGAAGCTCTTGTGCTATCTCCTTTCAAAACAATTTTGATAATCTCCATTTCTTTTCCCCTTCTTGTCTTGCATTTTAAGAAATTAAAGATAACGTTTTAAAATCTACCATATAAAAACTCAGAATCAAATCCAATTCCTTTTTTTTTCGTTAAAAAAAAAAATTACTAAAGTTTAAAGACGAATTTATTATATAAAAAAAAATTAGTCATCTCAAACTAGTGGTCTTAATTATGAGACTCGTACTGAATATTAATTTTAAAATACTCTGATATTAATTTTCATGATGGCCAGGAAAGGGGAATTTGAGAGATGATGATGAAAATAATTTAATAAAAGTATATATAATATTTTAATAAATGAAGCATAATATATAAATAGTTTTTTTTCCCCATAATTGGTTTAAAAGTTAGTAGAACAAGACGACCAAACTAAATATCATCATGGATAGTCACTCTCTCCTGATAAAATCCATTCCAATATATCAATCCAACTCTTTAATAAGATTAAATGCTTTGATATGTTAACAAAAAAAATGAGGGCAGGTTTGATCCACAGAAACAAAATCTTCATCTGTATAATGATTGTTACCCAGATATTTTCTGATCCTCTTTCAATATTTGTAGATCTACATATAAATATGATTATAAAAGACATGGTGTAATAATTTGTTTGTTCTTCCCAAGACCTGGGTTTGAATCTGAATGAAACCATCGAATCTGAATAGGGCATTAAAAGTTTCTGGATTGACTTTGGCTGAGTGAAACAAAATAAGGAAACCAATTTCATCGATTGAATGAAACATCAAATCCAAACCTTACATACCCTTCTAAGCCACTATTCATGCAATTATTATTACTAATGAAAATCCAGAATCCTTTAGCTCTTCAGTCCATTACCTCACTACTGAGCAAATCTTTCAAAAACAATAAACTATGGTTGAATAAAGAATATCATATCTGACAAAATAATTTTTTTTCTTTAATGGTTTTTTTTTTTTTTTTAATAAATTAAATTTTCTGGAAAAAACAATGCAATATTTCAAAATTAATAAAATCTTTTGAGATATTTGCAGATATAAGAATTTCTGTGAATCTTTATAGATGTGTATATTAACATATGGGCCTTGTGGTGCAATGTAGTGCATCTACCTGCCATGAGTATGATCTGCATTAAATCCATACCAACTTCAACATTAGGTGTAGTATTTTTCTTTAACATAGGCCATATTCAATCCACCTAACCATCCAATATTGGTCAGCAAATCAATATCTTGCCATTGTTGGCTAAAGAATAAAATAAGATGTAAAATAACTCATGCTTTCACCACCCAGCAGATGAAAAGTCTGGTGAGTAATGATTTGATTATTTCTCTATGAAGAGCTGTTAGAGTGACCTTTGCTATGCAAAAAGCTATTTATTTAAACAATGTTTTATCTATACTGCTTTATATATACTTATGCAAAAACTAGCAAATTCAAATGCTTTGATAAACTTTTCATTCATTGCTCTTTTAATTATGTTATTAAATAATATTAAAGAAAGATTCTATCTGAATAATTATTTCCAAACTAATTCTCATTTGTAATGACAATGAACTATTGTAAAAACAATATAAAATATTTATGATGTGTTATAGTTAGAATGTATGATGTATATTGTTTTTGCTTTTTAATGTAATTCATTTCATTTTCTTATGATAAAAAGAAAAAAAAACATTTCTAAAATTACTGGGGAAAATTTGTCATCATTTAAAACACACACACACAAAAAAGAAAAATTAAAAAAAGCAAATATCAATCATTTTGAATCCTAATAATATGAACTTTTTAACTATTTCTCAATATTAAATTTTCAACAAAAAAAAATTATAATAACAAAAACGTACATGAACATTTACTTAAGGTAGATAAAACAAAAGTTACACAAAATTAATAATTCAGTTAACAAAAAGAATTACACAAAAAAATTTCTATTTAAACTTTGTAGAAGAAAAAAGAAAAAGTTAAAACTAATATTATTAATTAATAGGTTTTTTTAATTTTAATTTTTTCAAAAAGAAAACATATATTACTTTGAAATTCATCAAGAAAATGTACAATTATTATAGAAATATTCAGTTATTAAGTATAAGAATTAACAATAAAGTGAAGAATTAATTATTCATAAAACAACAGAAGCAAATAATATGAAATTATTTTAGTTTCATATAAAGTTCAAGTATTCATGTAAACTTAATTACATCAATTTTTAGTTCCAAATACAAATACTAAAAAGTTTGAATTAATATTTAAACATGGTTGGCCCTAATTTATAATCATCAACCACAAACACGTAATATTAAATTAAAAAAATCAGTCTCCATTTTCACAGATAAAATTTTTAAAAATGTAGGAGTTAAAGAAAAAAAATCGCACACACACAAAAAAATTAAAAAATATTATAAAAACAGGCATAAACCTACATACAGTAGTGCCACTCAGTACAAGCCAGAGTAATCAATGGATGCCAGAAGGCCTGTGCATAAAATCCTTATCTAGTGCCTATTCATCCAATATCCCCAAACTAGATTCTGGCTTGTGGTCTTCGTCAGTGATGAGCCTTGGATCTGAGAGCACTGCACCTAGATCTTAGGATCTAATGCAACCCTCCAGCAACCAGCTTTTATCTCTACTTAACTACAAAACTATGATAATAAAATTGAAAACACATTAATATTTTCAATCCAAGCTCATAAGCTTATATAGTCATATATAACAATATATCCTGCCTAATAGGAGAGTGGTGGCTATGGTTATTAAAGATCCAGACACCAAAATGGATGGGTACTGAAGTGAGTTCAGACCTATATGACTATATAAGTTTATGAACTTGGATTGAAAATATTAATGTTTTCAATTTTATTCTCATAGGCCTTCTGTAGGGTTGCATTAGATCCTAAGATCTATGTGCAGTGCTCTCAGATCCAAGGCTCTTCACTAATAAAGGCTACAAGCCAGAAACTAATCTGGGGATATTGGATGGGTAGGCATTAGATAGGAATTTTATGCACCAGCCTTATGGCATCCATTGATTACTCTGGCTTGCACTGAGTGGCACTATTGTATGGAGAGTTTTGCCTGTTCTAATAACAGTTATGAGCAACCATAGGAAATGGTGGTCATGTGATGTTTGGTGGTTTAAAAAATATTATAAATATTTTTGAATATCAAAGGCAATAAATGAATAAATTACATCTCATTCATGGAGATAATCATATTCTGAGAAGAGAATCAGAAGATTGTTATACATTTATACATAAAATGAAAGAAAAAAAACTTTTATTACAAGTTTATTGTAAGTACTTCAATAAATATGATTCTAATGACAGACTAAATAATCTTCATTTATGAATACATATAAAAGTCCATTGAGGGGAGAGGAAATATATTCAAGGGGGAAAAAAGAGAATATTTGGCTTAAATAATAACAAATCAGATGAGAATTATATTTTTACACATTTTGTTGATACTTGTGTATTATCCTGTCTTCCAAGCTTGGCAGTCATTTTTTTTAATTATCAAATTTGGCCTATAATAAATATTTTAAATGGCTGACATGAAGTGGCCATATTTAATATTTACATTTTTTTTTAATTATTGTTATGTTGAAAAAAAAAAGTTTCTGCAAAAATTAATTATATTTCCACCATTTTTTTATTTTGTATTAAGTCAACTTATTAATATAAAAATTTTAAAAAAATTAATGAATAAAAGAATAATGGATTAGCTTCTGTTTATACCTTTCTCTCATGGATCAACTATTTAATCAGACTGTTGGAAGGTCCATAAAACTGATGAATTAAGACATGCAGGATTTGAACATTTCCAAGAATTCTAAATAATAAATTATCCTAAGTTCTTACTTTTGTATAATATTTTGAGACAATTTTTCTTAACTATACAGTTTAGTTCCAGTTTGTCAGCATTCACATGTTATAATATAAATATATATAAAAAAACTGAAATAAACCTTCTAAAGGGAATTTATAATCGATTTATTAATTTTTTTAAATATAACAAGTAACACATATTCAGTAAAATAAAATTGAAAAAAAAAAAAAAACATAAATACTTAGGTCCCTAAACTGTATAATTAAAAAAGGTAGCTGCCAAACTTTGTAGAAAAGGATAATACACAAGTACTATTTTGTTTAATTCATTTTTTCTTTTTGATTTTATTATTATTTATGAGTTTATAAATTTAGATAATTTGAGATACTACTTTATTTTTTATGTTCTCTTCTACTTTAATATACTATTACCGTGATATGATGGTAAATTATCATAGTTAAGAAACCATGCACTATTTAAGCACTTACCCAAAACATATACATTATACCTATTTTTACAATACAATGGCTTTTCATATTAATGACTTCCTACTCAAAAGCAATTTACTATATGTATTATTTTAAAATTATGTGTACACATGCTTCCAAAAATATGCACCTAACAACAAAGTCCGAGAACTATACCACTTTCTCTTTATATTAAAACTCTATCTGCAGAGATCATACCTATTTCTTATAATTTTCAAACTTTATACAGGTATTGTATAGATATTTTTATAATAATCTGACATTTGTTTAATATATTACAACATAGATTTTTAAAAAAACTTAAATATTTTCCATTATGTTGCATTTTTATTCTAAAGTTAGTAAGAATTATTATTTTTATAGCCTTTGGAATATTACACAGAAATTGCTGCGATTTAGTCCAATAGTAGAATAGCAGACTGGAATTCAAGATTCATTTATCATAGGCTAGATAGTCACTTTCACTACTTGAATTTCGTTTATTCATTTTATTTTAATTTAGTATTATAAAAAATATTTTTAAAAAAAAAAGGGGGGGGGGGACATCTAAGCAAAAACTTTACTTAGTTTTATTTAAAAACTAATTTTATATCTTTGTTTTATCATTGTAAAAAAGGGGAGGATAACATTTTTTTGAGTTTTTCAAAATTGAATGGTAGTAGATCAACTTAGCAATGCAATATATATTGTGCCCTTTTGTATGGGTCACCATTTAATTTTTGTGCTAATCTATTAAAAATTTTAAATTTAAGATATATTTGAATATGTGATGTTAATTTTGCTTATGGTACTATTTCAAAAGTTTTAATTAAAGCAATCTATGAGTATTTGGTATGTGAAATTGTGCTGATATTGAGAGAGACATTTTAAATGATGATGATTATAATATATGGTTGGGAGAAAAATGGCCATAATCAATACTGCATGAATATATTTAATAAATAAGTATTTAAAACTAAAAGTGTTTAAAAGACAAGTTAAAATTGAATGCATATGTTTATTGTTGATAAAATAATATTATAAAAGAATATAAATATTTTAATTATTGTAAGTACTTAAATAAAAGATTAATATTTGATTTTACAATATCGAATAATTATTTTAAAATCTGTTATAATATCTTATTTATTTTAAAAATAAAAATGTTTATTTTAAAATGCAATTGTTAGTTATTTTTAGATTATAACAAGCGTTTCTTGTGTTGTAGAAACAGATGTTAGTTAAATCTGCACAAGCATGCTTGGAAGTTATCTAATAAAGTTGTACAACTATTTTAGAAATCATGTTATAAAATTTATAAATAATACGTGAGCTATCACGAGATAAAATAAAGATAAATCAATGTAGAATATTAAATCTGATTTTTAAAAATATTGCTTTAAAAATATAACGTATAAAAAGACTTAGTGTATTTTAAATAATCTTATAAAAGTTAAAATTAAAATCAAGTCAGTAAGAATATTTTTAAAAAAAATGTTTAATAGATTTAAATAAACGATGAAGATTATTTTAAAAGATTTAATAATGTAATAAATATTAAATATTCAATAAGTCATTATTTATTTTTAATTTTGTGTTGTTGGTAAATATGTAAATAAGCCAGCAAAGTTGATTGTTTAATCTACCAATCAAATGGGAAGTTTCTTCCAGTATAAAAGCTCAATTCAATTGTTAGGAGAGGACTTTGTGATTGATTTTTCAAGTTAATTGTGTTATTAAAAATAGCTACGTAAATTTATAGACGCTTTTAAAATCATTTTCAAAATTATAAGAGTGTCTTGAAAATAAGTTATAGAAATTTTAAATGATAAATATGCAGTATTAATTTAATTTTTTCCCTATCGGTCGTCTCTAATTAAGCTCAATTTGCAAGCAAATAATCATGGAAACATCATATATAGTGAAAATATATCGGAAACTTTACCTTAGAAATATGACAAACGCTGGATTAGTTCGGAAAATTACAAGATGGAGAAAAGTAGTATTTTGGACAGTATATAATTTTAAAAGCTAATTACTATTGCTTATTAGAAAATAGATATTTTAAAGAATAAATACTTTTGTGTAAAGAAAGTATTTTTGCAAGCTATAAATTTAAATGTATATCTTGAGTAAAGATATTAGAAATAAAAGTAGTTTTATAAAATACTTGCCTTGTTAAGTCTTTATGTTTAAAAGACTGAATGTTGATAATTTTAAAGGCAAGTCAATTGAAATATAATTAGCTAAAAATCTTAATATAATAAAATTATTATATTGAAATAATTTAAACGCTGGTCGTTTATAAATAAAGAAGCTTATTCTTACCTGGATGTTTTGTTAAGAAATGCGCAAGTAATATGTGGACGTTCCAGTCAATTAAAAATAATTAAATGATAATTTTTCATAAACTATAGACTAATTTAGAAATAATAACTTTAAATAATTTCGTTAAGGAACTGGATCCGGAGCCTATAAACTATTTTAATTTTATTTTATTTTCTTGTGGGAACTTATTTTTAAAAAGAACATTTTCGTTTTTCATAAACTTTTAAAAAAACACGTGATGGACCGGAAACAGGAAATGGTGTTCTAGTGAATGTGTGCTTAGGATTAAAAAACTTTATGGTGAAAAAGAAAACATCGCTGGAGTCACGTAATATGAACTCTGTTTTATTTATCTAATATAAAAATTAAATATTATTAATCTATTAAAATAAGATAGGTACATATCTTTAAATAATAACTAAAAAATAATATAATGATTAATTGCATGAGTTTATTTTATAATTAATATAACACAGAATATTTTAAAGAATGATCGTGAGTATAAATGTGAATTATTTTATGAAGCTGTAATTCCGAAGAATATTGAAAGATGGACTGGACATTAAATCATTATCTATGGTAAAAATTGTATAATAATAATAATTTTGATGTATTTAATATGTTTTCTTTAGATCAACCAAATATTATGTTATTTTGAATGAATGTATGATTATTTTAAAAATACACACACATTATATTGGCAGTGACAGTTTTATTTAAATATGCATAATTTGAATTTATGAAATAAATACGATACAACATTACATAAGAAGCTTAGAAATAATTATATGATTCTTTCGTAAATAAATTTTGATTTTTATTTTTATTATTATTATGTTATAGTATTAGAATTATATTTGTTATTCATATGTAATTATTTTATTGCAAGATAGGAAGAGATCTCAAAGTCTATATTTTATTTTTATTTTATTGGATAAATTAAGTTAAGTTTATGTAGAGGTTTATGTTTGAATTAAAGGTTTACTGAATATAGATGACGTAGTATAAATAGTTTGGATAATTAGTATTTATTTAAAGTTGAAGGTTGTTTTTCCCGGAATTTTAAATAAGTTTTAGAGGATGTTTTTGTAGATAAAAGTTTATTAAAAAGGAGTAGAATAACACATAAAGTAAAGTAATAATTTCACATAGAAAAGAATCATAGAATTTATCTAATATAATACTTTATGAATTTGAAATTGATGAATAATTTAAATATTATTATTTTAACAGTACATATATGTAATGCATATTTGATAAAACATGTAACATGAATTGCAATAAGTGAAATATAAAATTATAATCAATTCTTTGTTATTACATTACAAGGATACATTAGTTTCTATATTATGCTATTAAAGTAATGCTGATAGTAAAGTAAACACATACTAGTACATGATGAAATGAATAACAGTAATACTTAAGTGATGTAGCAATTTAATTAGTAAAGTTTAATTGTTTACATATGCTACATAAATATTATTTACATAAATTTTTCTGTGTAATAATTGAAGTTCACTGATATTTATTTAAAGTCTAAGTTTTGAAAACATACTTCAATGTTATTAATACAGCATTTTAAAGGATGTATAATTACTTATTAGGAGTATGAATTAATAACAGTGTAAACATATTGTATTATTATTTTCTTATTTTATTTTCTTTGTTTTCATAATTTTGAACTGTAAATATTGTAAATAAATTCTTAGTTGAAGTTAATGTAAATAAATTTGTTTAATTTGTTTTAAAAGTGTGTCGAGTTCATTATTTTACACCACAGCATTTGACAACAGATAATTTGAACAAACATAATATTTGCACAATATGAATTTATTATTATTTAGAAATAAACACAATATTTTCCTGATTATCATTTATGAGAATTGATTGACATTATTACATCATATTACAATGGTCATAGAGTAATTATCATTCATAAGATGGTTATAATACACAATATAAGAGTACAAGATTATTTATTGCCACAGATTAATAAATTGTAAGATTTTGATCTATTCCAAAATTAAGATACTATATGAAGATAAAAGATATACACATGATTATTTATTTATTTAATGATTGATGATATAACAGAAATAAATAAGATTAAGTTATACCCTAAGATTAGTATTGAGTATTATTATTATTAGAATAAGTTAGGTGTATTTAGGTTTGATATAAAATCCCATATCATACTTATTTACATGAGTTATCATTACTTTAAGATAATTAGAAGAACCTGAGATTATTTAATTATATTTTAAAAATTAAAAGTTAAGATTTATTTATTTTATCATTATTATTAAAGATAGTTTATTTTATTTAAAAGCCATAAGAATGCTGTAGAGGTAGTAGTAAGTTAATAAGGAGGTAATAGTATTCTTATGCCATTGATACAATGTCTTGGGAGATATTGACTCAATGTAAATCTACTTATTGCTTTGTAACTTTACTTCACAGTCTCATGATTTTATTAAATACTTATTTAATGAGTACATAATATAGAATATATTGATTTTGATAATTGATAATAAATTTAATTAGAATATGATATTATAAAAGTAAATTAAAGATAGATATGCAAATTTTAATTAAGCATTATAATTTAATTGAGCTAGTCGTATTTCAAACTATATTATACATCGAGAAGTAAGGGTACAATATATATATATTAGTTATTAATTATAAAATTATTAATCACAGATTATCCATTATAAATGTTATTAAAATGTTTTAGTATTTTAGTATAAGACCTGCTGTGAAATATTATAGCCATACTGGGTTAGGATTAGATTTAGGATTAGATTTAAGGATAGAATTAAGGTGGGTTTAGGATTAGAGTTATGTTTAGGATTAGGTTTAGAATTAGACTTGAGGTCGAGTTTCATCACAGCAGATCTAATAATACTCTTAAATATGATCATTGAAAATAATATATTTTAATACATCATAGCAATAAAGATTTATATTTTCTTTCATATAAATTTAGTTATGCAAAATGTTGTGCAGTCTAGTCCAGCTTGTAGTTATTTTACCATAATACTGTTTATTTGCATGTTTTTTGCAAATTTCATTTTAATTTTGTTTAGAAATATTAAATTAATTCTGCTAGTAAAATAATTAATAAAATACAAATAATTAAATATAATAGGAATAATAAAATATTAGGGTAAAAGAACTTTTGATCCATTTTGTTATTATATATATTTAGAAATGAAAAAATTACCTAAATCAATGAATTTTGTTTAGCAGAAAAAGGTGTGATTCCAATAAATCATTACTGTGAAATGCTATAATGTCTTCTTCAATAACATGTTTTTAAATAATAAAAAAAGGTGCATGAATGGCTTTTGAAAATCAAGTGTAAGAAGAATCTATAATAAATCACAGAAAATAAAATGCATTTGTTAAAATAATATGATGAAACCAATACTGCTTCATTTACATACCATATAAAAAAACATTTATTAAAAATTTTAATTTTCTTATTCACAAAGCAATCACGTGATAATACTACCCATGTGTTTAAAATTATATAATCAACTTAATATCAATTAGATATATCTTTTAAATTTTACTTCTCATTATTTTTCATTAATCTATTATTTGCAAAAAGTATGTGCATATATATATAATTTTAATATTATAGTATTTACACAATAATTTGATCATACTTTGCAATTCTACGTGAGTTTTTCTTTCAGCAAACATGGTGGAAAAATAATATATGCTAGCATGCATATAATTCATCACTTCATTTTTATTTAAAATGGCATTTTCAAAATAGTTGTAAGTCTTACATGTTTTCTTTTTTATGAATTTTTTTTGTAAAAGCTTTTTTTTAAAAAAAAAAAAAAAAACATACTTTTTCATTTAAAAAAAAAAAAAATACAAAAAATTCAATTAGGGATATTTTAGACTTAACTGATATGCACTTTCATTGTTTTGAATTGAATTGTCTTGTTCAATTTTATTCTCTGAAAAGTAAAATTATATTTTATTATAAAAATAAATTTAAGATTATAAGCAGTTTTGTGACAGAATTTGACCATATATATGAAATTAGAAAGTCAACTCGTTAACTTTAAAAAAAGATAGCTCTTCCCACTTGCTGTCCAAGAATTTTAAATAAAGTCAATTATTATATATATTAATAAAAGCAAATTTTTAAAGAAACTATAAATAATTCAATGACACAGTTGACAAATTTTCAATTTTATATTGATATGGCAACATTTGATTACTAACTAATCCTAATATTCTTATATAAATATTTCCAAATTTAACATACATTTTTACTATAGTGTTAGTAAGCATTGTTATGCATAGTTTAAATATTAGTAGAGTTTCTCTTTATAATAACAAAAGATTATTGAAATCATTATCTTATCAATTTAAATTTTAAAATTTGTCAATATTACCAATGTATTGCTCTTGGTTTCTTTAAAAATTTGCTCATATTATTATAATTTAATAATTAGTTTATTCGAAAATTTTAAAACAATGAGTGCAAGAGGTAGTAATTATTCTCTATTTGCTGGCAAGTGTTAACAGATATAGTTAGATGTTTATATTAAGAGATTCTGTTTATTGTAATAAATTTACTTGCCTTGTGATATACAATGGGTATGTATGATATTTATAAGTTTATGCATATGAATATATACATGTGTGTGTGTAAATTGTCCAAATAATTATATAAAATTGCATTTTATAATTATTATATATCAATTTTATTATTAAACAAATAATTTACATAATTTTATTTTGTTAGTAATATATATTTTAAATATGTCTATCAATTAAATAAAACTTAAATTATTAATATGTCTGTAGTGTAATTTTCACTACATCACTCTCACAGCAAGGTAGGGACTGGTTTCTATCCACTTTTAAAATATTGGAGAGGGGTATAATTATAAACATATGACCAAGACACGTGAAAAAGATGTAAGATCTCTAAGATGCACATTTAATACTCAACTGTAAATCCTACATATTTTTCACATGTCTTTGGTAATATGTTATGATTGTACATTCCTCCACCAGGTGTTAAAAGATGATAGAAACCAGTCCCCTACCTGCAAAAATTACTCTCCAGAAATATTATTCATTATGTGGATAAAGTTTAGTGTATAAATTCTTTATACAATTTTTAAAAAGTTAATTTAATCTATAAAAAGGAGAAGAAAAATAACAAGAACATAATTTTGTTAGAATTGTAACTTAATATTTTGCATGTCAAATAGATTATAATTTAAAAGGCAATGCATTTCAAAACATAGTAAAATATAGTTACTTTTAACTTTTTTTAAATAAAATAAAATCACTTAGTAGCATTGCCAAAAATATTTACTGCTGAATTATATCAGTATAAGCAAAATTGTATTCATGGACATGTGACCACTGCAATGTCACCCAACTGTTCATGATTATAGCTATGATTTACTTTAATAAGTAACAAAGTTTTATATTTTTATATTTAAAAAATTGCAATAAAAATGTTCTTTTTTATATTTTATTTTAAAAAAATTCTGCAAAAAAAAAAAAAATTGAAGTTATAGTTTTATTATAATAATTATTTTGATCAAAAAGTAAATATTGTTTTTGACTATTAAAACATGCAATGCATAATTACAATATACAGTATGTATGTGCAATATTTTGATAAGTATGAGTACATATGTTCACAAGCATATACAAATAGTAAATAATATATGCATGAGCATTAAAAATGACTTAATATTAACCAAGAATCTTTCAAAAATGGCATGACTTGATTACTTTGTTTTAAAAATGACAAACTTTTTCTATATAAATAAAATCTCAATTCATTAACACTTTTTTTTTATATCCTATATATATAATTTTTTTCATTTGTAAAAAAACACACCATAAATATATACAATAATAGATCAATTTTTTGTATGTGATTACATATCTATGTGCAGGCTCTTCACATTGGGACATTTCTGACTACAAAACATTTGCACACTGCATATATACATACCAAAACAACACTAAATTATAATGGACAATGATCAAGTTACTCAACCTGAATTTAGTCAAAGAATAGAGATAGTACATGTAAACATATACATATTAAAACAAAATTTCCCAAACTAACAACTAAAAAAAAAAGATCACAAGTATAAAAAACTTACTTACAAAAACAATATATATATTTTTAATAGAGATCAATCCACCAAAATTGTGAAATTTAATATCTTGATAATGGAAAATTTCATTACAAAATAAGTGCATGCTATTATGATAAAGAATACAGTATATACTTTTCGATTTGAAAAGTTAGACAAGTTGTAATAAAAATGGAATGGCTTATTGCTTAGAAGTTTATAACAGTTCAAGCAGCAGAAGAATCAGAGACTAATCCTCAATCCATAATCTTTGATTTCTAGAGACCATCTGTAGAGCAACAGAGGTTATATTAAGATTTGATGCCACCAAAAGTTTAAAATTAATATAGTAATTCTTTAAATTATAATTTACATAAATAAAAGTAAAAATTAATCAGTAGTTAATTGTTCAAGTTCATATAATATTTAAGCACTAAAAATGACAGGTTGAGCTTCAATCCAGGAATTTCAGCTCTCATATCTGACCTCTATGGCTTCACTAAAACCACACAAGGCTTAAAAATTTAATTAATTTCCACATGTCTATACCATTTGCCAACAATTCTTTAAACAAATATTTGAGATTTAAATATTAACTAAAAGTAAAAAGAAAAAAAATTAATTACAACTTCCATTTTTTACTGATCTCATATGGTAAAATAGACAAAAGAATCTTCATTTTAGCATGTGTGCATAAAATTACCTAAACTGATCTTTCTTACTGCATTATCAAATCCATATAATTATTAATATCATTTATTGCCAATAGTTGGTTGTAAAAAGCATTGTAAAAGTAATAAGGAACATAAATATTAATATTATATTACCTAAACTGTATATCTACAGAGTGCATGTTTGTCGATAAATAAATGTCTAAGAGATTTTAGCATATCATTTAACAATTATATTATGAACTCAGATGCTGTATGAACACATCACTTCTTTGGATAGGGAGAAAGTCATATTTTATACCATCTCCATAATCAGTGAGTGATGTTGAATTTTAAGGCTCCTATCTGATCAGTAATGAAAGTTATATTTCATCATACTTCCTTAGATAAAGGTGAACAGCATATATTTTTCTGATCAATGATGGTTAAATTTGTACTGCTTTTCAATAGTGAGAGTTGCATCTTAATGATACCTTGATAGTCACTGGAGAAGGCTGTATCTTATAAAATGTTATAAAATATGACTAGTAGTAATGGTCATATCTTAACACAATTATATTTTAATATCAATATATCAACACTCATGTTAGCTCTGCAGACATGAATAGCTCCACCTACCTAAAAAAAATTATATCCAAACTTTCTATTGTTAGTATGATAGATTGATACACTAAATACTATCCCAAGACAACAAAAAGATGCTTATGCTTGATTTTTTTTTACTTTTTACTTAATAATAATGATATACCCAATATATATATATATTTGATACTAATTGATGACATTTTATACGAGCAATTTTATTTAATTAAAACTCTATTAGTTTTGTTATGATAGTACAGCGATGGATTTGAGAGCCAAAAGTTTCTAGACAGAAGGCATCACATATCCGCCTGAAGAATTGTTTGTTAAAATGTTCTTTAATTTAAAAAAAAAATTATTCATTTTTAAAATATATTCTAAATTTTTATTTTATTTTAAAAGCTTTAATTTGGCTAAGTTGTCACATTACACATGCATAAAATGGTAGACAGCAACACTATGCTTGCTCGACACATATACAAGTTAATCTCTATTTATACAAACATAACATGCCATGCTTAATTAATTGATACATAAGAGATAAAGTGTCCATTAAAATTACAATTTTTGTTACATATATATCATTTCTTAAATATACTTCTTGTAATATTAGTAGGTACTCTACAAGCATTTTATTAGTGAATAGTATAACATAAAGAATAGCTCTATTTTGCTTTTTTCTATTTACATTGAATCTTAGTTTTATTAATTTTATTTTCCAATTTTGAAATATTAAAACTTCTGTAACAAAGTTTTTTTTAATCACTACAGAGAATGACTTTATTGCTCAAGAACTTATAAAAAGTTTAAGTGTAGAAAGACCCAGAACTGGAATCTATCCAAGGACTTTACATTCCTGAGTTCGGCATGTTACTGGTGCACCAAATCATATAGGGCAGAGTTGCCATGTAATTTAGTAATAACTGTGTCATCTTTCCCATTAAATAATCCAATGCTTATTCATTGATTTTATTTGTTTTTGTAGCTAAACTCTTAAATTAATATACTATACTTACAATGGCTAGATGGTATAATGATCTGCTATCAAAATATAAAAGAAAAAGAAAGTAGTAATAAAACATCAATAAACTTTAAAAAATAAACTTTTATTTCAATACATATATTCTAATCACACGAACAATGACATCTGAAAAAAACAAGATTCCCAAAATGCATTTCATGCAGAATTGACATTCTTCAGTCACAACATCTCACATATCTTTACTATTTCATCCAATCCTTTTAACACCAAACCATGGAAATTTAAAAATTATTTTTCCCATGTAAAAATTTTTTTAATAAATTTTAGGCTTCACTTGAAATGTTTTTTTCATACAAAGGGTTTTTAATTATTGTTATTAAATTCCATCAAAATGACATCAATTCTGATGATTATATGAATATATTTCCAGAATAATGTATCATCTGTGTTTTAATGCCCTCAAACGACCATTCATTATTGTAATGATGAAATTCAACCACTACCTCACATCTTTCATCATCATACCATCTACACCTTTCTTAAACACTTTATCAATACTTTTATTTGTGGAGTTTGCAGAAAAAGAAAAACTTTATATTATGAATTCTTTTTTTGAGAAAAATGTTAAAAGGAAATGGACATGGAAGCATCCAAATGAAGGTACAGCAGAATTGGATTATATTTTGACTAACAGGAAATACATATTTCAAGACTGTAATGTTCTTAATAAATTTAAAACAGGAAGTGATCATCGATTAGTAAGGTCTAAGATACGTGTTAACGTGAAACTAGAAAGACAAAAATTATTAAGAAAAACAATATTTACAGTTGATATTCCTAATCTTCAGAAACATTCTAATGAATTTAAATTAGAACTTACAAATCGGTTTCAAGTATTAGTAGATTTTGAACATGATTCAGATTTGAATGAAATTAATATGAAAATAACTGATACACTTTTAAAAACTGCAACAAAGATAGCTGGTAGAAAAAAGCAGCAATTGACCAATAAAATTTCTACTGAGACTAGAGAATTTATGAAGAAAAGACGGAATATGAAGATATACAAAAATGATGCATTAAAAAGAATTGAATATCTCGAATTTTGTAAAATGGTGCGGAAAAGAGTTGAAAATGATATAAGAAAGTATAACTGTGAACTAGCAAGGAAAGCTGTAGAAGAAAATAAAAGTCTTAAGAATGTAAAACAACATTTTGGTATTGGTAGGAAATTGATATCTGCGATAAGAAAAAAAGATGAAATTATTACTAAAAAGAGAGATGACACCATGAAATTGGTAGAAGATTTTTATCAAGAATTATATAGTAATAAAGAACAAGTACCTCCTATATCTATTACATCTTCCAAATTGCCCAGAATTTTAAATGAAGAAGTGAGACACGCAATTAAGTGTATGAAGAAAGAAAAGGCTCCAGGTAATGATGGAATTATAATTGATATATTAAAAGAAGCAGGTGAAGAAATAGAAATTTTTTTAGCAAAGTTATATACCAAATGTCTAAATGATAAAGATGTACCGGATGATTGGAAGAATGCAGTAATAATATTAATATTTAAAAAGGTGATAAAGAAGATATTAGAAATTACAGACCCATCAGCCTTTTATCAGTTTTATATAAAATTTTACCAAGATAATTACTACTCATCTACAGAGAACATTGGATTTCCACCAACCAAGAGAACAAGCCGGATTTAAAAGTAGTTTTAGTACAGTAGATCATATCCAGGTATTGAGAGAAGTTATAGAAAGGACAAATGAATATGAGTTGTCATTATGTTTTGGATTTGTAGATTATGAAAAGGCATTTGATTCTATAAACATTCCTTCAGTGATTAAAGCATTGGATCATCAAGGTATAGATCCAGGATATTGTCATATTTTAAAAAATATTTATAAAAATGCAACAGCAACAATTAGATTACATAATGATACTGGGAAAGTCAACATTGAGAAAGGTGTAAGACAAGGTGACTCCATATCTCCAAAACTTTTTACAGCAGTGCTGCAAGAAGTATTTTGTGGATTAAAATGGGAAACTAAAGGAGTGAAAGTAAATGGAGATTATTTAAGTCATTTAGATTTCGCAGATGATGTAGTTGTTTTTGCAAATAATGCTTCAGAGCTGCAGGATATGTTGCAGGAATTATCAGATGAAAGTAGGAAAGTAGGATTAAAGATAAATGTTAAAAAGACTAAAGTAATGTTTAATCGATTTGCTCAAAATATGAAAATAAAGATTGATTATGATGAATTAGAAGAAGTTAACAGTTACAAATATCTTGGTCAGATTATTAATACAGATGGAAACATAATGGAAGAAATTAATCATAGAATTAAACTTGGTTGGAGTGCTTTTGGTAGAAATAACTTGATACTAAAAGGAAATATGCCTATGTGTTTGAAAAGGAAGGTTTTTGACAAATGTGTTTTACCAGTTCTTACTTATGGATCTGAGACTTGGACACTTAATAGAAGAGCAATACAGAGACTTCAGACCACTCAAAGGAGTATGGAGAGATGTATGTTGGGAGTAACAAGAAGAGATCGAAAACGCAATGTATGGGTAAGAGAACAAACAGGTGTTACTGACCTCATTGAAAAAATTAAAAGATTGGAGTTGGGCTGGACATATTTCTAGAAGAAATGATAATAGATGAACAATTGAAATTTTAAACTGGATTCCAAGAGATTGTAAAAGACCCAGAAAGAGACCACATGTGAGATGGATGGATGAAATAAGAAAGTGTGCAGGGATGATGTGGAGAAGAGAAGCTAAAGATCGGAGAAGATGGATTAAACTTGGAGAGACCTTCATCCTGCAGTGGATTGATAATGGTTGATAATGATGATGATGATAATGAACAGTTTTGACTGTCCTGCAGTCATCATCAGAGCTCTTGTTAATTCTATTTCCAAAACCCAATAGAATTAACAAGAGCTCTGATGATGACTGCAGGACTGTCAAAAATGTTAGTTTGATATAAATAAAAGAATTGATAAAGTGTTTAAGAAAGGTGTAAATGGTATGTGTCAAAGTAGAAATCAATAAATAGGAAAAGAAGAAGTAGAAAATTATCTCTTTCATCATCAAGATTTCCAAATATTATTTCAAATAAATTAGACTATTTCATAATATGATTAAAATAGAATTTTCTGGACATTTGTGCTTTAAGCAAGAGTTTGTGTCTAATCTAATCAAGTAACCATCTGCTTGTTGTTGCTATTTATGCAATTTTCAAAAATTCTTGATCAATTCAAAAGCACCAATTTCCAACATTGCACACTTATTATTTAATATTTTAAATAATAAAGCCCCTCCACCAATTGTCAAAGAAAAGCATACAAACATGTATGTAATAAATATGTTGCCAATTTAGCACATTAATTTCTAATTACATTTCTTCATGATTTGTCCAAAGCCTTAAAAGATTTAAGAACATTACTCTTCATTCTATTCTTGAGCCATCTACTATAAGCTTAAGTAATCAATGAATATCAGATGGTATAAATGAGTAATGTTCCATGGATGTTCTCCAAAAAAAATATGACAATGAGTTACAGGAAGTTAATAACTACAATTACCTTTGTCAGATTATTACTACATGGATAAAATTAATCATAGAATTAAACTTAGTTGATGTGCTTTTGGCAGAAATAACTTAATATTAAAAGGAAACACGTCTATGTGTTTGAAAAGGAAGATTTTAAAAAATGTGTTTTACCAATTCTTACTTATGGATCTGAGACTTGGATACTTAACAGAACAACAAAGAGACTTCAGATCACTCACTGAAGTATGGAAAGAAGTGTTAAGAGTAACAAGAAGAGATTGAAAAAGAAATACATAGATGAGAAAATAAACAGGTGTTACTGACATCATTGAAAGAACTAAGAGATTCAAGTGAAGTTGTGCTGAACATACTATTAAAAAAGATAATAATAGATGGACAGTTGAAATCTTAAACTGAATTATAAGTGTAAAAGACCTAGAAACAGGCCATATATGAGATGGATAGATGAAATAAAGAAGTGTGCTGGAGTGATGTGGAGAAGAGCTAGAAATCAGAAAAGATGGATTAAACTTGAAAAGACCTTCATCCTGCAATGGAATGATAATGGTTGAAAATGGTGATGATATGAGTAAAAATATGAATCACATGATATTGTTAATATTAATAGGCTTAAAAAGTTTAATTGTATTTATTTTATTTTTTCCATGTGTCATAGCAACCACCGGGAAGCGAACCTGCTAACCCGGAACAACTGCTTGTAAGGCTGACCTCCTGACTACCAATGCTTGACAAGTTTAATTTTATTTGTTTAACTTTAAATCTATTTGCATACTTTGATCGGATTACTTTTCTTTAGTTAAATTCAATTGAAAATTGTTTTGTTTGAAGTGGTTAATAGGTATGGACATTTTAAGATTACCGAAAGCATTAAATAGGTTAATTTGTTTTTGTTATCACATTATTTTACATGGCTTGACATTCAGATAAATCTAAAAATGTCAAGTAAATCTAACCAAGATCACTGTAGATAATTTTGGATGAAAAAACTTCTAAGAATTGCATTCAATAAATGAAGTGGAAAGAATCAGATAGAAAAAAAATTAAACAAAACATATAACAAAAGATTGCATTGTCAGGGTATTTGAAAAATAAATAAGAAAATAAGATATTTTTAAAACCTGTAAGTAATATTCATTGACTTTTCAGAGAAAAGTGCAAAATATTTACAAGAATCTGCATGCAAACCCAATATAGGAAGCAAATTTTTAAGTTTTCATAAAGTGTGAAGTACAAATACTTCTGCAACTAAGAACAAAGATATAGAATCCTAATAGTTTTAAAAACTACTTAGCAAAACAATGAAATGAATATTTGATGGATAGATATCATTTAATTCCAACTCATGAACAAATAGCATTCATATATATAAAATAGAAATTCATATAACACTACAATATACTAGCCAAAACAACAAAATTTTACTAAAATTCTTACACAACCATGGTTTCATTTATTAACAAATAGACCTTCTCAAGTAAAATTCAACTAAACATACAACATATATATATATCTTAACAATGGTCAAGCATAAATTAGTCCATAATGCTGTTTTCAAATAATTAATAATGATTCCAACACAATTAAAATAAAACATTTATATAAAAATAAATTTTTTCTTTATTATTGAACCGGTTTGCACTCAATATTAGGGCCTTTTCAAAATATTAACCATTATTTCTTTCCATTCCCCTTTTTGAAAAGGCCCTAATATAGGGCAAAAACCAGTTCAATAATAAAGAAAATATTTATTTTTATATAGTTGTTTTATTTCAATTGTGTTGGAATCATTATTAACATATATATAGAAAACAAAATAGTCTTCCCATCATTCACTTCAACAACCAACTTCCTTTCACATCAAAAGATTTCTTCATGAGATGTGAAAAGAAGTTGGTTGTTGAAGTGAATGATGGGAAGACTTTTGTTTTTTATGTATATATGTTGTATGTTTAGTTGAATTCGCTTGAAACCATCGTTGTGTAAAAATTTTAGTAAAATTTTGTTGTTTTTGGTTAATATTATAGTGTTATATGAATTTCTATTTTATTTTTAATTGTTAGTATAGCGTTAGGCGGTATTTAATATATATATATGTTGGATTCCAACTTCTGCAATGCATTTTTGTTTCTAAAATATTACAGTATCTTATCTAACTGCAGTTCGCCATTGATTTCATTCTCAGCCATATCTTCTCAATGAATGCAGTTATTCTATTAAACCTTTCAGAATGTCATTTAAGGTAAATTTTTATAACTTGAAATTTGTTTCTTCCATAGAAAAAAATCTATGTTTAACTTTTTCTTTATTAAAAAACATTGTGGCCTTTCAGTTTTACTTAGTTCAAATTCATTCTCTTGCAATGATATATGTAGTGTTCATTTACCCATTTTATATTCATAAAAATCAGAATATATATATTGATTTATTAATTTTAAAAAAAATAGCTTCATTCACGTAACCTAACACAAAAGACCAATTTATCAAAATTGTCTTTGTGCTTGCACAAACTCATCTTTGATTTAAATTTTGAAAATGAAAGACATTTATTTCCTTAGTTTATATATTTTGATTGTTTTTGCAAAATATTTTTGAAATATTTATTTTTTTGAAAAGAATATGACACATTTAGATTCAGATGGAACATTGTCACAAAGCTTTTTAGCTCTGTAAAAGCAATGTGAAAGTGCACACTTTTGTTCTTATACTTCTATAGGGTTTATTAATCTTCTACTCTATCCTAGTTTTTGGTAACCTATTCAATAAAATCATTGGAAGTATTTTTACTTCAATAAGGTTAACAATGACATTCAATGACAATTACTACAATATTTTCTATCTCCTTTAAAACTAAATTTTTTATTAGGATTTATAAAATTAAATATAGGAAGAAAAAAAACAACAGACAAAAATACTTATTGGAGCAAACATTGACAGTTGAAAATATTAAAACATTTTTCATTTGCAAACAAACACAAGTGTGAAATTGGAATGACTTATATAATGATATTAGTTACTAGAAGAACAATCTTTGGGAGATACAATAAAAATAATAATAGAATAAAGCAAATTGAAATTATTACATTACAAATTTTTTGCTCATTTTTCCTATAATGCAACCAGGCCATAGCTAATCTTTTTTCATTTTCTTTTTAATACTATCTACTTATTTTTAACATTCAATTTGCAAAATCATAAAAAATGAATTAATTAATGAAAAGAAATATACATAGATACAAGTTTTGTTATGTACTGGGCTGCACATCTGACTATAATGCTCTTGGTTTAAACCCAAGCAGCTAAAACTTAGAACCTAAGATTATTTTTGTTTTCTTTTTGTTGCTGGCTTATAGCCAGACAAACTAGCTAATCATCAAATCGATATCCAGTTATTCTAGATAGAATAAAACAAAGACAACAATTAAAACTAGCATCATTCCCAAAAATTGACAAAATTGGGAGTAATGCTTACTCTTTCATAATTACTTTTGGGGGAAACATTGGATAAATTTTTGTCATGCAAAGATACTATTTATGGGCTGTTTTACTTTGCATTTTACGTCCACGCAAACCACACTACATTACTTGAATGCAAATAATTTTGTTATATTCTATGATTAAAAATGCATCTTTATATTCATGCATGTGCTTGCTTTATGATCCAAAAATATTTAATCTTTTTTTGATTTTCATTGATATTTTCTACTAACATAGACGCTATATAATCATTTATTTAAGTTTGTAAAATTTTCAGATAAGTACAATACTCGAGAAAATGTTCAGAGAAAATGTTCAAATCGATTCTTGTTACAACTTCCTTTCAATAAAACGCTCAAATTTATATATACCTGTTTTTAGTTTGTCTGCTAATAATCTTTTAACATAATTTACTTTAAACACCTCGATTGTTATAGCTAATTAATAAACTTAAAACAAATCCATTGCATCATTAATTAACACACATATATAACACTGTATATGAGAATCGAATCACTTCAAAATACTTAAAATTTATGACTCAGTTTTACCTTTTTTTTAAAACAACCTCCTGAAAGATAACTATCCTGCTGTTTCTGAGTGTTATTTAACCACACAAGTTAAAAATATATACACGATTTAAAAAAAAAAAATGTTTTTTAATCTTACTTTTGCCAAGTCAGTGGGAATAAAAAAAACACGAAAACAAATGTCTGAAATATAAGGTCGGTATATTATCAAAAATAAAAAATAAAATGTAACAGAAAACTATTTCTTTTTTAATTTTAATTTTTAATTGTATGATTATTGAAAATGACAATTAGCAAGTTATAGAGCTTAAGTTCAATTTCCCTTTCCTCTGTCAATTATCAATCTAGAACTCTTTTATTCCTCAGCAAGTTATTCTACCCTTTTATTATTAATGTAAATATTTTTTTATTTTTAAGTAATGTCTTTAAATTATGTACAGGAAAACCGTTATAACAATTTAAACGCCTTTCACTCACCAACAGGTCTATACTATCTATTGAGCTAAATTTGTATAAAGAATAATTTCTTTAAATTATGTATAATATATAAAGGAGCATTTAAATTTGAAGTAATAAAAACCAAAATTACTTTTAATTTTTTGTTGGAGGTAATAAAACTCATTTATATGTTATGAAACTAAAACCACTGTTAAGAAGATGAAAAATGCCATAAAGCATGGCTCTGGAGTCATTAGGGATGTCATATACAAAACATGATGTGACTAATGATTTAATCAGTTCATCAAAAACATTTGATGTTTTATAACAGGCAGCATCATATTACCTGAATATTTGAGTTTGCATAATATTTTATTAATCAGGATTATTGAAACTACCCTGCATGGTTTGTTGCAATTTATAGGGCGTCCACAGGTGGGAAGTTTCAGAATTGATTCTGGTGCTCAAGTCGGATGCTTGATCTTATGAATTTCCAAGCTATAAACCATACGACCCTTTTTTTAAAATTGAAAACTGATATATATATTGAATTGCTTAACCAATGAGAGGATTAAGAATGAATACTGTATAATAATAATATAAACACTTTTCTACATTTTATAAGATTAAGAGTTGTCATTAGTTTATGATATAATTTTAAACTCTAAATGGTAAGGCTTCATTGCATGACATCATGCCTTTAAGTAAAAAGCAGAAAGAATTATCACGATTAGATTGGGATAATGAATAGAGAAGCAAAATACAATTAAGAAATAAAAACGTTGATGCTTTATTATGAAAAAATAAAACCAATAAGAGAATTTGTGAAATTTTGTTTTTTTAATTGAATAGATTATAAAAAATATAATGAAACAAATTAAACCTATATATATATATATAGCCATATAAAATGCAATGTCACAGTCATAAGAATTCATGATATATACATATAATATGGAATGAAGAACTTTATAAAACATATACACAGATAAAAATAAAAAATAGATGTATAAAAAGGTGGCATTAGTCAGGACCAAAACAATAATTTGGAGAGTACTTTTTTTAACAGATGCGTAAGATACTTTCCTTTTTTTAAAATTACATGTAGTCATTGCTTAACAACTGTCCCAATCTTTTCTGATGCCTCTTGTCAATATAGCATCACATGATCTATAACATGTCCTGAAACATTTTATATTTAAAAAAAAAAGTGTTTACATGAAATCCAAGTAAACATTCTCCCTGATTTTTGGAAAGTTTTCAAATATAAACAAAAATGAGTAAACACAAATATATATTTTCATATAAACAAATATGGTCATAAATATTTATTTATGAATTCAGTTCAACTCTAGTATGAATATAACATATATATATATATGTTAATGGTTAATCACAATTATGTCAACAATAAAATATCATTTCAAACTAAGAGTGAGCAATTATAAACTACTCCCACAAGCAGAAAGCTATTAACATTATCATGAGGGATATCAACTTGATAATATCTACTAGTGTTATAAATACATACACATTTATGATCATAATCCTAGGCATATTTAAATATCAAAAAGAATAATATATATATATAGATTAATTAAGCAAAAGCTAATTAATTATACCAGAACTCCAAAGTTTAGACTTCTCAATATATTTTGGGCCAGAGATTTAATATATATTTAGAAATTTCATATTTATTTTTAAAATTACTCTAGCTAAGTAAATAAATTAAAATATGAAAAACCTAAATGATCATTGTGTAAAAAGTATATTAACATGTATGTATGTTAATTCCTCTGCTTAAAGATAGATTGAATATCAAGCAATAAAGTATTGTGCAGTAGTAAAGTTGTGAACTAGACACCTAAAGGTTCTTGGACAACTGAGAAAAATAAAAAAGGAATTATGCTTATGCCAAATGAACAGAATTGTTGTGCTCAACCTGCATTTGAATGCTTCAATATTTTATGACCTCCCAAATAACTAATAATAGATTATAATATAATCATGTTGAATTGCCATTGTTTACCATCCTCTTTATGCAATTTATTTTAGCATTTCAATATTTGTAGCCACGTTATCATTTAAATATTGGAATTTTAAAGGATGGAAAATATTAGGCTCCATCTAGAAATAAACTAGAAATTAATAGCTAAAACCAAGCAAGTATAACAAAAAAGCAGAAAACAATAAAGTGTTAACTATGTTACATGTACAAAAATCAAGACATATAAATCACATGATGGAAACTCAGCCTCCTAATAATCACATCAAGAACCAATGTAAAGAGTAACTTATGACTTAGTCACTAATGCATATTAAATGTTTAAACTGAATCTCTACTAAATGTAGAAATAAAAAACTTTAATAAAGGAGCTAAGTCAACATAGACTAGTTATTTAAAGTATGAATAAAAATTCTTAAATCATAAAATATATAATAACATTATTGTCAATAATAAGTATCACATGATAAGTTTAAATATAAACTAAGTTCTGAGAAAGCTAACAGATTTTCTAATTAAAAAAATATTAGTAGTTTATAGTTAATATGACCAAGTTTAACTTATCTTCTATTTAATATGGTAATAAAAATTACTGACTCAAGTTTTCCTTTTCTCTTCTTTTTGCTTTCATTATTAGTAGTAATATCAATTAACTGCTTATAGTCATGCAGTCAGATTTTTTTAAAAAAATTCATATAAGATATTTTTAAACAACAAATATAAAATGAAGGATTTTTTTTTTTGTCAACATTTTTTAGTAAAAAAGAAGTTATCTTAAATGAGAAAGTTTTTCAATGAAATAAAAAGCTATTTTGAACATTTTTTTGTTCCAAAGTAACCTTTATTGTAAAAGATTACTGAACATTTTTAAAATGAGGATGGAATAAAAAGATATTTAGAATAGTCATATAAAGAAAATAATGTTAATAAAACTTAGAAACTGAAATAAATGCTTCTATTATAAATGTTCATATATTGTATACAAGATATACATAAAGTGTTAAACCCAGCAACAATATTTTGATATTTACTTTGAGTAAGAAAACGACAAATAAATAATTTATAAAGCAGAACAAATAAATAATTTACAATAGTGACATTGCAAATTTCTAACTATGTTCTACTCACATTAAGTAATTAAGTGAGAAAGTATATCAAATATGTCATTCACAATCAAGTGTTATATAAATTAATTTGAAATAAAACACAGTAGTTCTCACAGAGTAAGAAAATAAATCTATGAATTCTTACAAGAACATTAAAAATTTTGAGTGAGTAGAATGAATTTCATAAATAGAGGGCAATTCTGAGAGTCCTTGTGTACAAAATAAAACTACTTAAATCAGATACTGTACAATCTAATCAAAGAAGATTAATTTATAGTTACTTCACAGTTACAGCTATATTTGGGTGAATAAAAATAGCAAAGAGACTAATAATTTTTCTGAAAGTCAAGATGAATGTGATATCCTTAGGCAGAGGTATTTTATTCAAATTCCTTTTTTACTTATAAAATCAATTACACTTTTTCGTCTATTTAACACTTTCCTTTTTCAGCTGACATAACAATACCATGAGTAGTTTTCTTTAACCAGTTCTAAAATCAGATGGGATAGTGTTATAAAATTTTCATCTCCACTAGATAACAGTAGATAATTCTAGAGTAGGGTAAAAATTGCTCTTGGAAGCAGAAAATTAAGCATATGAGAGATCATATGATATCGTTATGGGTATTATCTAACATAATATCAGCAATACTAAATTGGTTGTGAATATTTTACTTCCAGTTGTCATCATTATAAAATTACAAGAATGTTACCAAAACACTGCAGTAGTAAAAGTTTTGATGTTAACTTTGAAGATATTGTTTATTTAAATGAAAATTACTTTTGAATTTCCTAACAAAAGAGAATAATAATTCAAGCAATTATTATAGTTATAGCATTAATCTTTTTTATTACTGGAAAAATTATTATTATAATGATCTTTAATACTTACATATACAAAATAAACAAATGGTTTATTATTTGGGAGTTTGTAAAAAATTTGACCAATGACAGTGACAAAGCTGGAGACATGATCTATGGTTTGTGAGCTCCATCAGCTTCATTGTCTTAAACTAAGTAAAGCACATAATTAGCCTTTTGGGAGGTCATTTAGTGTATAAGCCATGGAAGTGATGAATTGATCAAATGGCCTTTTAGCATTGCAGTTTGTCAGAAATAACACTATATTATATTGCCCAGTACACTACATGTATTATTATTATTAAATTTTCTACATTCATACTATTTATTTCTCTTATTCTCTACAACTCACTGGTAATTTATGGTTTGGCAAACTCAAGTGCTAACTCAATTTATCCTAAATCTCTTTTTTCCCCTGATCTAATAATCCTTCAATAATTAAAAAAAATATTTCAATAGAAAAAAGCAAAATAAAGTAGAATTATTATTATCTTATTTCCATTTTACTTTCTTCTATAAAATTATTTTTTTAATGTTTTATTACTAATACCTATCATAGATACAAATTATATAGCATAGCATTGTAGTAGTTGATTCTACTCAGTCCAACAATAAAACATCAATTCCAACTTCAATTATAAACTATTCCTGTACACTGTGATATGAAAACAAGGGGGAAATGTATGATTATCAAGAACAGAACAATTATACTAATTCAGATTAGCAATATCTGAAAAACATTCATGATTAAACCTATACTAGTTTTTTTTTTTTTTAAAGTGCAAACGTTTTTCATTTTTTTAAATGCTTATTAAATTATCAAAATGTTTTGACTTTATATAGCAATCATCATCAGTTTTTTATATTTGTTTAAAATTTTTTTAAAAAATATCCCAAAATTATTACAACCAATTGTGTAATTAAAAAACATGTTATAATTAAAATACATTAAAATGTATATTTGTGAATTCCTGATAAAGTTAAAAAAAATTATGTTTTTAAAAATATATAATTTATGGTTAGTTGCTTGCGAGATCATATGACATTCAAGCAGTCAAATGGTATATTAGACACAAAGTTCCATTCAATTGACCAAACTATTTGGGAATCAACCCCCTTCTGTTGTTAATTCTGCCACTCTATTTATCTTTGCACAAAATAGAACTGCACGGGCAATAATTACTGGCTAACAAAGACAAGAGGTGCTTTTTGATCTCTCTAAACTTTATTTTATATTACAAATTACAAAACAAATTTTCATTATATATTATTATGTCAACATTTTCCCCTACTAGCATATACAATACTTTAATTCATATGTAAAAAAAAGATATGGAGAACATTTTGAATGCCAAAAATAAAAACAAATTGAATTTTATAAATAACATATAATTAACTTTAGAAAAAAAAAAGAAATATAAGCACATAATAATACATTTCCAACGAAGATTTCTGTTTTCAAACATCTTTGATCATGTAAACACAAAATCAAAGATAAAGTACTATCTAATATCACAGGTGTTAGTTATAATATTAAAAAAAATGAGTGTGATCATGTTAAAGAGAAGTAGGAAAAGCTAATTAATATCTTTCTTATAATAAAGTGCAACCTTTCCATGGTCACTATTGGCTCATATGCTGATGCACTCTCAAATATTATGCTGCTAATTGCTCAATATTTTTTCTTGATAGTTTTCTAATGTTTTTCTTATTCACTATACTAATTATATATTTCAATAATTCTTTTTAATAAAATAGTTTTAAACTTTTGATGCTAAAATAAGAAAGGCGAACAATAACAAACTACTACTAAAGGTCAAAGTTATTGCTGGCTTGCAGCTCTTAATTGCCTAGTTACTCAATGTCTTCAGGAAAAGAATATGATGCATATCATTATAAAAAATTTATTATCCATCAATTGGTACTTTATGTAATTAGCTATCTTCTCATGTCAAATATTTATATTCAGCAAACAGATAACACTCGCAATTAACATTCAACAATGGAATTCTGAACAAAAATTCATTTTATCAGTCCATTCTGAGGTCATTTACTGTATGCATTATTAATCACTGAAGACCATATAGTAGTGCCAACCAAATTTATATGGTATTTTCTAGTTATTTTGTACTTTTAGTTGGCTGTAACTACTTGGCATTTATTGATTTGTAAAGTTTTATATGTTAGTGAACACAAATGTTTTTGCATGCTGACTATTGGCATTCATGAGACGAGTCTGAGGATTTGATTGGACCTACTATTCAGTGTCAAATGCTCATAAAAGTGGCCCCAGTTAAGTGATTCAACTTTGGCCCTTAATGCAAATGCACCCTTTTTCCAAAAAAATTTTTTTTACCTCTTCCCAGGCTTCAATTTGCTTGGGTGTATATTTAAAATGTATGATAGAATAAGTAAAATGTTAATCTTCTGTAGTTGGATGATTACATCACTTTAGTTAAAAAATATATCTGTATCTGAAAGTGTATTTAAGGGTTTATATTAGTAAAAAAATATTAATGGTCCTCACAAAATATGTGAAAAGATTTTTGTCAAACGTGAATTTGAATTTTTTAAATATTTCCTACAATTTAAAGAAATTAAAAAACACTCAAAAGAATATATGCTTTGTGTTTTAAAAATAAATAAGATATCTTACCTGTAATATACACTTTCCGATAGCCTCGCTTTCTGAGACCGAAATGTTGTAAAAACTATGATCAAACACTGGTTCATTATCATTCACATCCCTGACTGTGATAACAACTTTAGCAATAGAAGAAAGAGATGGATTACCTCCATCAGTTGCAACAACAGTAATATGGGGTTGTGGATCAGTTTCGCAGTCAACAGTCATTTTAGTTGTAACTAATCCTGAGTGTGGATCAACATGGAACCAATCTGGTTGATTCTCACTAGCATTTTTCCAAATAGAGTACGTGATTAGTGAATTATTGCCATCATCTATATCTGTTGCAATAAGCTGCATTACAGATGTACCTGGGTCTGCTCCTTCTAAAACACTTGCATAGTAAACAGCATTAGTAAATTCAGGCTTATTGTCATTTTTATCAATAATATGAAGCTGAAAAGTGGTAGTAGCATGGAGAGGAGGATGCCCAGCATCTTTAGCAGTAACTGTAATATTAAACACTGGAGATATTTCTCTGTCAAGTGGTTTGTCTATAGTAATAAGAAATATAATGTTATCCGATGTTGTCAAACCAAAATGTCCTCTACCTCCTTCTAGTGATACATTTACTTTCGCATGCTCACCAGGTAGATCAGGATCATTAACAGATACACGAGCAACATACTCTCCAGGTTTTGCATCTTCAGAAACTTTTGGAGAACCATCATCACTGAGGAAGATTAAATTTATTGTTGGTTTATTGTCATTAACATCTACAACTCTGATTGACACAAAAGCTGTACTGTCTAATGCTTGAGTGCCATTATCTCTAGCATTGATCACTAATTCATGCACTTGTTTTGTTTCATAATCCAATGGCTTATTAACAGAGATGACACCTGTGATAGGATCAATAACAAAATACTTTCTAGGATCACTTTGTCGACGACTTATATAATAAGAAACTTGACCATTAGAACCTATGTCAGCATCAGTAGCATATACTTGTAAAATGTTAGTGCCTACAGCAGCATTTTCTAAAGCTGTAGCAAAATATCTGCTTTGATTAAAAACAGGCTGATTGTCATTGACATCAAGAATTGTAATATTAACAGTCATTGAACCTTTCCGAGGTGGTACACCACCATCATATGCTTCAATCACAAGACTATACTTATCAACTATCTCACGATCCAGCATCCCATTAACTTGCAAATCCAAATAAAGAACTCCATCTTTTCCTCTGGGAGAAGATAACTTAAAAGCATTATTTACATTGCCAGAAACAATTTCATAAGACTGAGTATTGTTAGTATCTAAATCTTTATCTCTGGCAGGTGGAAGACTTATTTTATTACCTCTGGGAGTAGATTCCGGTAATTCCAAAGAAAGATTGGGGTTGGGAAACTGAGGTGAATGATCATTTTCATCCATTACTTTTATAGTTACCCGTATATTAGGACCACCTCCATTCATAGGCCATGCGATAAAAGAATACGCATCTTTCCTTTCTCTGTCTAAAGCTACTATTGTTCGTATTTCACCTGTGTTTTCATTAACAAGTAAATCTGTATTTACTCCACTTTGGTAGAAAAGAAAAGTATAAGGAGGTGAAGGGGGTGGTGGGGATCCAGCTGGCGCTTGACTAATATAGCCTATTACAGAACCAATCGGTAATAATTCGGAAACTTCAAAAGTTCGCACATATTCAGCAGCAGATGTTCCAAGAGATGCGATAATAAATGTAAGTGAAATGCTGAAGATCCAATTGTTACTCGAGAAGTGATCCATTTCTATCCAAAGGCTCCAACAGCATGAAACCTTATTCTAACAGTAATTTTCACCGCAGCATAATTTTCAGACATTAAATAAAATGCGCGCTACTCATTCCTTTCCAGAACAGTCGAGTTTACCTTACAGCAAACATCGTCTAAATATTTGATTTCCACCCAGTAATCTAAAAAGAAAGAAAACAAAACACTATTAATATTATATATTGTTTTAATATTAAATAATTAAAGCATTTAAAATTTCTTAGAGAAGTTTCTGTAAATACTTTTCTAACATTTTTTTGGAATACGAAATTGAATTAAAAATAATTAATAATAAATAAGTCATACTTTTTTTTTTAAGATCACAACTCGTTCATTTGACAAATGCTTTAGGCCAGTCTAGCTAGATAGGTAGCAATCTTTGTCAAGTAACGTTGTACCAACCCCTGGGAAAAGAATTTGGCATTGTTTAATAGACTAAAAGAAATGGCCGTTCCTTTACGAGATACGGATCCAGCCTCTGAATACAATGTTTTCGCATTGGTTCTTATGCCATACACACGGTAGTGGCTGTGACCGCCATACAAGAATTAACGCATCACTAACTTTACAAAGGAGCACTTTTATCTAATGCATTTATTGAAGTATACTAAAGTTAAAAAGTAAAATATAAAACTTACCCATTAGTTCTACTTATCAAGTAGAAGTTTTTTTTCCGATCTTGTAATAATGACTTGAAGTTAACATTTTTTATAGAAGTGACTTCAAGTGCTAAATTGAGATTTTAGCACTAGTCCCACAAACTTTACGGTTTCCAACATCGACCAGTTCCAGTAAATCGATGCGGCGAAGGTTTTTATCCCTCGAACTGCAACAAATAAATCTACCAATATTCCAAAAGCATGTTTTATCTTTCCCGAAAAATAATCCCGCGATATAATCCAAAAGTTGCTGATTATATGTTTATACGGACCAAGTAATAAAACATTGTCAATTCAATTATCTTTTTTCCCCTTTTATCAGCATAATTCTTTTTTGTTAAGTTAATTTCCTAACACTCCTCTAAGAGCTCAAGCGGACCACGTGACATTGGCAGAACCATTGCAAGTAAGGGTGTGTTAGGCATGCCAAACTATTAAAATATTACGCGGAATAAAAACCAGTTTTTGTTTTTAAATTAATTAAAGAGATGTTAGAAATTATGAAAATTCTTCAAATTAATAAACTCACGTTTTTAGAATAAAAATGTTCTGCAAATGAAGCAAGGTCGATGTAAAAAATATAAAAGTTATAGCGTAAATATATTTAAGAATATATATTTTTAATGTTAGAGAAAAATGTTGATTTTTAAACATAATTTACATGCACTTTTATTTAAGCTTTCCCAGACGTCTTTAAAAATGACTTTTCTTTATTAGGGTCAGTTATTTGTTTGCAAATTCAATAGCCGACCTTTTTGTCTAAAATCTTTTGGTGTCCACATTCAAATATTTTGACCTAGGTTACTGTTTAAAAACTAAGGTAGTTTATAAACGGAAATATTTTTTTATTCCGAGAAAGTAAAAAAAGACATTCACATTTAAAATAACTTTGATTTTAAAAAAAACATTTTACCACTATTTTTTAAAAACATTGCATTTATTAATAAAATCATGATTTTTCCTACTAAGGTAACTTTAAAAAAAGAGAGAGAAGTTTTAAATCTATTATATTTTAAACGACATCTATTGAGAAACTGACAAACTTACGAAAGAAATGCTTTGTAGTTTTATATTCTAATAGAATTTTTTTTTTCCATTTATGTTGTAAAATATTATTCATATATGTATATGCGAGTAACAAGCTTTATTTGCAATGAATATATCTATTTTATATTTTTTTTTAAATATTAGTACAAACAGACCGTGATATCTAATTTATTGCTTCCGTTTGATTGTAAATAAAGCGTTGTGGGATAGAAGTAGTGCATACACCTAGCTTAAGTGACCTGGTGAATTCTTGGAAATTTTTTTAGGTTCCAATGAAGATTAGAATTTTATTCAAATAATGAGTCATAGCCAATCAAGCTAACTATCCAATATTGATTGGTAAAGGGGTAACCAGAAGTTCTTAGAGAGCTAACAAGTATGGAAAGTTGCTCAAATCTTCACCATCCAGAAATTGGAAAGCGTAGTGAATAATGTCTTTCATTTTGCAATTCCTATATGCAGCACTATTGGAGAAGTTTTTACCTGTATTGTTGTTCTACTTTTATTTCACTGTTGATCAAAACACTTCAATTATTTTTTTTAGAGCTACTTTTAGCTTAAATGTACTCTGTATGTATTTATTTTTTAATTCATCATGATATTTTTCCCCTTTTCTTTTGTTCTCTTTTATTTAAAGATGTCATTCAGTTGACAGCCTGTTTCATTCATCATATCATCTTCTTTTCATGAAAGATTCAAACTCATTTTCTTTCTGGATCTTTCATTCTTATCTTTCACTTAAAGCTATATTTCTACCTTTGTTTGACTTTAAATATATTTTCCTTCTACTTTTTAACTTTTTTTTCCTACATGCTAAATGTAAATATGGAATTTATGCACAACACTTTTTAAAAAAACATAATGGGAGTTTTTGTATTTCAGTTTTCTTCCCTTGACAATTTTTAATCTGCCCTAACGCTAGTTTGTTTATTTGAAGAACGGGTTTGCTAGTCTCAGTTTTTTCAACATTTTTTTCATTTTTATCCACTGTTTAAAAGGAAAAAACTTTGACAAATCACAAATGACTCAGAGTCTTTCTTGAATGCTATCAACTCTTTCTACACAATTTAGCTTTCCAAATTATCATTCCAAACTTGCACTAAATAATTTAGGTGAGACATTACTTTCTTCTAATTTAAACACATTTTCTGATCATTTTTCTTATTCTAGTTTAACCTGTAATGACTACAACTAGTATAATTATAGTGATAAATATTTATATTCCTTAATTTTTATAAAAAAAAATTTTTAAAGTATGTCTATACTTTGCAAAATCAAATTTGCTTGAGTTTAATTCACATGGAATACATTTTATGCCTTTTTTTTAGGGTTGTAATTCATAACACTTGTAATCTAAATGTAAGTAAATTTTCTCCATTTTTTTTTTTTTTTTTTTGCAAACTGTGGCTATTTTTGTATAGTTTTAGACAAACATTATATTTATTGTAAATAAAATAATGCTTACTATAAAAAAAATATATTTCATTATAATAACTGCTTGTAAAAATTCCAGGTAGAAACCATTCTAAACATAAGTAAATCTATTTCTCTAATTTTTGCAATTTTATGGTTATATATATAATACAAACGTAATAAAACTTATTACAATAAAAAAATCGAATTGAAATTAAAAGTATGTAAAACAATTTTTTAGGAACAGTATAATACACTGTGTGCAGCATTTGCATTAAAGACCTGTACTGTAGCCACTGCAAATTAATTTTAACTAAGCTATTTTTGTAGATTTGTTACTATTTGCTTCTGATATGTATCCAAAGACTATTTTATAGCATAAAAAGTTTATTTTATGATAGTTCTATAATAATATTTCCCCCATGTTTGAATTATAGACATTGCTAAACAATAAAAAAGATCATTAAAACTAGCCTTACCTACAGGTTAATCTTTATTTAATTTCTAGCATAGCTATTTTATAGTTTTATGAGCTTAAGACTGTCTACTTTTTGTATGAGTATGTGTGAAAAAGATTATAGAGTTGAGAGAAAGTTTCAAATATTTTGCTTATAATTTTGTAAAAAACATTAATATGTCATTGCAACCTATTTTATAACTTTTGATTTCATTTAACTGACCTTGAATATTTTTTGTATATAATTTCTTGTTTTTATATCTTTTTTTTTTTTAGATTCATATATTATATGCTAGAGGAACTATAACAAAAATATTAAAATGTACACACACATTCCAGTTTTGAATTCTAAATCAAAGGCAAAAAACTAGAAACTGATTTGAGGTGATGATGTGATGTGATGTAATGTACTGTAGCTTCTCCTTAAATGGAGTCAAGAATCTCTCAACAATTACAGCACTATTCCACCTGGTGTTCATTAACAATTAAAGCATAAAGTAGAAAGCTTTAGAATAGAAAGAGTAGACTTACTCTTGGAAGATTATATAGTAAGTTGAGAAAGTTATCTGATATTGTTAGATATTACCTTTTCTAGTGAAGGAATAAAAAAGATCTATAGTTGATGTAAAACTGATTTTTAAGGTGCATAGTAATTGACCTGATATTACATCTGTATAACTATGTAATTAAGTTGATTTGCAATTAGCTTGAATAATATAAGGGAATAAAAGGATCTGCTGGCTACATAAAGTATAATAGATTTAGCTTTGAAGTCTATATCATCAGTAAGTTAAAAATAAAAAAGTCAATGTATGGATGTGGTTATTATAACACTATACCATTTGATGACCATTAGTAAGTCAAGCTTCTAGTAGATGGCTCTAGAGTAGAGTGAAGATAATTTGTCAAGAAGATAAATAATGAATTATCTGCATTGATTGTTAATTAAAACATTTATTGTTTCATTGGTGGATATTTTACAATTAGAATAAGAATTGATATATATAATAAAAAATAATATTGAATATAACAGTGAAAATATATTTATAAAAACTATAACAAACTACAGGAATACTTTTTATTACAATATTTATTCCATAACGGACATATATAAATATGCTTTACAAAGTAATCAATGAATAAATAAAAAAACACTACCAATTCTATTTAGCATAACACAATTTTGATTCTGAAAACTATAACCATAGTACTTATTTTTATTAACATCCAATGATTGCTTTTAAAAAAATGATTAATAATATTAAAGTTAGTATTATCTTTTTAAAAATGCTTTAAATTAAATATTCCAATAATTAAATAATTGGATACTATTCAGTCTTTTTTTTAATATTATCCATACACTTTTCTTTTTTTTTTTTTTGGTTTTCTCATTAAACACAAATAAGTTTAACACTTTAGCAAATTGACAATGTATTCATTCTCTTTTCTATGGCTCTCTTATATAAATATTTATGCTTCTTAATACTAGCTTGGGATTCACTTTATAGGTAGCAAAACACACTAGGCCATTGCATTAAACAGCTTAAACAATTTGCAGAAATTTTGTTTTATCAATTTGATTCTTTGGAGTTATTGATTAAATTAATTAGCAACTTAAAATTTATATTAAAATTTTGATTATTAATTGCAATACAAGAAATATTACATATAGTCACTTAAGTCCTATGGTTTTTATACTTGCAATTTTCCATCTTGTTTTTTAAGTTAAAATTTTTAATTACTTTATAAAGGATTTTTTCTTTATATCTAATTAATGTTAATTAACTCTTTCACATATGTTTTAATATTTTTTCTATCAGATTCGAATCCACATAAATGATAGTTTTGATCTAGAATCATTAAAACCAGCAAGTTTATATGCTATCAAAATCTGATATTGTGAATGTATAATACCTCTAATCTCTATTGGCTTGACTATTTTGTAATTGAGAATGTTTTTATTTCTATTAATAATCAAATCCAAAAATTTTAAACTTCCAAAACCTGTAAAAGAGGTGGAGCACATAATTTTCTATTTCTATTAATAATGACTTGAAAAGTTCCACACATGAATACATCATCAATGCATTGTTCATAAATCTTGTTTCTGACTTTTTCAAGGAGAAACTGTAATATTTTATTTTCTATTTCCACAGATGTCAAACTTCAAATAATTCTGCGATTTGAAAGTTCCATAAAAATCTGCTAAGTGAAACAGAATTGATAGTGTTTTTTGTTTTCTTATTCATTGGATACTTTGTCATGAATATCTATATATGTACACTTGAATTCTGTTAAATTTATATATATATAGTTCACTTGATGGTTATTACTGTTTCAATCATTATGTTGCCTTCCCTATATACATTCCTGCAGAATTGAATTATGCACTTATAATCAACTTAATTAATAGACAACCATATATTATAATTACTCTTATTTTCATTTAATTGACTTTTGTTCAAAATTGAACCTTGCCAAGTTGTTGTATTAATTCTATATGTCATGTGGTTTACCTATCCTTATCCTACTACTCCCCCAACTGACCAATTCCAACCCTAAAATTTTTTTTATAACTTCCAATTTTTATTCATTGACCATTTTCCTTCCAATTTTATTGAACCTTGCACTAAATTCATACATTTCTCTTTGTTTTCCTGTATATACATTGTCTCATTCACTTTTCTTTCTTTAAAATTTTTACATCTTATTACCTCAATACTTTCTTCATGCCCATTTTTAAAGAATGACAAAATGGTCCTGACTTAATATCTTTCTTTTTTATTGCTCTGGCATGCTCCTTCTCCTGGATTTTTATCTTATTTTTTGCTGACTGATCTATATACACCATCATACATCCCTTACAAGTAATTTTATACACTATTCCTACCCTTATACCCTTATAATCCTCATTTTTGCATTACTCAATAACTTTTTTTATATTCTACTATTTCTCCATCCAATACCAATATTCTCATTCATTTTTCCTTTTCTATCATTCTGAATTTTATATATCTCTTTGGAATACAGAATAGAAATCCTTCTTATTCTTGCTTTAATTTCTGTTATTAACTTTTTTACTTCCATTCCTATCTCTCATTAATATATTTTTTACTTCTCTACTATTATATTTACATTCACTATATTTCTTCTGAATCTGCAGCAATGTAAGCCTATCATTGTTTTCTTTTATTCATTTCGCTACCTCCATTTTTGACACCAAGGTTGATAAGATCTCAGATGTATCATACCCCTAATATTTTTATTCTTTATACAATGCTTTACCTTAATCTCTCCATTCTCATCTGTTTTACAATAAAATCTAAATATTTTATCCCTTCTTCATTATTTTCTATTGTAAATTTGATATTAAACCTACTTTTATTTAATTCATTAAATGCTTTCATTTTATTTCTTTTATTTCCTATTACTATTATGTCATCTACATACCTATAGTATTTTATAATTACCCCATTCTCAATATATTTACTAACTACTTCCTACTCAATCTAATATACCATAACTGATGCTACAATCCTACTTATCGAACATCCCATTATCCATTATTTCTTTATATTCCAATACTTATTATTATTACCAATGATATTTCTACTACTTCTACCCATTCTTTTGAAAATTTTCCCTCACTTTTAATCTTTCTTACCATAATTTCAATATTTTTCTAGACATAGGAAGGAAAGTCTTGAAATTGTGATAATGATTAAAAATGATGGGAAATTTTCAAAGGAATGAGTAGAAATAATAGAAGAATCATTATGAATAATTAATTAGTGAAATATATATAAAGTATAATAATGAGTATAGGAATATACAGAAATTATGGATAATGGGATGTTCAATAAATAGGATTGTAGCATCAAGTATGGTAGATTGGACTAAATAGGGAGTAGTTAGTCAATATATTGAGAGTGGGAAAATTATAAAATACTATAGATATGTAGATGATATAATAGTGGTAAGAAATAAAAGAAGCCTAATGAAAGCATTTAATGAACTGAATAAAAATAGGTTTAATATTAAATTTATAATAGAAAATAATGGTGAAGAGATAAAATATTTAGATTTAATTGTAAAAAAGAATGAGAATGGAGAGATTAAGATATGTGATACATCAAAGATCTTATCAACTTTGGTGTAAAAAATGAATGTAGTGAAAAGAATAAAAGAGAAAAATGGTAGGCTTACATTGAATAAAAATGAAGCAAAGGAGCAAAAGTTGCAGATTCAGAAGGAATATATTGAATATGGATATAATAGTAGAGTAGTAAGAAATATATTAATGAAAGATAGGAGTGGATATAAGAAAGTTAATAATAGAAATGATAGCAAGAATAAGAAATGGATTTCTTCTATTCTGCTTTCCAAAGAGGTATATAAAATTCTGAATGATAGAGTAGTATAGGTATTTGATGGGAAAATTATAGAACATTAAAAATGTTATTAAGTATTGCAAAAATGAAGAATAATAAGAATAGAAATTATAGAAATAGTATATAAAATTACATGTAAAGGATGCATGATGGTGTGTATAGGTCAGTCAGAAAAATAAGATAGAAAGGGGTAAGGAGCATGACAGAGCGATAAAAAGGAGAGATATTAAATCATGACCATTTTGTCATTTTTTAGAAATGGGCATGGTATAAAATGTGAAGAAAGTATTGAGATGATAAGATATAATAAAAATTATAAAGAAAGAAATTGTATGAGACAATTTATATAAAAGAAAACAAAGAGGAATGTATGAATTTAGTGCAAGGCTTGATAAAATTTGGAGGAAAATAGTCATTGAATAAAAATTGGAAGTTTTAAAAAAAATTTAGAGTTGAAGTTGGTCAATAGAGGGAGTGGAGTAAGGATAGGTAAACCACATGTCATATAGAATTAATGTGACAACTTGAAAAGGTCAATTTTGAACGAAAGTTGATTCGATGAAAAGAAAAGGATAATTATAATATATGGTTGTCTATTAAGTTGATTGTGTGGATAATTCAATTCCATAGGACTCTCTATATATATTTTAATGTTTCCTGTTTTGTCTACACGCATTATAAATGCGCGAGTTGATCAAGTTATGTAAAAGAAAAATAAATGTTTCATTTATTTTAATTCAAAAAAAAGGTTTCATTATTATTCTAAAAACATAACTATCTTTCCTGATCAACACTGCCTAGTACTTGTTACGAATTGTGCTATCGACAAAATCAGCTTTTAATTTATTTAATATGGGCACCAGGATCCTTTTATTCTAAAGAATCTGCTGAAATCGTCATATAATGTCTCACAAATAAAAAAATAAAAAATACTTTTAAACGAATCGGTATTGCATCATACCGTAACGAGAATTATTTTTTGAGATTATTATTCCTGGGCTTATTCAAACATATTGGCAAAGGTAAATTACATTCTTAAATCTTATTAAACTAATAATAAATTTAATAATAAAAAATAATAACTATTATTAATAACGTACAAATGAAAATTGATATTAGAAATATTTTTATTCTTACAAACTAAAATATTTCATGTTAAGTTGCTAATTAAATAAATTGGAGAGAACATATGTTAATTCAGACGTAAATCCATTAATAAGAAAAACAATACTTAAACAATTAATTAAAAAGTTCTGGTATAAACAAAAGTCTCTTGTACAGAAAAATGAAAGTCTCTATTGGGGTCCTAATATACGTATATTTTTACGAGTTGTTTGCAAATGCTTAAATTTGTCACAATCAGGCATAATGAAGCATAACTTACCGGTAAGTTTAGTGAATTCAGTAGTAGATAACTATGCATAGTTTTTTGGGTAGAACGACCTCGGCCTTTTCGTTATTATTTGATCTTGTGGTCCATTCTCCTAGTCGGTCATGAAGGCTTTTCTGGTGTACATTTTCAGGCACGATGTCCGCAGAATCTCCAGTTCACTCTGACATGCCGAATTATTTCACTGTAGAGTGATCCTGGATGTATTATTGTTATCCAGGACTGACCAGAGAAACAAATGAAACAAGATGTTCTTCAAACTGGTGTCTGCCTTTTATACTAGAGGTCCAGTTTTCAGACTTCTGCACATGCTATTATCATGGCATTTTTGGTTCATAATCTTGTACAGTCTTTACTCATTTTTCAGTTACAAAGTTCTCATTTTTTAGCGAATCTTTCGGCCATCTTTAATTTTTTAATTAGCTAAAATATTTTTCTTTTAGCTTATCATTTTATTTTACTTTTGGAATTCTTTTGTTCTCTCCAATTCTACTTTTATTTCTACTTACATAAAAAAAAATACGAAAGAATAATTTAACTTTCATTATTCACCAAAATATAAAATAACAAACCAATTTTCTTTAAAAAAAATACGAAAGAATAATTTAACTTTCATTGTACATTTTTTTTTTTTAAAAAAAAAAAAAAAATTATAGTCAAAAAAAAATCTAAATTTACTTTTATTTTTTAGCTTTTACCAAATGCCAATATATTTGCACCGTATATAAATAAATGGTACAATACCACTGGTGCCCGGAGATGAGAATAAAATAGGTGTTTACACTAATTTTATTCTTAAGTTTTTAAATTCATATTCATGTGGGGTTTTTTTTTTTTGTATTAACGTGCTGATATATCATGTAGACTCATTCAACAAGCGACATTCGGCTTTAATGCCCACTTTTAGGTCTAACACGGCGGGAATGGAAAATATTTCACATTCATCTGTGTCCTTTCCGCTTAAGTGTAATAATAATGATAAGAAGCCCAAGTTATAAGCACAAACGAGCATTGCTCATCATTCTGTGTCTTATAGGCTCATGGCAACTTAGTCCAACTTGATCCACCTTCCCCTTTATTGGGATCCCTGCTAGAAATAGTCTGATGGGCATATAAAGGTGGTCTTATGTTAATATACTGCGTACTAGGACTCGGGGCTATGTTTTTCCCCTCTTCAGTAACCACCTACCCGATCAAATACTTGTGACTTACGTCTACATCAGCCACGATTGTGTTTTTTTTAGATATATTAAAAAAATATACATATATTTTTTTTTTCTTTCTGGAAGTCATATTAAAAAAATATTTTTTTATATTTTAATAATCAGGGTTTAATTAGTTAGTTAGTTTCTATACTTTTTTATTTTTTAAAAAAAAACTACTATTTATTTTCCGGCTATGAGTTTTTTGGGTCATTGTTGTAATGTTCTTTATCATTACAACTTATCTCAGGTTGTGGTTGTTGAATTGGAGCCCAAGTTGGGAAACCATTATAACATTTCCATATTTCTATTTCTAAAAACATATCTTTCCTGATCAACTCGGCCTAGTACTTGTTACGAATTGTGCTATCAACAAAATCAGCTTTTAATTTATTTAATATGGGTGCCAGGATCTTTTTATTGTAAAGAATCCGCTGAAATTGTCATATAATGTTTCACAAATAAAAAAAGAAAAAATACTTTTAAACTAATCAGTATAGCATCATACCGTAACGAAAATTATTTTTTGAGATTATTATTCCTGGGCTTATTCAAACATACTGGCAAAGGTAAATTACATTCTTAAATCTTATTAAACTAATAATAAATTTAATAATAAAAAATAATAACTATTATTAATAACATACAAAGGAAAATTGATATTAAAAATATTTTTATTCTTACAAACTAAAATATTTCACGTTAAGTTGCTAATTAAATAAATTGGAGAGAACATATGTTAATTCAGACTTAAATCCATTAATAAGAAAAACAATAATTAAACAATTAATTAAAAAGTTCTGGTATAAACAAAAGTCTCTTGTACAGAAAAATGAAAGTCTCTATCGGGGTCCTAATATACGTATATTTTTACGAGTTGTTTGCAAACGCTTAAATTTGTCACAATCAGGAATAATGAAGCATAACTTACAGGTAAGTTTAGTGAATTTAGTAGTAGATAACTATGCATAGTTTTTTGGGTAGAATGAGCTCTACCTTTTTGTTATTATTTGATCTTGTGGTCCATTCTCCTAGTCGGTCACAAAGGCTTTTCTGGTGTACATCTTCAGGCACGATGTCCGCAGAAGCTCCGGTTCACTCCGACATGCTGAATTATTTCAGTATAGAGTGATCCTGGATGTATTATTGTTATCCAGGACTGACCAGAGAAACAAACGAAACAAGATGTTCTTCAAACTGGTCTCTGCCTTTTATACTAGAGGTCCAGTTTTCAGACTTCTGTGCATGCTATTATCATGGTGTTTTGGGTTCATAATCTTGTACGGTCTTTACTCATTTTTCAATTACAAAGTTTTCATTTTTTAGCGAATCTTTCAGCCATCTTTAATTCTTTAATTAGCTAAAATATTTTTTTTTTAGCTTATCTTTTTATTTTACTTTTGGAATTCTTTTGTTCTCTCCAATTCTACTTTTATTTCTACTTATATAAAAAAAAATACAAAAGAATAATTTAACTTTCATTGTACATTTTTTTTTTAAAAAAAAAAAAAAAAAAAATTATAGTCAAAAAAAAATCTAAATTTACTTTTATTTTTTAGCTTTTACCAAATGCCAATATATTTGCACCGTATATAAATAAACAGTACAATATATATATATAAGATGCAGAGCCACAGTTGATTGCTAATGTGAGTTTTGTGATGATGAAGCTTTTCAGAAGGTCATGTAAATCTTTAGATAAATTTATATTTGAAACAAGAAATAAAATTAAGTAGCTCCAAAAATTCAAACAGGTCTATTTTTTTCAAGCTTGCGCATTGAATATATGGTTAAAAATCCACCATGTAAAAACTTTTTAATTTACAAACAACTACTAAACTTTATATCAAGAGTATTCTAAGATTACAAGTGGTTTATCTGAATATGGAATCTATATTAAACGAATTTCTGGAACATAATACAAAAGATATAATGATCTAAAAGGAGCACTTTCAAAAACAGTTATTAATTTTCAACATTTAGTTATATGTAAACATGAAGTGAGAATAGGTATTAAAAACAATTTTATGAAAAACATTTAACAACTGTGAAATCATCAATAAATAAATTCCATACACCAAAAAAAGATCCAATTTTAACATTGATAGATTCAAGAGCATTTATTGCTGAAAATGACATTTTTCATAAATGAAAATTGTTTCCAATGAAATACAAAAAAAACTAATTATATAGTTATAGACTTTTTGTTAATTATAAATAAAAAGTGGCAGAACAACATTGTGAAGATTGATGGTGTATCGGACAGAGTGACAAGATTAGTTATACAGTTTAATAGCAGATACCAAATGCAGATAATTCAGGTTTATGCCCCAACAAATTCTCATAGTGATGAAGTAATAGAAGATTTTTATAGGCTTTTTATCAGAGTAAACAACATTTTAAAATTGTTATGGGAGACTTTAATGTTAGAATTGGTAAGCAAATGAAAGATGAAACTGTTGTAGGTAATTTTGGATATGGTAATAGAAATGAGAGAAGACATAGTCTTGAGGAGTTTGCAGAAAAAGAAAAACTTTATATTATGAATTCTTTTTTTGAAAAAAATGTTAAAAGGAAATGAACATGGAAGCATCGAAATGAAGGTACAGCAGAATTGGATTATATTTTGACTAACAGAAAATACATATTTCATAGATTGTAATGTTCTTAATAAATTTAACACAGGAAGTGATTATCGATTAGTAAGATGTAAGATACGTGTTAATGCAAAACAAGAGAGACAAAAATTATTAAGAAAAACAATATTTACAGTTGATATTCCTAATCTTCAGAAACATTCTAATGAATTTAAATTAGAACTTACAAATCGGTTTCAAGTATTAGTAGATTTTGAACATGATTCAGATTTGAATGAAATTAATATGAAAATAACTGATACACTTGTAAAAACTGCAACAAAGATTGCTGGTAGAAAAAACAGCAATTGACCAATAAAATTTCTACTGAGACTAGAGAATTTATGAAGAAAAGAAGGAATATGAAGATATACAAAAATGGTGCATTTAAAAGAATTAAATATCTCACATTTTGTAAAATGGTGTGGAAAAGAGTTGGAAATGATATAAGAAAGTATAACTGTAAACTAGCAAGGAAAGCTGTTCAAGAAAATAAAAGTCTCAAGAATGTAAAACAATATTTTGTTATTGGTAGGAAATTTATATCTGCAATAAAAAGAAAAGATGGAATTATTACTGAAAAGGGAGATGACATCATGAAATGGGTAGAAGACTTTTATTAAGAATTATATAGTAATAAAGAACAAGTACCTCCTATATCTATTACATCTTCTGAATAGCCCAGAATTTTAAATGAAGAAGTGAAATATGCAATTAAATGTATGAAGAAAGGAAAGGTTCCGGGTAATGATGGAATTATAATTAATGTATTAAAAAAAACAGGTGAAGAAATAGAAATTTTTTTAACATAGTTATATACCAAATGTCTAAATGATAAAGATGTACCAGATGATTGGAAGAATGCAGTATTAATATTAATATTTAAAAAAGGTGATAAAGAAGATATTAAAAATTACAGACCTATGAGCCTTTTATCAGTTTTATACAAAATTTTTACTAAGATAATTACAACTCGTATACAGAGAACATTGGATTTCCACCAACCAAGAGAACAAGCTGGATCTAAAAGTGGTTTTAGTACAGTAGATCATATGCAGGTATTGAGAGAAGTTATAGAAAAGGCAAATGAATATGAGTTGCCATTATGTTTTGTATTTGTAGATTATGAAAAGGCATTTGATTCTATAAACATTTCTTCAGTGATTAAAGCATTGGATCATCAAGGTATAGATCCAGGATATTGTCATATTTTAAAGAATATTTATAACAATGCAGCAGCAACAATTAGATTACATAATGATACTGGGAAAGTCAACATTGAGAAGGATGTAAGACAAGGTAACTTCATATCTCCCATACTTTTTACAGCAGTGCTACAAGAAGTATTTTGTGGATTAAAATGGGAAACTAAAGGAATGAAAGTAAATGGAGATTATTTAAGTCATTTAGATTTTGCAGATGATGTAGTTGTTTTTGCAAATAATGTTTCAGAGCTGCAGGAAATGTTGCAGGAGTTATCAGATGAAAGTAGTATTAAAGATAAATGTTAAAAAGACTACAGTAATATTTAATCAATTTGCTCAAAATATGAAAATAAAGATTGATTATGATGAATTAGAAAAAATTAACAGTTACAAATACCTTGGTCAGATTATTAATACAGATAGAAACATAATGGATGAAATTAATCATAGAATTAAACTTGGTTGGAGTGCGTTTGGTAGAAATAACTTGATACTAAAAGGAAATATGCCTATGTGTTTGAAAAGGAAAGTTTTTAACAAATGTGTTTTACCAGTTTTTACTTATGGATTTGAGACTTGGACACTTAATAGAAGATCAATACAGAGACTTCAGATCACTCAAAGAAATAAGGAGAGATGCATGTTGGGAGTAACAAGGAGAGATTAAAAACACATTATATGGGTAAGAGAACAAACAGGTGTTACTGACCTCATTGAAAAATTAAGACTGAAGTGGAATTGGGCTGGACATATTGCTAGAAGAAATGATAATAGATGGACAACTGAAATATTAAACTGGATTCCAAGAGATTGTAAAAGACCCAGAAAGAGATCACATGTGAGATGGATTGATGGAATAAGAAAGTGTGCAGGGGTCATGTGGAGTAGAGAAGCTAAAGATCATAGAAGATGGATTGAACTTGGAGAGACCTTCATCCTGCAGTGGATTGATAATGGTTGATGATGATGAGACTTTTTAAAAAAGGAATAATTTTTGAGAACTTAATGAGATAATTGAGTTCTAGAATGAAAGAATTGAGTTTTAATCCAGGAACCTTTAATTCTTTAGACGTTTATTACCTTTCATTAATAAATTACACAGCACATTGCATTCCAAAATTAGACAAAATAAAAAATTTTAAATCTCTAATGAAAAAAAAAAAAAAAACAGTTTTCAAGAATCTTAACTTAAAGAATTAGACTAAAACTTCTATAAATAAAAATTAATAAATAAACACATTTTTTGGTGGAAATTTTTTTAATAAAGTAAATAAAAACTCATTAAAATAAACACTCCAAACATTTTTCTTAAATAAAATTAAAAAAAAGAACTCAAAATCAACAAAAATAATCTATGGTCTCAGCATTCTAAGGAATATATGGAAACTCCTCCAAAAATCATGACGGCCACATTTTCTTCTTTAACAATTGACCTGAGATAATAGTTAGACATCCATTTACTGACCACTGTTTAGATACTAGTAGAATTGTCTAAGGCTGACTATCTGAAAAAAAAAAAAAAATTCCAAATCATTACAATGTTTGTGGCTTGAAAAAAATTTAAGATGCCTAAATTTAAACCCAGCTTTTTACATAGCAAGTTAGTTGAGTTATTCGCTAAACTATAACTTTATTAATATTAATACATATAACTTTAAAAAGCTAAAATATAAAAATTATATCAAAAAAAGTACTAATAGAAAATTGTGCTTTAATTATTTTGAAAATGGAACATTTAAAAAAAATAATAATTTCATTTAAAACCCAATAGAACTTTGACTATGATTATCAAATAAAACCCTAGGAAAAAAAAAAAACGTATAAAGAAAAGGGATGATTATTGTTGATTAAAAAATAAAATAGCTTAACATTTCATCAAAATTATTAGATTTTTAAAAAAAAAGGACTATAATTAAGACATAGCACTGCTGTATCGCCATCTATGATTTCACTTATACTCTGTCAAAAAAAAAAATTGTAAACATAATAAAATTTTAATTTTGTAAAAAGTATATGTTTACACACATACACACACACAATTTTAATGTCTTGGGAATTACATAATTAAAGTTCTTAAGTGCAGTTTTACCCTTGGGTTATAGTATTAAAAATAGTCTTATTATCAATGTTTTATTTAAAGTTTCTTTCATTTAACTTTTCATAAACACGCACACACAACCAAAGAGATTGCTGCTGACACTTGTTTTAACTTTTAAAGTGGTCCAGAGGTCAGCGACAGCTGCTTTACAGGCAATTGTCTCGGGGTAGCGGGTTCGCTTCCCGGTTGATGTTATGACACATGAGAAAGAAAAAGTCGTTTAATAAAAATAGATTTTTTAAAAAATACATGACCAAATTCAATATAGGATTAAATAATGATAAAACACTTTCATATAAAATTATGTTCATCTGTAAACAAGTCTTTTATATGAAAAAGTATGCTCATATGACGTAAGCATTAGGTTGTGATGAGATTACAACTTTTATAAATATGTGAGGCTTATTAATAAATAATCCACCTATTTTAATTGGTAATGTTATTTGTTTTTAACGCTTGCTTTTTTTATTACTTCATCATTTTTTTAGATCCGATTCCCAAAATTCTTCTAATTATTCACATCTTCACTGTTTCTAATTTTTTATTATCCTCCTCTCCTCCCTCCAACAAACACGTCACTTCCACATAGCAAAATGTTTGATAAATAGCATTTAATTAATTTGTTCATTTCAAATATATATATATATTGTTTTTTATCCAGTTTTAATTCCATTTTCTTACTGCGATTGTCAGTTCTATCAAAGCACTTTAAAAATGTAGTCATTAGTAAGAATATTATCAGTATTAGCGAAAAAATTAAGACCATAGGAACTATTAATTACTTATAATAATGCCACTTTTTTATAATATTATAATTGTGCAAAATGGATTATATTATGCGTTCTTATTTAATTCCAGTCTTTATTTGATTTAAATATTGTTTCTCTACCTTTAGTGTAAATATTCAATGCCTAGATGTTCTCATATAGATAGCTGTGTATTAGATAATTAATATGCTGTTGATTTTTAAAGCTTTTTCAATTAATATATTAAAAAAGAAAATTTCTCTGAATACAGCACTCTATTTAAATATGTTCAGTTTCTGCCAAGAAGTCATAATATTTTTATTTAATTCTTATTATTATCATCCTAATCATGGTCTTACTACTAATGCCTATTATGCAATGGGCTGCTATATTTAATAGGTTTTTCTTAATAGATAAAAATATAGCTTTACAACAATAATAAGATGCAAATTATAATGTAAATTCAAATTATTTCAGGGTGGATGGTAAAAAAAAATCAAGTATTGTGTGGTAGTATTTTTTTAAAAAAATAAAATAAATAAATTTAAGTTAAATAAATTTAAGTTACCTCAATCATAAATAATAGAAGACAATCAAATTTATAGATGATCAAAATCTTGGTTGTTGAAGCAAAATATATGGCTCATATTGCTCATGTGCAGTGTAAAACACAAGGCTTTAAGACTGCCATAATGCCAAAAATTTAAATAGGTTAACACTTTTTCCGAGATTTGTGTTATGCATGGAAAAAAATTCCTTCAAAATTGGTGTATTAGTTTATATGTTGTTAGAGTGAAAGCAGATAAATGTCTGTTTATAATTGATAATAGTTATAAATAAATTTACAGATTAGTTTCTGGCAGTTGGACTTTTTTAGTTTAAGCAGCCACAATTTACTCAGATTACAAAATATGTAGTTGACAGCCTAAAGTCATATAGTTATCTAGTTAAATAAGTTGGTATTATTCAAAACCATAGAGTATTTGAAAATTTCAAGACATTAGCTTTATGGATAGAAATAATGAGAAAATAATATTCTTTGTTAAATAAATTAGCAGAGAGATGGCACTACTATCTGTTAATCCCTCATTTAGATAATAAGTATATGATAATATTATTTAGATAATAAGTATATGATGTCTTTTTATGTGCAGAAAGAAGATAAGATATGGAAGTTACGCTGAGGACATGTGCAAGGGTGGGTAAAGAGATGGGGATTAAATTTAGTGAAGAAAAATCTAATATAATGATGGTTAATACTGAGGAAAGAGAAGATGTAGAATTTTTATTGGGGGATTTAAAGTTAAGTGTGGTGAATAGATATAGATATTTGGGAATCATCTTAAGTAATCAGAAAAATTGCATGGATGAATGGGAGAAAAAATTGATAAATGAAGCAAAGAAAAGAAAGGGATTGATAAAGAAATTAACAGTGTTATCATATAATAAATATGATGTAGCTAGAATTATATGGAAGGGAGTTGCAATTGCAGGGTTAACATATGGTAATGATGCATTATGTGTTAGTAAAGGGGTATTAGATTATTTAGAAAAAGTACAAAGGGAAGTAGGAAGACATGCATTAGATGCAGATGTGTGGACAGCAAAGGGAGCAATTCAAGGATAAATGGGATGATCAAGTTTTTATATGAGAGATGCAAAAAGCAAAATGAAAATGTTCGGTAGATTGCAGTTTATTGATAATAAAAGAATAGCCAAAATAGTATTTAATTGGATTACAAGTAAAGGGCAGGCAACAAGATGGGTGAGAAAGGTAATGTGGTATGCAGAAAATTTGGATAAAGAATTTATATCAGTAAACTTGTACAAAAGATGGGATAATTGTGTTAGGAGGATTGTTGAGTGTTATAGTGGTAAGCAATAGGATAGAAGAATAGATGCATAAATAAAGAATAGGGAGTTGGAGAGATGGAGAGCTAGTATGGAGAGTAAAAAGAGTTTAAGTATATTTAGAAGTAAACAGAACATTGGATGCAAGTTAATTTATGACAATAGCAAGGAAAGTAGTTTATTGTTTAAGGCTGAAACGGGATCTTTAGCAACAAGGGAATATACATGTAAACGGAAAAATATGGGTGATTTAGTCTGCAAGTTGTGTAAGGAAGGCATTGAAAATATTAGGCATCTTTTAATCTAATGTAAATGCTTGAAAGTAGAAAGGATACAAGTAATGAAGTTATGAAAGAATAAATATGAACAAAGTAATTATACAGAAAGTGGGTTATTGGTTTTTATGAAGGGTTTGGGAAAAGATAGGGGGGTAGATATGAAGGCCATGGAGTTGACAAAGATGTTGTGGAAATGGGATGGAGCAGATTATGGAAAAACTTAGGGTGGGGAATGGAAAGGGAAGGTAAAGTGGCTAACAGGTTTCTCTGGGCATAGATGCTGAGAGATTCCTGACTCCATATAAGAAGTCACAGTGCATCACATCATAATCCCTCATGCTTTCAGAAATATTTAGAGGAATGAATAGAGATTATTGTTGTAAAATTTCGATTAAATGCAATCTAGAAAAATTCTTTATTTTCAATATTTTGTTTTTTGGGGGGTGATGCCTATATCAACTGGTTTTTTTTTCCATACTTAATAGAATCCATCAACCTCATCGAGTTTTGTAGTTACACTATCTATTGATAAACTTCAAACACTCACAAACATAATATCGTATTAAAAAAACTCAAATTCTAACAAAATAATAGAATAACCAATTTGAAATTTTAATTTGAGATAAAACAAGTGGATACTGAGATAATGAAATAAGTTTAAAAAGACACATTTATATACACAATTGGATCAAATGGAATTTCATTCTTGGCTTTGTATTATTGCTAAATGCCTTCAAGTCAATCTTATGTTTCTGATGATTATATAAATAAAAATATCTCCAAAGTAATATATCTTTGTTTGTTTCTTCAGGCTGCTCTATGACACATTGACCATTGTGATAATGAAGTCTGTCCTTCTTATTGCTAATCATCCTTTTTTAATCATCTACCTTTCTAATAAAAACAGACATTTTTAATGAATTAGTCATCTCATAATATGAGAAAATAAGACAAATTTTAATCTAATCAAATATTCCCTTTTTTATTTCACTTCCATTCATGTTGTTTTCAAAAATCTTATAGCACTAAAATTTAAAGCTTCAATACTTTTTTTATTCTTCTCCAATGTTTAATTATTTTCATATTCATAAAGTCACTTGAATTACTTGAAAATTTTGATGTACATTTATAAAAATATTCTTAAATCTAAACATTTAATCTAGGATTATTATTTTTTTGTAATTCTATTAATCTGCGATAACTATCTAAATTGTTGAACCCTTTGTTGTTGATAAATGATATAAAGAGGTAAAAGATATTACATTTTATGACATTATTAGCCATTTTTTAATCAGTGAGGAACCATGTCAACCTCGTTTTTAGCTTTAATATCTTTTTTTTTAATTTTTTATATGAAATGCTTTTTGAATCTCTGTTTAATAGCTTTAAATGAGTTATCAAGATCATATCTAAGATTGTTGAATTTATTTCATGAATCACAAATCTGTATTTGTTTTCATCCAGTCTGGCTTTTCTTAATACATATGTACAAATTTTATAATAACTTATTAAAGATACTAGAGATTTCTTCTTATATTTTGTTAGAACTATCATTACTGTATGTATGTACATATATTATTTGTAAAAAGTTACCGATGCTGAGTGAATGCAGATGTTCAACTATTTAATGAGTATATGTTCATAGGCAGAACAAATTCTTCATTCTTTTAGATAAGATTGATTTATTCTAAGGTCAATTTAATGACCAACAATTGCTTCACTTTTTTGTCAAATATCTAAATAGACTTTTGTTATGAATGATTATTTCAAAAAATTGTTAAATGTTAGGTGTTCTCATATTTTAAAAAATGTTTCTTTGGTATCTTAAATGATTTTGTATAATTGTTATATTCAGGTCACTGTAATTTTATCAGCAACTAACTGTGAAAGCTGTGGATAAAATGCCTGAACTTTACATCATGTTTTTTTTTTTTGGCTTACAAAAGAATGAAATAAAAATAAAAATCAATATGATCAACTGATTAATATATGATTACATGTAACCAGGATAGGTTTGCCAATTTATGAATATCTAGATAAATTTAGCTTATTAATGAGAGTTAAAGATAACTAATAAAGAAAAAATAATAAACAAACAAATTTACTTTTACCAGTTCATATCAAATTAGAATTTTAATTTAGGAAATTCTTTTTTTTTTCTAATACAACACAGTGTTTTATTGTCTTTTTAAATATTGTGTTTATTATTATCATTACATTTATTATCGTTGTTAATTTTTATTTCTGCTGTCATATTTGTAGGTTGCTTGCATTATATTCTTGCTGCTCATTATTTTATTTATATGTGTTTGGAAATTTTATTTTTCCCAGTTTGAAGTTTTCTTTTTCATTACAAATAATATTTTCTTATGATCCATTCTAAGCTTCTTTATCTCTAATCATATTTTATTTATTATTTATTTTACTTTCCTTATTTTTTTTCCATATCAATTTGTCACAATGCTTATTTATATTTCATTCAAATATTTATTTTGATGCTTCTTTATTTAATCATCTAAATATTCTTAGCATGTATAATTTTCTTTCTGAACCAATGTGTATATTTTTAAGAAGTTTAATTTAACTGTTTATATGACCATTTCTTTATTCATAACATTGATATAATTTCTAGTAATATAAGTTCAAAGAATAGTTGAAGTATCTAACCTTTTTAGAATGAATTTGAATCTGTTTTTTATGATTGACGTTTTATTTTTATAAAAAAATTTCTTTATTATTTTTGTCATTTTAAGACTATTTTTGCTCACTATTCATTACAAACCTGCTGTTTTTACTTTCATCATTAAAATCTACCATTAGCAAAATAACTTTTTTTGTTGTTCATTTAAATACTTTCTTAATCAGAAGGTAATTGACCTTGACATGGGAGATGTTTATTCATGTTATAACTTACCAATGTTATAATGAATATGCTGGACATTCTCAAACCCATATGTATGATACATACTTTTTGCATTTGGGTTAGAGAGTGTCCTGCATACTAACTATAACATCGATGAGTTAATAACATGATTAAACAGTACGTGTCGAAGGCTGTTTTCCTTCTGATTAAGAATTATTAATGAAAACTGTACTTGTAAATGATATTGTTATTAAATACTTTCTATTTTTCATTCTAAGAGATTGATGTCAATATAATAGTCATGTTTTATAAATTTAATCAGCCCATTTATGCCACTATATTTTAATATATGGTATGATAATTCCTTTTTGCTTTCCATATTTTATTACCACAATTGAAAGGAAATTTTTGCACATTCTTTTGTTTTTAGTCTAGTCCTATTTGAAATAATTCTTGTTTGCTACTATTCACTCCTGAAAATTAGTTCAAACTGATTTTTTCTAAGAAAATTTAATTTGTCACAATACTGTCATGACATTTTATACAAATTCTAAAACCTTCTCATAATCCACCAAGGTATATTAATAATGTTCCTAAGTATTCATGATTGAATTATTGGAAATATCACTGAGTTGGATGACTTATTTATATCCATCTTTAAAAATGATTACTTAAAAGTATAGAAATATATTACTTCCTCCAATGATCTTCATAACTCTCAACAAATTAAAACATTGTGCAGAAATACTGAGCAGAATTTAATTCAATTTCACCAATAATGAAATATCTGTAATAAGTCAAATGTTAGAAAATAATTTGGAATAAATTAACAAATGTACAAACTATTTATTGATTAAGAACAAATGATAGCATAGATATAAGGTGACCAATCGTCCTCCTTTAGGGAAAACAGTCCTTCTTTTGTAAGTTCTGTCCTTCCTCGAAACGTGAAGACTAATCTGTTGTGCATTATGTGATGTATTTATATTTGACATGATGATTTGTCAAGGCTCATTACAGTACGGTATAAAACGTAATTGTGAGATGCATGTGCTTCACATGGGAGACTTTGAGAGAGTGGCCATGTGCATTTACTTCTTACCGAAACATGACATGGCACATACGCACATAGTAGACTCACGGCACATCAGTAATTGAATGACTCATGGTAATTATTTCTTTCTCAGTGAATATTCAATTATACAGAGGTAAGTACAATTCATGTTTTATTAATTCATTATCTCTTTAATAATTTCCAAATATGTATAATTTTATTTACAAGTTTATACAACCCTGTTGTCAACAGAAGTGTAAAATAATTTAAATTTAAATTTTAGTGAAATTTATTCACTTATGTTATTAAAGTTTCAGTTGTAATAATTAATTTTATTTATTCATAATGTGCTTGCATCGTTTGTGTAGCTTTATATTTTATTTTTAATTTTAAATTACATTTAAGGGATGGAAAAATCAAAAAAGAGGAAATGCCATTTCAATGATTCCTCATATCAAAGAATGATGCCATTGTTTTCTGCAATATTTGCAGAGGAGAATTTTGTATTGCAGTTGGGGACAGAGCAGCTATAATGAAACACTTGTCCACCAACAAACATAAGCAATCATTAGATGCATCAGCTTCCGCTCATAAAGTAACAGGTTTTTTTAAAACTTCAAATTATTCTGAAGATGAAAAACAGCTGCAATGGAGGGAACATTTGCATTTCATACCATAATTCACAATCAAAGTTTTTATAGTATGGATTGTACAACTAAATTATTGAAAAAGTTTCACAATGCTAAATTTTCATGAGGTAGGACAAAATGCGAGGCTATTATTAAATCAGTATTTAAAAATTACTGTGATAAAATACTTACAGCAGACTTGAAAATTGCAGCATTTGTAATGGTTTTATCTGATGCATCAAATAATGAAACCAAATTGTATCCAATACTAGTAAGTTATTTTAATGTTACCAAGGGGATTCAAGTAAAAATTTTAAATTTAGAATCCATTGATGGTGAAACTGCTGAAATTTTTTCAAACTATCTATACAGAGTAATAAATGAAAATTTGAAATCCAAAGTTGTTGCACTAACAGCTCATAATACAAACACAAATTTTGGTGGGCAAAGACACAAAGGGGTGAATAATGTGTATGTAAAATCACAAGATTTACTCGAAAAGAAAATACTAGGAATAGATTGTAATGTACATATTTTGTTAAATGCAATCAGGCATCATGTGCCATGCCAATTGATGTAGAAGTAATAATAACTACAATTTATTTGTATTTAGTCATTTTACCATTCGTGTGGCTACTTTAAAACAATTTTGTGAAAAAGCAAATGTTGAATACAAAAAACTTTTAGGATATTCAAAAGTTAAATGGCTTGCTCTAACACCTGCTGTAGAGGGCATTCTACAATTATTTGAGCCTCTCCATTCATATTTTTAAGTTTAGACAAATGTCCTAAAATCCTAGAATCATTTTTCAATAATGAAATATCTGAGATAGTAATGTATTTTGTACATAATCAAGCATCTGTTTTTCACAAAACGATTCAAAAGATTGAAAGTGAACACATTTCAGCTACAGAAGTTAGTTATAAACAGAAAATTGTCAGACTTAGAGGAATCAAATCCGAGCATAACGGAAAAGTTTATCAAAGAAGTGCAGAATTTTTACCAAACGTTTTTAATGTATTGAAGAATGGTCTGAAGCAAACATCACAGGAAATAACAGTTTTCAATGGTGTTTTATGACTTCATCATAAGTATATTGGACAGATATTGAATCTTGTGTTGAGTTTTTATCTAAAGAAATGCCAGCTATTAAAATAGATGACAATATGTCTCTTTGAAGAAATTAGAAGACTGGATGTATATTTAAATTCTGAAAATTAATACAATGGGAAAATCAACGCATTGAAATTGATAAAAGATCGGTGGATATTTTCAGCCATTTCAAAAATGAACATATTCCATGTGAAAATTTATTTATACTTGTTCAATTTACATTATGCTGCCCTGGAACTAATGCAGCAGTTGAAAGAGTTTTTTCAATTGCCAATGATTTTTGGACAAGTGAGAAATTGAGATTGAATGTTGATACTCTAGCTGCAGCACTTGCAGTAAAATTCAATATGAAGGATATTTCTTGTTCAGATATTTCCAATATATTGTTAGAAGATGATACATTGACAAAAAATATTAATTCAATGGAAAAGTACTCATTTAAATAATAATTAACAGGCATGTAAGCATAATTACAATATTAAATGTTGCAAATGTTTTTATTATGCATATATCATATTATAGTGTATTATTGTTGCAATGAATAAAATGTTTCTTTTATTTACGATATTTTTTTCAATTTATTTGTTCTGCTTTTCATTGTAAAAAAGTTGGTCACTTTGCTAAATAAGCACTGTAGAATATTATAAAAGAACTAAATTAATTAAGCTGTTAAGTTTTGTAGTCTTGTATTGACTAGTTTATCCATCTGCCACATTCTTGATTTTGGGTTTAACCCCAACAAGGTTAAAGATTTTTTTCTCTTGTAATATTCACTTAAATGTTCAGAATATTTATACAGAAAAGGTAGTGTGTATAATTTAAATTTAACCTTTATTCATGCTTAGCATGCTTTCAATATATAACAATATAATCCTACAACTTTTACTTCTTTAGTATTCAGAGCGACTCTGAAAATTAAAGACGTGAAAGTGATATTATCATGATAAAGTTATATATCGAAAGCATTATAAGCATAAATAAAACTAAATTTAAAATATATAGACTACTTTTCTATATAAATGTCCTGAACATTTATGTGAATCATTAGATAGAAAATAAAGAATCACAGATTAATCTGAAGTATTTCAATGTGTTGGCAGTAAAATAAAAAAAATTGATCGCAGTATGTTGCTTCTTTTATTATCACAAGATATCAAATCCATGACATTCTTTCTTTTTAAGGTATGTATTGATAATATGGTTTTATGCAACAACATTAAACATAGACCTTTCTTAGAGTCATTGAACTGAAACAAAATAATGCTTTCATTCATTCTTCCTCAATGTGGCATTTGAAGGAGGAGGGAAAAACATTGACCTTAATACATATTAATGTCAAAGACCCTACTACTAGATACTATAGAAGTGTTATGAAAATTTAATATGAATTTCAAAAATATGAATTTATTTAAACAATTGGATGTTTTTTAGTAGGTAAAAGTTCAAAAAGTAAAGAAATACAAAGTACCAAAAAACATGCTGCGATATAAAACCTACTACCAGAAATATTTCAAAAGTCCAATTCCTACATTGTTGGCTGTAATAGTGGATTGACAGACTGTGGAAATTAAGATCCATAGATCCCATTGGGCTTGGTCACTCATGAGCAATAAAACCACTTGATTCTTCTTCTTCCTCTTCTTCACATGCTCAAAAATAGCAGTAATCAAAATAATTATATTGTCCATTATATATTTTTGAATTGAAACAATAAACTTAACAAATAAATAAATTACATATCTAATAATTTTAAAACAATGTAAGCAAAAATTCTGATCTAGTAAAAAAAAAGACTATAAAAATACTATCTTCTTAAATTTTTATCTTCTTATAAGTTACATCAAGCAAGCTGGGATAAGTTGATAAAATGAAGTACAGCAAAGTGATAGCATTTTTCAATTAGAAAATGAGAGAACCAAGATATAAAAAAAATTATAAAGAAGCTGGTCAGAATACATTATCAAAAGTCTGAAGAAATTAAGAATTAATCGACACAATTTTAGACAATGATGAAATAATATTGGGTCAACATAACAGAATCTACAAAGCTATACCAATAAAACATCTACTTACATTTAACATGATTTTAGGAGTGTATTTTAAATCTATAAGATTTATAGTGCTAATGTCTTGAAATACATAATTCCAAAACAAATCAAATTTAAACTTGATAAATATAATTACAACCTACCTTCATTCTGCTGATCTCTTCTAATTACATGATATATAATAAAATTATTTACAAATTTTCTCATCTAAAGCAATGTTGAAGTAATGATTGTGTGCTTACAAATCTTTAGACAATATTCTATTTCACCTTTGCATATTTATTTCCACTGTATCCCAACACATTTGCACTTTTCAATATGGCAACAGACATTATCTTTCATTTCAAAAGGGATCTTTTATTAACATAATCTTTAGTAAGACTGAGAACATGAAGATATGTTATGTACCATTATACTGTTAACATAAACAATTTATTAATAGCCAGTCAGAAAATATTGTTGAAAAAATGTTTGTGTATAAGTGATAAAAAAATTAAGTCTTCCAAAATTGTCTACTGGCACCATGCTATAAAGTCATTGTATCTCCAAAAATAGTTCTTTCTAGTGCAGAAAGCCATTAGTTTTGCTAAAACAAATAGGTGTATAAACCTTGTTGATTGCTTGATAGCCTTTAAGGCTGCCTTAGGTCTTATGAAAAAATCATTAGTGCTCTGCAATGTGTCAATTCCTCTCTTTTCATCAAGCATTGGTGGTCGAGAGGTCAGCACAACTGCCTTACAAGCAGCTGTCCTGGGTTAGTGGGTTCACATCCTGGCTGATGCTATGACACATGAAAAAAAAAAACAACAACCATACTTTCTATTATTTTACTAATAAAACTACTGTATTGGCTAAAAAAATTGTATATCTCTGATTCATTTACTCTTAATAGAGATATTTGTCAGAGATTTCCATTTTCATCATTATTGTTTGCAATCTGTTTGAATTAGTCGATCAAATAATAAAATTGCTTTTATATTTCACTATAATGTTACTGCTTACTCCGTTTCTTTTTTCTGATTAACTTTTTTATGTTTACAGGCCTCATAATATTCTCCTTGTTCGTGGAATATTTGTACAGAATATAATCACTTTTACAAACTAACAATTCATCAGTGTGACAACCCCCATCCCTATCCACTCACTGAACTTTATTTTTGAGTATTTTGCGCAACTTCTCAAGTGTCAAATAGAATTGCATTATAGTTTAAAAAATTTAATAATAGAAGTAAAAATATTTCTAGTAGCTACTATACCTATTATAAAAATTTAATCATTAATGACTCTTTTTAGTATCTATTTTATCATTATACTTTTTGGATACTTCTAATGAGTGTTAAGATTATCAAAATGTACTAATTGTATAAAACATTACTCGAAGCTTGTAGATGTTAATCTGCCCAATCACTTTATTTCTTAAGTAAGCTAAAATATTAATACATTATCAATTTCTTCTTTTAAAGCTATTTTAACTCTAATTCACTTGTTAAACATACCATCTTTTGCTGGAAAACTTTCTTGATAGATTAGCTTGAGCATAGTTTGCAGTTTAAAATATTTCAGTGGTGGACGACTCTGCTATCAGTAAAAAGAAAGCCATCATCTATTCTCAGTAGAATTCATCTGCTTATACTTTATTCAAGTGCAAAAATCATCAAATGACCCAATTCTTGCTAAAGTTTTTATTCAAAATTATACAAATATGTTGTTACTAAATATTTCATCTTATGGATTTAATTGTAATATTGATAGCATATCTTTGCAAAAAGTCATTTGAAGATACATTTTATATATTTTGATAGATATATACTTTACACAATTTAGGTGTATCATTGTTTCATAAACATCTAATTCTTAAAATGTTGCTACACAACTATGTTAAAAAATAAACCAATGTAAAGTTTAACATGCTTAAAAAATGGTGTAGTGTTTTTACTAAGTGTGTAATCTTTTAAGCTGATTTATTTCAAGTTTTTTTTTCTCTTGATTTTTTGTTCAAAGAATAAATAACTTTTTGTCCTTTTAAAAATTAAAAAAAATAAATAAGTAAAAGATATCATCTTTTATTATGTCAAATTTGCATATATTGTACATAATCTTATATGGTAGCTGATAAATAGTTTTGTATATGAAGAGAAAAGGTTAATGATGATTAGATAGGTCAAAATTGTTTTGGCCTGGATTATAATCAGAAGATTGATAAAGTTTTACACAATTTTCAGACACTTGTTGGATCAGAACATCAGGAATAGTATTAGCACTAATAATAGTAATAATAGATTTGATGATAAAGCAAATTTCAAATATAAAATTGGAATCATTTTAAAAAAAATTAAAAGACACTCTAACAAACACAATAGCTTATGAAAAAAATTAAAGGATTGAATTAGTAGAGAGAATGAATAAAATGATAGAGGAAAAGTTGAAGAAATATATATTCTGTAGAGCAGGGGTGGGCAATTGTTTTGGTTCAGGGGCCACAGAGGTTGGCAGAGGTCTGCATCAGGGAACCCTTTGTGGAAGCAAAGGTTAACGGAGGGCCACACCTTTTTTTCATGACACAATAAACACACTGCTTTATTTGCTGTATTACCAAAGAAATATTTGTTTGTCCATTCTTCATTAAACACATGACATTCATCACCGATTTTACATTTTTTGGGAGGGTTCATGGTTTCACTAAAGTTGCAAAGACAAAATTGAAATTAATCAGGTCAACTGGAAAAACACTGTACATTGTATCTACACTGCACATGTATTGACATGGCCATCCTAGTGGAAAATAAGAGACAAACCTTCAGTCATGTATGGGAAGGAAATCTCAGTTCAAGGTGGATTTTTCTGATTGTCTTGGTAGGCTGCATGTGGCCCTTGGGCCTCTATTTGCCCACCCCTGCAGTAAAGCATAAAACTATGTAATAGTAAATTGAGACATGAAACAAATAAAGTTAAAAAGGAATAATTAAAAAGGGAATGCATAGAGATAATATATATATATATTACTTTTTGAGTTAGTATTGACAATGTGTACATTTTTAAAATATCACAAATATCAATTAAAATAATATAAATTAATTTTTAAAAAACAGCTTTAAAAGTAATATGATTGATTTAACAATTCATGCTTTTTCCCTCGAAAATGCCTCAGATAAGCCTCTATATAAGAAAATGAGGTAAAGAGAGAAGACAGTCTGTTTTTTTTTTCTAAAAAAAGTTTTGTACTTTGAATTAAAAATATTTCATTTATTTAATAAACTAATAATCTCAATCTATTACAAAATATGAATTACTGGAAATGTTTTATATATATGCAGGTTTACCTGGGACAGTAAATTTAATTGATTTTCCAAAATCTTCATAAGTCAAAAATCTTGCATAAAAAATAGGCAATTGTAATAAGATCTGATTACAAAAAAATTAATTTGTTAACTTAAATTCAAAATATATAAAAACTAGAATAAAACTTAAAAAAAAAGTAATAATAAATAACTAAACATGACTAGGCATATTATTAATATTGGTAGTTGTGGAAAGACTGTACTACCGCTGGTAGAGGGTGCTGTGCCACCATCAATAACTGTAAATTTTTTAATAATAATTTGTTGATGGTTCACCTTTTTTTTCTTATTTAGACCAAGAAATGATTCATTAATTATAATGAAACACATAGAGAGAAAAAAAAACATTATTTTTGTTGTTCTTTATGTTCTATTATCAAAGTTTTTTTATTTTTGTAATATTTAACCAATAAAACTTTGAAGTTTTTTTTTTTTACAGCAAATTTATTTTTTTCATGCAAATGCAGTTGAAATTAGATTACGAAATGTAAAATACAGTTGATTGGTATAGTTTTAATAAAGTAATTGATTAAATATTTTTATTTTTACTCATACTGCAGTTTTTTGTCTGTTATAAAATTCACTAATAACTTGAATATCATAAACAAATTACTGATTTAAAATTGAGCACATAAATGATATTTTAATGACCATTGATCATATGGAGTTGATTATTAATTGCATAATGTACAAAAATTTTTTTTCTCCTTTTTTTTAACCCAAATTAATTTAATATTTTGATGATTAAGTTCATAAAGATGTTAATCTAAAATTGATTGAAGAACAAAATGTTTATTCTCCCCATTTAAAGCTGTTTATACATAATGCACAAAATCATTTTTTCTCTTTATATTTTTTTTTCATCCAAATTAATTTAGAATTATGATGACCACATTTTTGCTATGGATAAAAAAATTTTTAATTTAACAATCATTGATTGAGTATTTCAACTACTGCAGACATTTTAAAATGTAATGTTAATGCACTTTGTTATATGTGATCGAAGTGTGCTTCTAATTATGTATTCTACTGAATAAAACTTGCATTTTTTGTTTTTTGCAGCCCTTAATGCTGAAAATCGTTTTTATTTTGGATATGTAAATGAAAACACAAATTGTCTTCCAAAGATATTGGATAAAAATTAGGTGAGTATATTAATTATATTTTAACTATAGATCAACACCTAATATTGTATAATGAATAAAACTAGTAAAACATTACATGATCACCATTTCCTATATTTACACAAGCTGTTAAAACAGAATCAAACTCTCCATACAGTAGTATTACCCATAGGATGACGGTTACTCTGGTTTCTATGGTGATTGTGGTTTTCCAAAAACCAAAAGATACCAAAATGTATAGATACTAAACTGAGTTCAGATCTATATGAGTATGCAAATGAATTAGCTTGGATTGAAAACATTATTGTGTTTTCATCTTATGTCCATAGCTGTCTAGTTAACTAAACAAGTAACAGGTGGTTGCTGGAGGGTTGCATTAGATCCTATGATCTAAATGCAGTGCTTTCAGATTCAAGGCTCCTCACTGATGCAATTCATAAGCTAGAAACTAGTCTGGAAATATTGGATGAGAAGGAACTAAACAGGGATTTTATGCAAAAACCTTCTTGCAACCATTTATTACTGTGGCTTGCACTGGGTGGCACTGCTGTATGGAGAGTTTGCTATGGTTATAGTGATTAAACTCTGTACTGTAGGTTTTTGCATGAATTTTGATATTTTATCCTTAGATTATATAGTTTTAATAAAGTCCCTATTCTATAATATCATCAATCTTACAGGATGGCTAGAATTTTTTTTAAAAAAAAATAGATGTTTTTAAAAAAAAACATTTTGCAATTTAATAGTGGATACAAATTAATGATGATCACTATGTTGAATCACACACAAAGATCTATCACTTGTGGCAAGAAAAATGTGTGTGTATATAAAGATAAAATAAAAGCAGCAATCATAAAAATGAACTAATAATTAATGATATAAATAAAAAATGGATAGTAAAAAAAAGTGGTTGCCTTGAAAAGATAAAAATATTTAATTTTAATTTTCTAATAATTTCAGCCACAACCAAATTTTAAATTATAATACAAGTCCATTCAAGCCAATGGCTGATATGTCTTCTGATTAAAATAATATATTTTTGCAATGCAACAGTGATTCTTCTTATTAGACTTTTGATAACTTATCTCTTGATGATTCACCTACTGGTATAGCAATAGTCAACAAAATGATTCAGTTTATTGAAAAATACTATATTGGAAATTACAGGAGATACAGTACTTTATCAGATATATTATAAATATGTTAGTATCTAAAATTATATATATGTAACGAAACTTAAATATATTCCAAACAACAGTAAACAATTTATAATATAATATAAATAAAAACTCATAAAGAAATATTTTCGATTATATTCATAATCATTTTCAACTCAACTTTCAAAATGGAATCATCAATTACCAAACGGAAACACATGTCGATTTAAATATCCCACAATTCATTAATCCTAACATTTGCTGACTGTCTGCTTATTATCGTATATATATATATTGTAACGTACATATTTATTCGGATGTCTTTTAAGTTATTGGTGTTAATGCAAGCATCTTATGGTGAATGCTGTTGGGTTACTTATAAATTTCCCTCTGCAATTGATGGTATCAATGATTTTGTATTTTGATCGATTATGTTTATTTGAAATGTTTTTGACCGTGGAATCTATGTAACCGATCTATACTCAACATTTTTAAACAAATCTGTGCGAACTAATAATAGTATAAAATTTAAAATGTAAATTAAAAATCTAAAATAAAAGTAAAAATAATGTTAAATGTTAAAGTAAACATTGTGCAAAAATAAATTTTTGTATGTTAATTACTGGCAGTGGCTTATTTTATTTATTTTTTAATATTGAAATATAATTAGATAAGATATTATATTATTAAATCTCTTCTATTCCCTGAGCTAGTGACTTGAGCTAATGACCGGAATCAAAATTTTAAAAAAAAAAAAAAAAATTTTTTTTTTTACTTACGTATCTGCCTACTTTATAAATTTTTCTAGGTTCAAATGCCTAGATGGCACCCTGTAGTGCAGATGACGTTAACTCCTTCTCCAGATTGTTACAATATATTACTCACAAGTTCATATGACATTTGTTCAAGGTTGGGCACAATCCTTTCATTAAATTGATCAAATTGATAATAAAAAAATCCAGTTTCTAAGTCAAAAATTGATTCTAGAATTTTGATTTTCAATTCTGGTATTTACCACTGTGATAAATTTCACAAAGTTATAGTATTAAGTGATGATTAATAGTCATTGTATAAGTATTGTTTCTGACATGCAGTCACCAATCTACCAATAATATCTCACGTTAAAAGTTATAAAAGATGATGCATTACTTGCAATTTAATGTACAAGTTAACAAGTATACAATCGATCATATTATTTAGAGGTAAAGCAAAGATTTTATTTCTGATAGCCTCTTAATATTGATCAAGACATATATTTAAAAGAAATCTAATTTTTTTTTTTTTTTACAACTTAATTAACAGTAGAATTTCAACAAGAGAATATAAACTTTTAATAATAATTTTATACTGAAGCAACAACATTGTAGCATCTCTAGGTAAGTGGAATTTTTTTAAAAAAACAATTCTATAGAATTAAATCTATGGAACCAAGTGATTGGTAGCTGATAGGAAAATATAAATTTTGTAATCCACTGATAATTACTTCATCTGTAATACATATTTTTATCTTTTGAAGAATGTGGGATAGCAGCAGTCCCAGAAAAGTCTTACTGGAAATAAAATGTTTTTGATTTGCTCTTATTGTGTAGTGCAAAAACAAATGAAAGTATGGTAGAATAATTATTTGAGTCTTTTGCATAATATAATTTTTTTTCTATTCTTCTTAATAACAGAGAAGGTAAAATCTTTAAAGACACTCATAATTACTAGGTTTTGTATTATCTTGTTCATTATCAGGTAGTTGTGAGATAGAAGTAACTATTTACTAATAGTGTATTCTTGGTTTGATGCTCGTAGCAACAATAGACATCAATAGATAAGATCAACAAAAATATTCCAATTTAGAAATGTAATTTTCTCTTTTCTACTGGAACTACTTTAGATTTTACATAAAATTTCAATTTATTGTTGCAGATCAGTAATGGAGGCTTAATTGTAATGATTTGGATCCATGAGAAGTATTGGGTAAAAACCAAGTGTAACCCGTTTTTCTCCAAAATGTTGAGATAATTTTGGCATTTGTTAATATTGTATATTGAGATGGAAAGTCCTAAATTGAAGCATTTCAAGAAATTCGTTTGACTATTCTTACATGTATAATACATGGAAATTTGTCAAATATAGGAGATAGCATTGGTAGTTTTTTTTAAAGTTTAGTTTGATACAGATGTTATTTCATTTTAAAGGCCATTTATAACAAGTCATTTTTTTTGATTCTAAGTCTGTGCCTATGTCAGAGCTGATATTAGAAAACGTATTAAAAATCAAATCACATGAATTTAGCAATGATTTCCCTAATTATAATAGAATTAGAATTTTGAATCCCGATTTCCTGTTTATTGAAAGATATTCTAGTTTTTCTGCTTTTAATTGGCTAAAATTAGTTAGCTGGTAATAGGGTAACAAAGTTCACCAATTATCATTTTCAAATGCACGTATATATGTTTAACTGAATTTACTATCAACATGATATGTAAAATAGTTTCTGTCAGCTTTCTTCAAGGAAGAATTTCAGATTCCATGCCCACATATCAGTAACTTTTGTTTTTTAATGCAGAATGTAAAAACAAACTAGGAAAGTCATGTGCTGATTTATTTAGTAATATTATGTATCTAAACAAAGCAAAGCAAAACTCCATATAGTAGTGCCACTTGTGCTAAACAGAATAATCAATGGAAGCCAAAAAGGCTTGTGCATAAAATCCCTATCTAATGTATCATTGAAAATATTTAAGCATTTAGTATACTGTTATGTTAAAAGCATCATGTGATTATTCAATTTTTGAATATTTGTAAATTAACTTTTTTTTATAGCTTTCATTAGCAAAATTTTAATCGTTTATGCTATACCATCCAAATTTTTATTTTTTTATAACTTGGAGTGATAAGGAGACATCTATTATGTCATGATTATTTCTACAAGTTAGAGAATTCATATAAAGATTTACAATGTTTTTCTTAAAATAAAAAAAATACATATGATTAACATAAAGTCTTGTTTGTAACCACAGTTTAAAAAAGTAAAACATAACAGAAGAGCCAGATAAAAGTTATACAATGGAATTTTAATCATTTAAGATAGAGACTTCAAGTTGATTGTTTTTTTAATATTCTAAAACACAAATTGAAGGCTTAGCATAAAATTAACATATCATTATAATTATATAATTGTGTTAGCTTTAATTTGCAAATTGTTTTATTAAACCAATAATACATCACATGAATTCTGACATGCTATTTAGCAACAAGTTCTTTTTATCTTACCATATTTTTGCCACTTATAGTAAGCTTCGATTTGTTTTTCAATTTGGATTAATAGTTTATTAGTAAAACAAAAAAGTGAAAAGTGATTGCAATACTGGTACTTACTCCAAGATGCAAAAGCTCCTCATTAATGAAATCCCTAAGATAGGAACTAGTCTGGGAATATTGTATAGGATATTATTGGATAGGGATTTAATAGGCCCTATCATGTGGCATCTATTGATTTCTAAAATTTACACTAGGTGGCAAAATGTAAAAAGAAAAAAAAAGTATTCTATGCTTGGACTAGTTACAAATGTTCACTATAGTTAACATTTTTTTTTCATCTGTTTGTAAAATCATTATGGCTCTGCACACATAACAAATAAGGGTATATGTTTGTATTTATATATGCCACCTGTGACCGTTATTTATTTACTAGGGTTTTCCAGTAAATTTATAAATTGCTCTATATTGAATTCATTAACTATTATGCAAATAATATTTAATAACATTATGCTCGGAAGGAATATCACTTGATTTTTGGTATGGATTATTATATACAATAAGCTGCTTATTATTTCTGAAGCAGCTGTTCGTTCATTTCTTTTATATATTCGTGCTTATGTTGTATTAATATAACACCATTCATTAAACAATTAAGTCGAACTAAGAAGATTTGGCATTAGTGGTCAATGATTGTTCTGAATATTTAAAAAAAATTACAATAGAGATAAGTTTTATTTTAGTAATAGTTTAATTACCTTAAATCTTTGCACGAATTTAAAAATGGTTGTTAACAAAATTAATCCTTGATCAATATGTATATATATTTATATTAGTAGTAGTAGCAGTTTGTACACAAATGTAATCTTTTTAATTCAATAAAAAAAAAGTATTAATATTTTAATAAATTAATTTCCGAATAGTACAATATTTATGTATGTGGGTTTTAAGTTTGTTTTTCATAAGTTAGGAAGACCGTATAAAAAATATTCAATGTTATTTTATTCTATCTTTGATGGGGGGGGGGGGGGAGTCTGCTAGAAATTTTTTTGTTCTATTATGGATTATTTAATTAAAGGCTTTTCCTTTTTATATATATAATTTAATATTGTATATAAATAAAAACCATTTTACTATATAAAATAATTATGTTAGTGATGTATATAATTATTAATTGCCCAATTATTTAAATTTTACTGTATTATTTAATAATTTCAATATTAAATTTTTGCTTTATAGACTTTTTATAATTATGTGAAATATTACTTTTGCCATTATTTGCAAGTAAGATTAAGCGATTATGATATTCATTTGTGAGTTCATTAGCTGCGTGTGAATACGGTTGATTGACAATAAGAAGTTTACGAGTCCTTTCTTAAAATGAGACAGCTGCACTAGATAGGTTTGGTTGGCTTGTTAAAAGGTTTATTTCTTTGTTAAACTCATTAGAGATGAAATCCTCCTGCATTTGATTACCATCTAATTTAAAGGTAAATTATAACTGACGCATTCATTCCTAAAAGGCAAATTATATTTAATCCCAAATACTTTAGTCGGTTATTGTTAATTAAACTAGTTTAAATAAAATTGTTGTTTTTGCATTTATTTGATAATTAAAAATAATAATAAAAATGAACATTTTAAATTACATTAGATAGATTATTTACTTTATTTTTCTTGCTTTTACATTATTATTCTTTTGAAGTACAATATATAACAATCTAATAATGGAAACCTTTACTTAATGATCTATTTGTAGTTGATTTGTTAAAAGCTAAAGTATAAAATTATCAGTGTCCGTCAAAAGCAAACAAAATATACAATCGTAACGTAATTAGCCGTTCACCACCCTATGGGAAGTTGTCCTATTCCTAAAAGACAACTTCCTACTTTAGCTAAATTTAAGATTGTGAGATAACTTGCTTTCATATCACTTGCAAGCATCCTTTATCTGCACATTTCTCCCCCATATTTCTTTATTTCTTTAAAAATGTAGAAAAATTCGAATACTATTCTGTTTTTCATTTTATTTTCTTGTTTTTCTCTTACATTTTTTTTCACTTGCTTTCATATCACTTGCAAGCATCCTTTATCTGCACATTTCTCCCCCACATTTCTTTATTTCTTTAAAAATGTAGAAAAATTCGAATACTATTCTGTTTTTCATTTTATTTTCTTGTTTTTCTCTTACATTTTTTTTCACCATTCGTTTCTAACCTTTTTTTATTTGTCTGTCTCCATTTCAAAACCAATAATAATTTTGCATTTCTTTTTGGTGCAATAATGTAATACAATTTTTCATAAGAACTCTGATATTCTGTCTAATTGATGTTACTACAACTAATGTTTCTAAGAATGTGACACATTTTTTCATCAGTGATGAAACTTACAATACATTATAGTTGTTTTTTTTTTTTTAAATTGTTACTGGCAGGGAATTAATATTTATTAAATCCTGAATAGAGTTTTAGCCTGAGAATATCCAATTAAAAATGGTCAGAAGTTCATTTATTTACCAATAATCAGATGGCTAATTGCATTGATTATGGGCTTATACCCTGAAAAAATCATAGTCTTTTATAGAAATACTCATCCTGAAAAATTGTTTTTGTTGAATTCAAACCTCAAATCATGATCTTAGTAAGCAAATGTTCTAACAATTATCTTACAAAATTGTTCTTCAAAGTGGCTATCAAAAACAATGACAGATATGTTTTTTTTCTATAAAATAAAAACTGAGAGATTTTGTAAATTTAAAAAACTTTTATACTAGTAAGAAAAGTGAAAATATTGGAGAAGATGTGAATTTGCAGAAAAATGCAAAAAGTAAGTTAGATATTAAAAAGTAAATGAGAAAAAATAATAATACAGACATTAAAAAAAAATTATTTAATAAAGAAGAAGAGTAGTTGATAGTTGAATTCACCATTTATTTCATATTGGAAAATCTAGAAAAAATGAATAGAACAGGACCATAGCAGATGCAAAAAAAAAAAAAAATAGAAGTCATTCAATAATTTAAAAAAAAATGCTATTACTATTTGAGAAATATAACAAAATACAGGAAGACTTAGGGAAGTTAGTTTAGTTTGGATTGTGAAAATCATTTTGCAGATAATTAATACTGATGTAAATTTATTTTCAAGTACATGAAATGCACTCTTCAAATTTAATGATGGATAGAATAAGGATTTGAATTATGATTAAATTGTAAAATAAAGTTATCACCATTTTGACAGAATAAAAATTAGATGGTTCAATATCACTTCACATTGCAACCAAATAAATAATCAGTTATGTTTGATCATTATTATAATGAGCAGACATTTGAAAATGAATAAGGTCATCTTAAATTTAAAAGGAGGAGAGGACAAATAATAAAAAGAAGTTTACAATGATTACACAAAACAATCTACAAATCACAAATATATTCATACCATGGTCTTTCTTCTCAATTGCCTGATAGCACTTAACTGATATGTCAGTTGAGTTTTGTTGAACAGAATGAATGTGTGTGTAAATGGAATTTTTTTTCTAATAGATATTTACAATCATAACAGACAAAAATAAATCAAATCTTGGCCCTTAATCCTAGGAGGCTGATAAATTGCCAGCCAAGGCTGCATTTGGTGCCTGAAGGCAAAGGGTGCTAAAAATCTCCTGATTCCAGACCTAGGCTGCCATTTAATAATAACCTTTTATTTAGGTACTTGACAACTAAAGATGAGAGGAAGAACTATCTAATTATTAAATAGGGCATTATTGGACCTGTGAAGCTAGAAGAAAAAGTGAAGAGACAATTGATTTAAAAAATGGACATATAGTATACTACAAAGTCACAAACATTGGAAATACAAGTAGAGTAGGATTCATTGTAAATAAAAAGTGGAAGAACAACATTGACAAAATTGATGGTGTATTGATAAGAGTGGGGAAAAAAATCAGTTATTCAACTTAATAGCAGATAGCAAATGCGGATAACTCAGGTTTATGCCAACAAGTTCTCATTGTGATGATGAAGTAGAGAATTTTTATATGGATGTCTAAAAGAGTTTTGATCAGACCAAACAACATTTTAAAATTGTCATGGGAGACTTTAATGCTAGAATTGGTAAACAATTGAAAGATGAAAATGCTATAGGCAAATTTGATGATGGTGACAGAAATGAAAACTTTATATTATGAATTCACTTTTTGAGGAAAATATTAAATGGAAATGGAAACATCCAAATGAAGTACAGCAGAATTGAATTACATTTTGACTAACAGAAAATATGTATTTCAAAAATGTAATGTTCTTAATAAATTACATAGGATGTGATCATTGATTAGTGAGATATAAGATACATGTTAATGCAAAACTAGAGAGACAAAAATTATTAAGAAAAATAGTATTCACAGTTTATATTCCTAATCTTCAGAAACATTCCAATGAATTCAAATTAGAACTTGCAAATTGTTTTCAAATATTAACAGATTTTAATCATGATTCAGATTTGAACAAAATCAATAGAAAATAAATGATACATTTTTAAAAACTGCATCAAAGATAGATAGTATGAAAAAGTAGCAATTGACCAGAAAATTTCTATTGAGATGATAATTTATAAAGAAAAGGAACATTACACTATGATTGTATATCTTGAATTTTGTAAAATGGTGTGAAAAAGAGTTGATAACGATATAAGAAAGTTTAATTGTGAACTAGCAAGGAAAATTATAGAAGAGAATAAAAGTCTCAAGGGTGCAAAACAACATTTTGATATTGGTAGAAAACTTATTTTTGCAATAAGAAAAAAAGATGGAATTATTATTAAAAAGAGAGATGATATCATGAAATGTGTAGAAGAGTTCTATCAAAAATTATATAACAATAAAGAACAAAGAAAAATACCTCCTATAACTACTATATCCTCTGAATTATCCAGAATTTTAAATGAAAAAGTGAGATATGCAATTAATTTATGAAGAAGGAAAAGCTCTAGGTAATGATGGAATTATAATTACTATTTTTAAAAAAGCAGGTCAAAAAATATATAACTTTTTGGCAAAGTTATATACCAAATGTCTAAATGATAAAGATGTACCAGATGATTGAAAGAATGAAGTATTAATATTAATATTTGAAAAACATGATAAAGAAGATATCAGAAATTACAGACCCAGTCTTTTATCAGTTCTATACAAAAAATTTTATCAAAATAATTACAATTTATTTAGAATGAACATTGGATTTTAGCCAACCAAAAGAACAATCTGGATTTAAAAGTGGTTTTAGCACAGTGGATCATATCTGAGTATTGAGAGGAATTATAGAAATGACCAATATGAGTTGCCATTATGCTTTGGATTTGTAGACTATGAAAAGGCATTTGGTTCTATAAGCATTTCTTCAGTGATTAAAGCATTGATCAACAAAATATAGACCTAGGATATTGTCATATTTTGAAGAATATTTATGAAAATGTAACAGCAACAATTAGATTATATAATAATACTAAAAAAATTATTAACATTGACAGGGTGTTTTCATATCGAACCCTTTTAGAGCAGTTTTGCAAGAAGTAATTTTTGGATTAAAATGGGAAAATAAATGCATAAAAATAATGGGAGGTTATTTAAGTCATCTAGATTTTGCAGTTGATGTAGTTGTTTTTTTATACAATGCTTTAGAACTTCAGGAAAAGTTGCAAGAGTTAAGTTTAAAGCAATGTTCAATGAATTTTCTCAAAAGAAGGTAATAGAGATTGATAATGATGAGTTAGGAAAAGTTAACAACTACAAATACTTTAGTCAGATTATTACCATAGATTAAAACATAATAGGTGAAATTAATCATAAAATTAAACTTAGTTGGTGTTCTTTTGGTAGAAATAATATCAAAAGGAGATATATGTTTGAAAAGTAAAGTTTTTAATAAATGTTTGTTACCAGTTCTTACACTTATGGATCTGAGATTTGGACACTTAACAAAAGAACAATACAGAGACTTCAGACCACTTTATGGAAAGATGCATATTAAGAGCATCATGAAGAGATTGAAAATGAAATACATGGGTGAGAGAACAAATAGGTGTTAGTGATAACATTGAAAAAATTAAGAAATAAAAGTAGAATTGGGCTGGACATATTGCTAAAAGTTATGATAATAGATGGACAGTTGAAATCTTAAACTGGATTAAAAAGAGAACATAAAATACCTAGAAAGAGACCACATGTGAGATGAATGAATGAAATAAGAAATTGTGATGAAGAGGCTAAAAATCAGAAATTTATTGAATTTGGATAGACCTTCATGATGATTATATCACATGCAGATTCTGTAGTCTGTTTATTTGCTGTCATAAAATAATCTTTAATCTTTTTTATAAAAACTTGAGCACAGTCTAATTGTAATTCTTCATTGTATTCTCTCTTCAGCCATATCAATCAAAAATACTATCTTTATAATAATCATTACAGATAATCTAAATTTATTAAATCAAGTTAGCTTTATTGCAGAAATTACTTGGGGCCTTAGAAAAAAAAATTCAAATCTTTTTTTCCATGTTTAGAAAATGTCTTAATTGGATGTCCAGAAAAAAACTCTTAGATCAGTTATCTTTATTCCATTTCAGAGCCATTTAGCCAAGTCTGAATGCACGTGAATTCCAACTTTGAATCCTGAGCATCATTGATGAAGACAAAGAACAGAAATTTGTAGGTAACACTATAGTATCTGATGACTATTGATTACTCAGGCTTAATTAAGAATAGAGTATAAAAAATAGCTTTCAGAAGCATATGAGTAAGCTAAGAAAATCCTGTTTATATTGGTAGTGAAAGTGCTTTTGAATTTGAAGTGTTTTGAATTGTGTTTATCAATATATATAGTAAGCTGAAGAATATATTTATTGAACTTATGATCTTGACATAATATTTCTATAATATGTATTCTTAAATGAAAAAATAAGACCATCATTTTTATATTATGATAATAAGGTCTATATCTCACTTTTACTGAATAAATTTGACAAATTGGCAACATTATAAACTACCAGAAGATAAATTTACTAGTGGCTTCATTGCCTTATTCAATTCTGCCATAGTATTCATAGATTAGAAAGACATAAACTGTGTGTTTAATGGAAGTCAGATTTGTTAACCTCCATTTTTTGAAGAAGATATATATACAGCAACTATAGGTTACTCTAAACATGTTGCTGCATCTTTAATAATCCTAGGAAACTCAAATAACAACAGCACACAACTTTCCTAGTTTTTTTATATTCTTTCAGGAGCTATTCTCTTAATCAAATTCTATTGCTATTTATTGTAAGCTTAAGAAATCAATAAATATAGTGCTATAATATTCAAGATCTCAACCTGATTTCTGATTTTTATCCTTATCAGTGAAACTTGTGATTCAAACTTGAATTAATGTACCATTCAAGCTAGCCTGAAATTAAAAATATCTTAAGTTTTTTTAATTCAAACTAATTCATTTTTATAGACAAGTCAGTTTTTTTATTTTTCTGATCTCCATTTTATTTCAATTGTATGGTCTTTCTATCATATGACTAGAAGGTTTAATATAAGCAACTCTACTTCCAAGAGCAATTATTTTAATCCTATTCTAAAGCCATTTATTGTATGATTTAATAATCAATGAATAGAGATTATGGAGATTGTAATATCTACATCTCCAGAATGGCTTCAGAATTTTGCTTTCAGGAGTGATAACTTAGGATTCAAAACTTGAACTAATCTTGAAGTTTGCTAACAATGATAAAAGCTAAAAATATTCTTAAAAATATGGTTAATATAACAGTTCATTATCTGGAATTCATTGACTACTCATGTTTACAGAAGTTGGATTTAGATTAGAATGAAAAGTGTTTCTCTTAGAATATCTAATTGGTCTTATTGTAATAAATTTAATCAGCCATTTAAGCTATTGTGCGCTTTTTTGACGAGTGTTAAATAATAATAAATGAATACTTCCGCTTACAACACAAGATATAGTATTTAGGAAAGAATAAAATGAATCCACTTATTCAATCCAACCCAAATGCTTATATATGGGCAAATCTTAAGTACTGTAAGTGAAAGTGTGAGGATAGACTACTCACTTTAAACCACTGTTTACGATATCTGAATGAATGACGCCAATGAAATTATCTAGAATTTACTAGACGTCACTCACAAATGAAACTCTCAAACATATGCAAATAAACATTTATTTTTAGTGCTGTTTCTAATTGTAATAAATTTAATCAGCCATTTAAGCTATTGTGCGCTTTTGTCACGAGTGTTAAAAAATAATAAATGAGTACTTACGCTTACAACACAAGATATAGTATTAAGAAAAGAATAAAATGAATCCACTTATTCAATCCAACCCAAATGCTTATATATGGGCAAATCTTAAGTACAGTAAGTGAAAGTGTAAGGATAGACCACTCGCTTTAAACCACTGTTTACAATATCTGAATGAATGACGCCAATGAAATTATCTAGAATTTACTAGACATCACTCACAAATGAAACTCTCAAACATATGTAAATAAACATTTATTTTTAGCACTGTTTCTAATTGTAATAAATTTAATCAGCCGTTTAAGCTATTGTGCGCTTTTTTCACGAGTGTTAAATAATAATAAATGAGTACTTCTGCTTACAACACAAGATATAGTATTTAGGAAAAAATAAAATGAATCCACTTATTCAATCCAACCCAAATGCTTATATATAGGCAAATCTTAAGTACTGTAAGTGAAAGTGTGAGGATAGACTACTCACTTTAAACCACTGTTTACAATATCTGAATGAATGACACCAATGAAATTATCTAGAATTTACTAGACATCACTCACAAATGAAACTCTCAAACATATGTAAATAAACATTTATTTTTAGTGCTGTTTCTAATTGTAATAAATTTAATCAGCCATTTAAGCTATTGTGTGCTTTTTTCACGAGTGTTAAATAAATGTTTATTTACATATGTTTGAGAGTTTCATTTGTGAGTGACGTCTAGTAAATTCTAGATAATTTCATTGGCATCATTCATTCAGATATTGTAAACAGTGGTTTAAAGTGAGTAGTCTATCCTCACACTTTCACTTACAGTACTTAAGATTTGCCCATATATAAACATTTGGGTTGGATTGAATAAGTGGATTCATTTTATTTTTTCCTAAATACTATATCTTGTGTTGTAATCGGAAGTACTCATTTATTATTATTTAACACTCGTGAAAAAAAGCACACAATAGCTTAAATGGCTGATTAAATTTATTACAATTAGAAACAGCGCTAAAAATAAATGTTCATTTACATATGTTTGAGAGTTTCATTTGTGAGTGACGTCTAGTAAATTCTAGATAATTTCATTGGCGTCATTCATTCAGATATTGTAAACAGTGGTTTAAAGTGAGTAGTCTATCCTCACACTTTCACTTACAGTACTTAAGATTTGCCCATATATAAGCATTTGGGTTGGATTGAATAAGTGGATTCATTTTATTCTTTCCTAAATACTATATCTTGTGTTGTAAGCGGGAGTACTCATTTATTATTATTTAACACTCGTGAAAAAAGCGCACAATAGCATAAATGGCTGATGAAATTTATTACAATTAGAAACAGCGCTAAAAATAAATGTTTATTGGCCTTATTATAAATCTAAAAAAAGAAATTTGTTTTTTTATTTAAAAGATTCATTGGTTATCATTTAGAAGTTAGAAGATGTTATTTTAGATAGTGAAACTATATCTTGAATAAGTAGTAAATCCAATCTATTTAATAGTTTTTTTTAGGCAGGTTATTTTTTGATACTTGCAGAAGAAATGTGGGTGCAGGCTAGCAGTAAAATAAGTGAGTGTTCAGTTAATGTCATAGCTATCAAATTGCAAAGAAAGGCAATGTTTGTGTGCCCATGTGAGCTAAGAGCCAATAAACTTGAATTTGTTTTCACATGCTATGAGTTGATGACATATTTTTAAATTCCTTTCATGATAAAACCATGGTAATGAACTATTTTAATATTTAAAAAATATAAAGTAATAATACAAGACATTTATTTTCTTATATAGCGCGATGTTTTTGTTCTATAATCTATAATATTAATAAGCCAATAAGCTTAAAAAAATTTACAATATTTTAAAAAACTTTGGATTTTCTAAATAAATCTACAAAAAATTATTTTGATTGGGAGCACAAGTGACTTATTTTTCTATTTCTAACACCTAATATCAAGGTTACTTATGCTATTGGTTCTATTTTCGGTGTGAAAAAATTCAGAGACAATACTTTCTAGATTTTTAAAAATATTACCAATATTGCAAGCAGTTATAGAATTATTAAATACCAAGAAAGGTTGTTTTAAAAATATATTTAATGAAATATATACATTTTTCTGTTATTTTTTATCCTTTCAGTAAATGTAGTTAGCATTTAAATTTTTTTTAGTAAATTATAAATAATAAAATCTTTTAATCAAATTATTATTTTATAATTTATTGATCAAATTATTATTACTTTATCAATTCGGTTGGTCAAACAAAGCTTTAAAATCTCAAAATCCTGGCTACTATTGAACATAATGAGGCATTCAAAATGAATTTGAAATAATTTTGGAAATGTAAAAAAGAATTTTTAAAATAAATGACTTTATTAATTTGGTTTTATATGATAATTAAGAAATGAAATATACGTGAATGAGAATAAAATGTGAACATTTTAAAATGAAAAGGAGAGAGATTTTTGAACTTTTATTTGCACTTAGTCTTCTGTAGAGGATTTGCGTTGAAAGATATTTTGCTATTTAAATGAAAAGTTGAACATACTGCATTTATGGGATTAAGATCCTAAACTTTAAAATAATATTTCCAAAATTTTCATATTCTTATTAAAATATTTTATTATTATTTCTGGTAAAAGATCTCGTGAAAACAAAAATGTATTACCAGCATAGATAAATTTCTGCATTCTAGTTGATAAAATAAAATAGATAATAAAACAGATTCAAGTCGAAAAGTCTATCTATAAAATTTTATATTTGATGTGATTGTTATTAGAGTCAAATTTTTTAAAATTAGAAAATATCAAATAAATTAATCATTTTTCTACATTAAAAAATTTAAATTTATTAAAGATGTAGATAAAGATAAACTAGTTCACAATAGCTTAGCTCTGACTCTGATCGAAATCCAGCTTCTTTTAAAGGCATAGATGGTCTCTCAATTATTGGTATAATTCTTGTTAATATTTTTTTAAAGAATTTACGGGAAACACATAATAATGATATTCGGGTGAAATACTTTTGCTTTCAGTCCAAGTTTTTGAAATAAATACTGTTGGGAATATGTTACCAATAATAATTTGGTTTTAGATTCTATATATTTACAAACTCCTGGGTCTTTTCTGATTTAATGTAGCCAAAATCATGTTCCTCAACAGTTTTATTAGATATGGATTCTCTTTACAAATAACATTGGGAGTAAGAGGTGAGGTGGAAGGTTCTGATTGTTTAGGATTAGAAATATGTAGTAGTTCTTTTAAAAATATTTCTATATCCATCAATGTGCTTAAAAGAAACATTTCAAGTGAATGTTGTAAAGTTTTGTTTTTCTATATCAACTTTTTTCAAGTATCACTCATCAAAATATTTGAAAAGATTGTCAGAAATGTTCAAGTCTTAGAAAAGATAAATATTGATTACATGGAGTTTTTTTATTCTACTTGGAATGAATTGCTTTTAGTATCTTCCAGAGATGGGCCCTTTGATGGTTATTATTATTTAATTTAAAAAATCTATCAAAGTGAGAGTGAAAAATATATTTTTTTTTAATATACAGTAGAATGTATTAAATCAGGTCAGCATTTTTAAAAATCCATCTTAGGATTTCAGTGGCTTTCAATCGTGGTAATGTAAATTTCATGATTGATAATGTTTGACTTATGTCAGCTATGGAGGAAATGACTCAATATTCATAAATCTGCAAGAAGTAAAAAGCTTTGTTGTTAAAACAAAACCTAAATCAGGGTTTCTCTATGTTTCATCTGCTTGATTTCACTGCACATGTTATTTAAAGCCATTCATTTTAATGGTCAAGAATAGTACACATTCCCAAAGATTCTATAAAAATTAAAATCTATGAATGTGGAAAATATAGTAAAAGTCTGGAAAAGAATAATATGAGGAATTTGCTTCAAAAGACTTTTAATCATTACATGCATAAAAATTGTATCCAAATGATTGCTAAATCATTTCAATTAGCAAAAGTTGTCCAGGATCATTTAAAATAAAAATAGCCTCATATCTAGTATGGATTTAACCAAAAATCATTGTGAAGTGAGATATTTTTGATCATCATTAAAAAAAATTGTAAGATCTCAGAAATTCAGTTAGTTTGTATATTATTTCATTATATTTTCAATATTTGTGAAAGTAAGTTTGTTGTATTTATGATTGAAGAACTGATCCACTCTGTAAAAAATAATCTGATGCTTTGGATGTTCCATAGTTACCACTGAAGTTATTTTTTCTTTTGAAACCCCATGAATTTTGCCTTTGTAACTCTAATACAGTTAACACCCATAATAATACCATAGTTAATATTTATAGCTTTATTGAGTGTTTAATAATTTTATGTTTTCCTATTAACCAGAACTGTATTTAAAAAGGGTTTAATTTCCAGCCTTCATAAGCAAATTTGTGCAACAGTGAAAAGTCTGTTATCTATCCATCCTATATATAACTAAATTTAATTGATATAATTATATTATTATCAAGATACACTCTACCTTTTAACTGTTATAGCAGGTCACTGAAACCTGTACCATACTCACCCCAAACTCTTATTTTTCTATCTACATAACTACAATATATAAATCACTATATATTCGCTTTTCAAGAGCAGTTCTCTTCATACTGCTCAAGAACCATCAATTGTAAGCTTAATTAAAAAAATAAAATAAACAATGAACACTATATGGTAGTACTATATCATTCATATCCCAAAAAAACAATATAGCACTGCCACCTAGTGTTATTGGTTACAAGCTTACAACAGATAATTCTAAAGTAAAGTAAAAAGAACTTCATTAAATTATATGGTAAATATAAAGATGTGCGATGTTTTGTTGATGTTAATCTTTCTAGCCAAAGGGTAGAAAAAACCTAGAGTTGACAGAAAACTGAGATTACATATATAGTTAATGGTTGGGTGTCAGACCTACAAGCCTGTGCAAAAGTAAATGATTGAATTCAAAACGTTATTTTTTGAATTGAAGGCTATTAGCTTGAATAGTATAAAAAATAAAAGATGGATGCTAAATGTGAAGTGCATTAATTCTAATTTTGAATCCAAAAGCCAGTAAACAGTTTGGGGATATGAATAATATAGTTCTACTATCTGGTGTTTATTATTTACCCAAACTTACAATACATGAATATAGATGAAGACAATATGTTAAGAGCAAACTAAGAAAACCTTGTGGTGCTTTCAAAATTTGTGTAGATTTCTTTTTCTACTATTAGCTGATAAATTAACTAAATTTTTAACATCAATAATTAAAATATTTTTTATAGATTGAATTCAAAACATTAATAAGATTATGTAAATTCTCAATTTATTTGAAAAATAGCTTAGTCACCAGTATGCTGCAAACTAAAATTCAAACCATAATAATATCTTCATGATAGTACCAGGAAGCTCTCCATAAAATATAACAAAAAAAAAGTTGGAATTAGTATACATCCTTGGCTTATATCTGCTTTTTTTTAAAAAAATGAATAGTCTTTTCCACCACTATTGTTAAGTAATGATTTCTCAGAGTCTGACTAGACAGAGATTTTGAGCTAGAGGCCAAAATTACTATATGGACTATGGGCATTAAAAAGTTTATTTTAAAACTTTTATGTTTATTATATTTCTGTAAGAATAAGTTTATTTTATTATTTGGAATATTATGCATTAAACATTACGTTAGTCTTTTTAACAATTTACCTTTAATTCTACTTTCTTACTTTCTTCTGGTAATTCTTGCAACATTTCCTGAAGCTCTAAGGCATTAGTTGCTAACATACAACTATGTCATCTGCAAAATTCAAATAATCTCCATTTACTTTTATTTCCTTCTCATTTTAATCCACAAAATACTTCTTGCAAAACTGCTGTAAAAAGTTTTGAAGATGTCAGTCACCCTGTCACGCATCTTGCTCATACACCCTTCTCAAGATTAATTTTTTTGGTATCATTATATAATCTAATTGTTGCTGTTGAATTTTCATAAATATTCTTCAGAATATGACAATATCCTTGGTCTATATCTTGATGATCCGATGCTTTAATTGCAAAGAAATGCTTATACTTTTCATAATCTACAAATCCAAAGCATAACGGCAACTCATATTTATTGGTCTTTTCTATAACTTCTCTCAATAATTGGATATGATCCATTGTACTAAAACTACTTTTAAACCCAGATTGTTGTTTTGTTTGGTTGAAATCCAAATTTTGTTATTGACAAAATGTAGTTATTTTAATAAAATTTTGAATACAACTGATAAAAGAATGATAGGTCAGTAATTTCTGATATCTTTTTTATCACCTTTTAAAAATATATCAATACTGCATTCTTCCAATCATCTGGTACATTTTGATCATTTCGACATTTGGTATATAACTTTGCCAATTTTTTTTTCTTCTTCTCCTGCCTCTTTTAAGATATTGATTATAATTCTACCATTCCCTGGAGCATTTCCCTTCTTCATAAATTTAATTGCATGTCTAATTTCTTCATTTGAAATTCTGGGCATTTCAGAATATATAATTTTCCTTGTTCTTTATTGCTATATGATATGTATGTATGTGGATACATGCACATACATATAAAGTTAAATAGTAAATAAATAAAAAATAATTGTAGAATTAAAAGATTTATCTTTTAAATATGGAACTAAGAGGTTACATTTGTCCATCTTGGGTTTCCTGAAACATTAATTTCAGATAATAGAATGCTGTTTACATCACAGAAGTTCAGGGAAGTGATGCAAGAATGAAGGATAAAACACTCACCTCTCCCACACCAACCCCAATCATATGGACTGGACAACAGAGCAGTGCAAAATTTAAAATCATAAGAAAAATGGGTAAAACTAAAATATAGGAAGCAGTTTTTACAACTTGGCTCTACCAACATTAAACTCCAGCTGCCAAATCTGGAAAATCACTGATTGATTTATACTTAGGAATAAAGCTACATTCAAAACTAGCAAACATAGTACCATCAGCAGATCAAAATAAGCAACACAGCTGTTCATATAAATTTGAACTACAAGAAAGAGTATGGGTCATGAACAAAATAAATAACTGTTGGATGCAGGGAGTTGTGATTCAGCATCATTCAAAACAAGTCATAACAGTGCATATGAATGATGGGAAAATAGTAATGAAGCATGTAAACCAACGGCAGAAAAATGAAAGTGTGGACCTAATACCCATGTTAGTCACAACAGAGACAGATGTGAAGATGCAAAGAGAAAATAAAAATGGAAACAAATAATACCCATAACAATGAACTGCAATCAAACACATCAAGAAAAAACACAAGTGAAATGGAAATTATCTCTCAACAGCATGTTAAAAGACAAATTAAAACCCAAAATATCTCAGCAACTATATATTAAGTTCAAAGATTAAAAAGTAATTTCCGAACTTGGGAGGAAGTAATGATGTGCATGCGTGTGAGTACACACATATAGATAATGAAGAATTATTTACATTGGATGATATAGAATTATATGGTTCAATAAAAATAAAAGAATCTATTAATATTATTGATCAAGTTTTACATGAAAAAAAAAGTGGACATGTTTGTGAATAATTTATTGTTATTTATTGATCAGAATTTGATAGTACATTTCAAAATTGATAATATACAATGGCTATGGGTTTACCTGTTTCATCAATTATATGTAGTTATGTGTTGTTGTATTATGAAGAGAATATTTCTTGATGGGTATTAAAAGTTATTTTAGGTTTGTTATTGATATACTTATTGTTGGAGCAAATATGATAGTGCAAAAACTATTTATAAAATTAAATAATATTGATGGTTTGATGTGGACTATTAATTCTGAAAATAGTGAGAATAGGATAAAATATCTGGATCTAATTTTATGAAGAAAAAGTAATAAAATTAATATTAAAATGGTGTTAAAACATTATCAATTAGAGCATTTGTGCATCAAAATTCAAATGTTCCACTTATCTATAAATTAATTGATTTTAGAACATTTTTTTAAAGAAATGATGTTTTGTGTAAATTTTAGAGTGATAAAATGGCTAATGTTGAAAGATATCTTAATGATTTATTGGAAGTGGGATATAGTAGAAAAAATATTTTATATGCACTATATAAGTTTAGAAATAGATGGAGAAGAGATAATATGAAAAAGAAAAGGTGGATAGCATTGCCTTATATAAATGATATTGTGTGTAGTAAGATTACATCATTGGTATTGGCTGATTTTAATATTGCATTTAAAGTTGGTGCAAGTACTGGGAGGTTAGTTAGTAATGGAAAAGGTTGTACTGATAAAGTCACCAAATGTAATATTATACATAAAGTAGTATATCATTGTGGATATAGTTACATTGGGGAGACTAAATATGCATTAAAAAAGAGAGTTAAGGAGCATGAATTATTATGTAAGTTACATTGCTCTGTGAATAGGTATAAATCTGTTTTTTGTAGAATATGCAGTGATTTGTAGTAAAGAATTCTGCTTTCGCAGTGCTTTTGTTTTGCATATGGAAAATGATTTGAAAAAAAAAAAAGGAAAATGATTTGGAAAAAAGAAAAATTAAGGAGTCATATTTTATAGAAAGTACAGATAATGTGTTGAATAAACAATGTAATTGTATTAGTATTCACAATTATGGAAAGTTGGCCAGTCATGTGGGAACATTACTGTTGCCTGACTTTGACAAGATTTAAATATCAATGTTGTATTGCTACTCAAGATATCGGAAGAATCCGGAAGCTGGCTATAGCAAAGAAATTATTTTTTAATTTGATATAAGCATTTTTAATTTTGAAGAATTATTGTAGTGTATTTTGATTATATGAAGATAATAATAAATAAATAAAAAATAATTGTAGAAGTAAAAGATTTATCTTTTAAATACAGGTTTAAGAAATAATTAGAAGTTATAAGATTAGAAAAAAAGATTATATTCTAATTACTGTATTGTGAAAAAATAAAATTAGTGGTAATGAGATAAAAATGTACTTATAATAATTAAAGGGAACTAGAGTCATATTTCTGTCATCGATAACAAGAATTTGAATCTCATAATAACATGTTAATTAAGATTAACAAAAGGTAAAACATTCTGGAATACAACATGTATGCAGAGAAATAACCATCTTTTCTGATGAGCAGAAATACTAGCCAATCAGCCGTAGGAAGAAAACGATGAAAGAAGACAAACAAGTTGGAAGAGAAATGGAAAATGTTTAGCAAGGAGCTCAACTGGTAGATGGACTTAAATTTGATGCTTGACATCACCCTTTCCCAATAGCTTCTAGAGCAGAGAGCTAACGCCTCCAGATATGAGAAAGCAAACTAGGGAATAAGCATATGGAAACGATCTTTATTATTATTTTGTATGCCTACAGGCTTACGTGTATATATGTATATAAAATGTAAAGTTACTCTAATAATTATTGTCAGCTAACATATTAAATTATTGTGAGTTAAATTTATTAAATGCACTGGATTTAACCAAAATAATGTTGAATCATTACTGGGTAAACTATTGGAATTCAGTCAGAGAACAGTAAAACTCCCGATAAGAGTCAAGTCTGTAATATTTAGTAAGGTGCAGTATATAATTCTTAATATAACTCTACTACACATTTCATATTGTTTTACACTTTTGAGACTTTTATTTTCTTCTGCAACTTTTCTTACTAGTTCACAATTATACTTTCTTATATCTTTATCATCTCTTTTTTGTAACATTTACAAAATTTGAGATATCCAATGATTCTTAATGCATCATTTTTATAACATTTAATACTTCTTCTTTTCTTTATAAATTATCTTGTTTTAATAAAAAATGTACTGGTCATTTGCTGCTTTTTTGTACTAACTATCTTTGTTGTAGTTTTTAAAAGTGTATCAGTTATTTTTCTATTGATTTTGTTCAAATCTGGATCATGTTCAAAATATGTTACTATTTGAAAATGATTTGCAAGTTCTAATTTAAATTCATTGGAATGTTTCTAAAGATTAGAAATAACAACTGTGAAAATTGGTTTTTCTGATTAATTTTTCTCTTTCTAGTTTTACATTGACATGTTCTAAAAAAAAAAAAATTTTAATATAAAGTTTTTCTTATTCTGCAAACTCCATAAGTCTATGTCATCTCCATTTCTATTATCATAACTAAATTAGCTATAGCATTTTCATCTTTCAATTATTTACCAATTCTAACATCAAATTTTCGATGAAAATTTTAAAATGTTTGGTCAGATCAAAAACCTTTTGTACATCCATATAAATATTCTCTGCTTTCTCATTATATTGAGAACTTGTTTGGGCCTAAATCTGAATTATCTGCATTTGATATCTGTTATTAAATTGAGTAACTAATCTTGCCACTATGTCTGATACACCATCAAGCTCCATAATGTTGATATTTTCCCTTTTTCTTTATAATAGATCCTACTCCACTTTCACTTACAATGTTTGTGCATTTATAGTGCAATATGTATCCATTCTTTAAATCAATTGTGTCTTCACCTTTTTTTCTAACTTTACAAGATTCAATAATGTCCCATTTAATATGAGACAGTTCTTCTAATTCTTGCAATCCTCCTTCACTTAAAAGTGAACTGCAGTTATAAGTACCTAAATAAAATGTTGTCATCAAATGGCAGCCTGGATCTGCAAAAGGCTCCTGGATTTAAGGATCATGCAAACTCAACTGATTACAACTAAGAAGAAAGATTATGGTGTTTCTTGATCTTAAACTCAGGGGTAAAAAAGCCAATAAACTCACCACATTGGAAAATGCATACGGATGAGCAGTCTATCCAAGCTCATATACTATATGAATAATTACATACTAATAACAGCAGCAACAGCAAGAACACATGGTGTGGGCATTAGGAATTTTCCCTGTTCAGTTTCTTTAAGGTTTACAAGAGGAATCAAAAAGATTCCTTTCTGCAACCAATTTAAGTAAATATTTATAATTATAATGATAATAAGAGAAAATATTTAAAACAAAAAATAAAATAAACTTGATCCCAACTGAAACATACTAGTTTAGTAGAAAATGCATCTTGAGGTGATTTGTCATTTATTATGCCTTTATTTATATGTTTCAAAAGAATGTGTGGTGGTGTGGATATTATTTATTACATTTATAAAAAAAATTGGTGTTAATATGTGATAAAAATGTGATACTATAATAAAAATTACAGCCTTTTGGTGTATTGTAAAAGTTAGTGACAAAAAGAAAAAATTGTCAATAGTATTTGTTTATTAGCAAATACTATTTAAAATATTTACTAGATTACAAAGAAATTTGTAATATATATGTGTCAGAAAATTCATAATAAAAGTTGTCCCTTTTGTAATTGTTTCAAAAACTGTGGATTAATATCTAAATGATTGCTTCATTGATATTCTTTTTCTGTTAACATTTTTAGTATAAACGTATAGCATAGAAATGCAAATTTGTTGTTTTTGTATTTTGTATATAAATGAAAATCAATCATGAATAAACAGTTTAACTTTTCATTTATATTTGCAATGTGGGGATTGTAGTTTTATATATAGTTTTATAAAACTGTGTTGACTGATTTAAAAGTATTTGTTGATGTATGGTTTTACTTCATACATTATTAAATAATAGTAGTAATAATAATAACCACTCAAAAATGGGGGGGGGGGGAGAGATAGAAACTACTCCAAAAACGAGTTTTTGTAGGACTATAAAAAAAATCTAGGAAACAAATATGTTCACATATAGAACATGCTTTTGGTCTCCTCAGCAGAAAACTTTTCTTTCTGAAATACTTCAACACCATGTCTCAAATATATTCTATTTGCCATATTCTCCCAAATGGAAGCACGACATTGCACTTCTTTAGAATGTCTTTGAGATAATTCTTATAATATGGAAGAGGTCTACTATTCCTACAAAACCCATGTTCAAGTTCACTGTAAAATACTCTTTTAGGAAGTATTCCATTGTTCATTCATTCATTTTACATCTTCAATCCAATGAAGATGTGATTTTATAATAATGGACTAAATAGTATCACATCCAGTAAGCTGATGAACATATTCATTGGTTTTACAATCTTGCCATTGTATTTTGAAAATGCTACCAGAATGTCCTTAAATGAAACTTTTATAATGCTTTTATATTGCATCAATAGAGTGTCCAAGTTTCACATCCATACAAAAATTATGTAAAATGACAACTTTATATACAGTTTAGTTGCAATAGTTATTTCTCTGTGATGAAATAATCAATCTTTTAACTTGCTAAAAGCAGCAACAGCACATTGAGTCTGTGTTGGATCGCAACACCTAAGTTCACTTTTCTACTTATAAAAGTGCAAAGATATTTAAACTGACTTGAATTCTCAAGTTGATGATAGTCCAAGATGAAAGTTGCTGAGAATTTTTTTTCAATCATGGGCTAATAAAAAACTTGTGTTTTTGAATATTAATTAATAAATCAGTATCTTCTTAAATTGAATTCAAAACATTCAGAACATTCTATACATCTCCAGTTTGGCAAAACTAGCATAATCATCAGTATTCTGCAAATCCATAATCCAAGAAGTTTGAAGTTCTTGTTTTTTCTTTTAAAAAGATTCAAACTAAAAATTCCATCATCAAACTAGTATCATATCTTAATCCCTATCTGATTAATCCACCTGTAGACAATTCCAAAGACTTCTATCATAAAAATTGAAAACAAATTTAGAGCAAGCGCACATCCTTGTTTAACACCAGTTTTTATTTCAAATGTCTCAGATTTTTCACTGTAGCAATATTTCCTCTCATTCCATCATGTAGAAGCAGTATAATATGAATAAATTTCATTGGACAACCAACTAATTTCAAACAATGCCATAAACTTGGTCTATTAATTGAATTAAATGCTTTGAACAAATCAATAAAAGCATTATATAAGTCACTTTTTTATTCTCGACACTTTTCTTGTGTTTGCCTAACAACTAAAATCAAATTTCTAGTGATTTTCTAAAACTACCAATGAGTCTCTGGTAACCATTCATTTATAACTGGAAGCAATTTATTCAACAAAATTCTTGAAAGTACTTTTGGTAGTGAATAATAATAATATTCTATGATAATTACTGCAATCTTGTCCATTTCCTTGGTTTTTAAAGGCCTTAAAATTGGATGGCACAACTTCATAGGTCCAAATCTTCTTTGGAATATTTTTGAAGCTAATATATCACTACCATATTTCAACATTTCTTCAGGTATTTTATCAGGATCTGCACCCTTTCCATATTTAAGATTATTAAAAGCTGTTTTGACTTCATTAAGCTGGACATCACTGTCCAAATCTAAATGAGTAGATAAAATGGATATGTCATTAAAAGTCCTCTTATCAATTCTTGTATCATTATTCAAAAGATGATTAAAATACTCTTTTCACCTGTTCAAAATATCATTATTATCATATAAGAAAGGACCAGTGATGGATTTAGCAAGATTTCTATATCATTTCTTAAGTCCATATGTTGCATTTAATGCATCAAAAAGGATCTAGAATGACCATGAACAGCAAACATTTATATCTTCTTTGCAGGTTTAATCCATAAATCAATATTTCTTATCAGTCATTGAACTATTGTCTTCAAATCTTTATATTTATTATGAAGTTATACATTTTTCCCCCCCCTATGTTATAGCATTGGCGGGAGGCAAATCCGCAATAACCGCCTGCAACCAATTGCTTGCTTGTAAGATGACTCGATGACCTCTCGGCTAACAACGCTTGACTTGCCAAGCAGAGAATATCATGTTTCATTTTAATTACATTACAAATAATATTGTCAGAAAACTAGTCATGATTCGTTTTTTTAAAGAATCCAAGAATAGATTTATTTGTATATAACACACTCCTTAAAACAATTCCATTCTTCAGTAATATGACAATTCTGAAGACCCATTTAGCACTTTCAGGGTTTAAAAGCTGCTGAAATTTAGTACATATAGTAGATTCTTTTAAAGAATGAATATCAATTTTTTTATGAATATGACTGGAATAATATCTACTTTTAATCTATGATCTGTCCTACAATCTGAGCTTATAAATGGTCATGTAATGTGAACTTCTCCTGTAATCTAACAATAATATAATCTGTTAAATGCCATTGTGTTGAGGGCATATGCATCTGTGTTCCTTAGTAGCAAGTTTTCTACATAAACAAAGTATTTATGGTAGTCAATCCATATGTTGTGCATAAAATCAGTACAATAACAAATCATTTGAATTTATAGCCCCAACACCATTATTTCCAATAACTTTTGGTTAAGTCTACTATTTGTACCAACATGTGCATTAAAATCATCAAGAAAAAAAAGTTGGATTTTTAATGGTGTTACTGTAATAATGCTATCTAACAATGAATAAAAGCTTTTTTCTTTTTCCTCCTTTTCTTATATATTGATTTTTATATTTACATATCATACTATTTCCACCTTCTTATACACTTAACAATACTATATTTTACATCAAAATTTTAGTCTTATGGTTTTGATTGTTCTGTAGTCATCATCAGAGCTATAATATCCAAAAATATAATCATACAATTAATACATCTTATACACATATTTGTATACATAATCAAAACATTTCTGACCATTATAAATAATCATTTTCCATTTTATTATTCTATTCTTAATTAGTTTTATTTTTTTATTTACATTATTTTATTGTTAAATTATTCTAAATCCTATTTATTATAATTTTAAAACTTTAATTTTTAAACTTTACTATATGGAGCACCAAAAATATTTAAAGAAGGGGTACCTTTAAGCTCAATTATAAATGGTGCAAATTCATATTTTGATAGAATATTTTAATGGATATCAAATAATATTTTTAAGAAATATATTAATGATACAAGTAGTTTTTATATTAAAAATAATAATATGTTAATAAAAGAGATTAGAGATAAAATAAATGAATATAATAATTATAAGTTGACTATGGTAAAAATAAATGTTGTGTCAATCAATGTACCAAATATAAATGTAGAAGAAGCAATAGAGTTATCCAATAAAAAATATAGAAATGATGAACATAAAAAAATAAAAATACCATTACAAAAATTAATGGAAATAATGAGAATTAGTTGTAAAGAGATTACATTTGAATTTAATAGAGAATATTATAAACAAAGAAAGAATTATTAATAGGAGGAGCATTAAGTAGACTACTTAGTAATATATATATATATATGGAAGATTTAATGATTAATAATAGTAATGGTCCAATTTTTATGGAAAGATATGTTAATGATTATTTATTGATTTTTAACAAGAGTCAAAGACAAATAGATATGCATCTTGAAGAGATTAATAAGTTAGATAAAATATAAAATTTACAATAGAAAAAGAAAATGATAATAAATTATCATATTTAGATATTTTGTTAAAGAAGTCATATAGAATGCAAGATACAAATATCTATATATAAAAAAATCTAATATGGATAGTAATATAAGTAATTGAAATTAAAATATAAATATAAAATATATAATAAGTAGTATAAATTTAAAAATATATAGAGCTAGGAATTATTTCTCAGATGAAAAAGATTATAATAAACATGTAGAATTGATAATTAAAAGTTTAAAGATAATGTTATGAGAAGAAAGTATAAGAAAATCAGAATAAAAATTTAATATAAATAAAGAAATAGTATGTAGAAAAGATAAAATAGATAAGAATAAATATATAGGTATTAAAACTTATAATAATAGTATTGTAAAAATGATAAATAAAATAATTATTAAAATTAATAAAAAGTTTAGTAATGTAATAAAATTTAAGATAGTAAATAAAAAAAAGAAAAATATACTTAATATATTAGATAACTAATATGTAAGAAAAGTTAGAAAAATGCATAAATGGGGTATATAAAATTGAATGCAAGTCATGTAAAAAGTAAAAAAAATAAAAACTAATTATGTAAATGAGACAAAGAATTCAATTTATACAAGATTAATCAATATAAATATGGATAAGAGATCACCCATATATTTGCATTCTTTAAAAAAATAGGTCATAGGTTTGAGAAGGTTAGTATAAGAATGATTAATTATACAAATAATAAAAGGAATATGAAAATTAAAGGGGTAATATTGATTAAAAATATAAAACCAAATCTTAATAGAGATTTTGGTGGGGTAAAGACAATAATTTTATGAATAATGATATTATTATTAATAATAGTTTGAAATATAAAAAGGTTTAAAAAATAAAGTTGAAGAAAATGATGATAGAGGGAGCTGTTAGTAAAAATTTTGGAAAATTTGTCAGTTGGTTTTGGAAGTAGGATTATAAAAGATGTAAGTATTTAGTAATGTAATAAAAAAAGGTAATTTATAATGTAAAAAATTAATAATTAAAAAAAAAGTTTAGAAGTAATTAAGAAAAATATATAAGTAAAAAGATAATAAAATGATAGGTTAAATAGTAGAGTGTAAATTAAAGTTTTAAAATTATAATAAATAAATTTAGAATAATTTAATAATAAAATAATATAAATAAAAAAATAAAATTAATTAAGAGAAGAATAATCAAATGGAAAATGGTTATTTATAATGATCAGGTTAAGGTGTATGCTTTGATTATGTATATAAATATGTGTATAAGATGTATTAATTGTAT